>OZ022512.1:67404848-67805505 GCA_963989385.1 Ctena decussata
GCCATTTTAGCTTCAACATTTCTTGATTGAAATTTAGTGACGGAGTCCTTGACGAAAGAGCGAATATTTGCGGTTCCGCCAAAGTGGCGTTAGAATCGGGAGCTTAGATGTGGACTGGAAAGTGGCACACAGCTCAAATAGTGTAAAAGTTTGAAAGAGAAATAATAAGCTATTTACTTTGGCATAAAGAAAGATTCACAGACATTTTTCAATGCAGCGTTTAAAAAACAACAACAAAAAAACCACATGATTCCCCATCATGAAGTTATGGTGTGCACATTTTCCAAATATTTTGACCATCTGTAAAATACTGCGCAACACTGCTAAGACACTCTTCTTTTACGGCCCAATCTAGTACAATGTACATGATGCTTCTAGCCTGATAGCTACCAGTTGTTAACAAGTCGTAAAATAGACTCACGGAACATGTTGAAAGAAATTTTCCGAAGCACCACAAAAGATAATACTATATAATATAAACTGGAACTCTGACTTAACTTTTTAACTCCGTCGGCCTTTGTAGCTCTGGATCATTTGAGCCGCGACGTGACAAAACCAACAATGTGGTTGTGCGGCCAGCGCAGACTCAGATCAGCCTGGGCACCCGCCCAGTTTGATCAGACTTTTCATTAAGTGCCCAAAGGGTAGCTAAGGGTCTTAGCTACCTCCATGCGGACAGCGAAGACTCTGATCAGACTGGGCGGATGCCACATTGTTGGTTTTCTCGTGTCGCGGCTCATTTGATCAACGAATTTATGACGTTCCAACACAGACATGCACGAGTACTGTCGGACTAACAAACAAAGCACCACTTACCAGCAGTAATAATTGATTAGGGACATACGACTGAAAGAACATGTCACGAGATCCAAGGAATCGTTCCGGACTCCCTTTGAACGACATGCCTTGTAGTGGGATTATATAGAGGATCTTACGTGAGTGCTCATGTATTATTGAATTTATTAAACGAGTTGGGGAAAACATAAGATGCGAGGCTTTGCCGAGCATCTTATCGGTTTTCCCCAACGAGTTTAATAAATTCAATAATACAGGAGCACGAATGCAAGATTCTATTTATCATATGACACTAAAATCGCATTTTATCAGCAGAATTAGCACTGAAACGTCACGATTTCGCCAGCAGAAAACGCGACGTTTTTACTGACGTCAACGTATAACGTTACGACCTAATTTGCATATTTAATCCACTAGTGGATTATCGCATTTAATGCATGGCTTTATTACACTCTCAGATGCGACGTCATATGATAAAAATATCGCCATCACTGTTCATGATTAAGGTAAATGGGTATAATTTTAGCTCTTTCAATTTTGCCTCTCTTTTCAGTAGGGATCAACTCTTCAAGTAAAGAATTTGGTCCTCTAGGAGCAAATTCTTTCCTTTAAGAGATGACCCTTTTTTGGAAAGGTACTGTACTTTGTCCAGAAAAGCTAACAGAAGGTCACTTAACGAAAGTTGTATCCCTTGGCAAAAATGGTGGAAAAATAATAATGTATGCTATTTACCTAACATTAACTAACACCTTTCTCTGACACCAGTCTAAACACTGACTTAAAGGTACTTAAAATCCTTCAATGTGAACTCTGCTATTGCACATAATAAACAAATTCATGTACAGTCAACTCTCGATATCTCAAAGTCAAATTTCAGTCAACACTACTGATATCTCAAAGTAAATTTTCTGGTACCAGAAAATTTACTTTGAGATATCAGTTGTTTGCGATAACAGGAGTTGAAATGTAAATAAAAATAGGAAATATATTCTTTGAAATAAGAAGATATTTTGAGATATCGGTGTTCGAGATATCAGGAGTTGACTTGTATGTGTTTCATAGTTTCTGTAACAGCCCAACTCCTCAACATGTTCAACAAAACAGGAGTAAATACTGCCAGTTTACACGCATGTAAGTCGGCCCTGCCGCACGCACATCATGCTGTCATCAGCTGACGAAATTAGTACCTAATAATAGACCGGCTTGTACGCGCACACGCATATAAGTCGGCCCTGCCGCACGGACACTGTCATCAGCTAACCGAAAAAAAGCGCACATTGTATGTTCTCAGTTATAAGTCGGTCTGCATTAATCGGCGTTCTTCGGTCATTGTCGCTTTCGTTTGTTCGGAGAATCTTTCGGCCATGGCATTACTTACACATTCATCATTCGGCCCTCCACATATCCTATATCTCTGTGCGAATCCAGGGAATGTTTTCTGAAAAGCTTTTCGAAATCCGTCACTTAAAAATGCGTAAACAAATGGATTAACACATGAGTTAGCGTACGATAACGTATGGGCAAATATTTTAAAATTGTACATAGCGGGAGTTCTAGGAAAGTGTTCATCTAGCTTAATCCAGAGGTTGACAATATGGATTGGCAACCAGAAAGTAGCGAAGACAATTACTACTGAAGCCACTAGCTTGGTTACGCGCTTTCTTCTCTTGTCCTGCTGTTGAGTCTTTTTTGAAGAGACTCCGTTACTATGGTGCTGCAAAGATATAGAAAAATAGTATATCATGTGAGATATTTCATGTGGCAAACACAAATGTCTGAAAATAAAAAGGGAATATTTTGCTGCATGTACATTTACGCTGAAATAAGGTCCAGCAACATAATATACTTTTGTTCAACTTCTAGGAATTATCATTATAAAAAGAACAAACAAACAAACAAAAAAAAAAAAAAAAAAAAAAAAAGAAAAGAAAAAAAACAACAAAAAAAAAAACAACAACAACAACAAAACAACAACAACACACACACACAAAACAACAAACAAACAAAAAACAAACACACAAAGGGCTTCAGTATAGAAAAATTCTGCCATCATACCGGTAGGTATGTTCATTGTGATAAAAACAAACAAACACACTTTTGTACCGAAACCAAACAAACACCAAGCGGATCTGAAATTTATAAAACTCGTTGAGGGCTCGTTCAAATTAAATGACCATCTGCTAAAGATCCTGTGTTATAAATAAACGAACCAAACTTACCCCCGACGCCATCCTGTTATTCCAGAGAGTTTTTAGTATCCTAGCGTAGCAGAATATGATGACAGTTAATGGCACAACGTACGTCGTAAACACCACCACAATGATTGATGCTTTCACGTAGATATATTTGGGCTCAGGCCACACCTCTTCGCAGTTCTCAAATCCAGGGGCGTCGCCCGGTTGGGTTGCGGGGACGGTGCGGAAGAATATAGCAAATGGCAGTGAGACGACAAATGAAACTGAAAATAACAATATAGTAAAGATAATAATAATAATAGTAAAAAATAGTAACGATGTGTTTCAAAAATAGACCCAGGGAGCACACATTGTCAAAATGACGTGTATTCGACGTCAACTTCGCATCGACGTTAACAGACGTCGTTTTGAAGTTGTGCACCCGGTGGGATTTTCGAGGATATGTTTAACCGTTGGAAAACGACGCAAAAATCGACGTATAGGAACATAATTATAGGTCTAAGCACACTGTAAAAATCGCCCTTAGCTATAAAACACAAGTGGTTACATGTTTAGGTGTAAACATGTTTAGGAATATGTCATATAGCTAAACATGTACGCCTTTTCTATTACTTTCCCGGACAAAGTCTTCTAAACACGTTTTATTCTGTTAGGCGTTTCGGATGAATCCATTCTCTCTTTTCCCCGTTGAAGAACGAAAAAAGAGACGAAAATGTTGACAGAGGAAATTTTCAAAATAAAGAGTAAATATAACCAGTTTTGTACATGTTTAATTTCTAAACATAAACCTTAACATGTTGCAAATTGAACATGTTACGATTTAAACACATAAAAAATCGGACTGCATTTTTTGCATTTACTCTAAACACATTTTTACAGTGCAAACAAAGCAGACCGACACAAGCCCGGATCCAGACCACCACGTACTGGTGGGGCTCTGAATAACTGGTGGGGTTTCTGAATAACTGGTGGAGCTGGGAGGTGCCAAGATGTATGTGTGTGTTTGGGGGAGAGGGTGCAGGGGGAGGGGTTGAAAAGATGTCTTTTTTTTTGCCTTGAAATATATGTTTTGATATCTCATTAGAATCGCCTCGCAAAGGCGATTCTAATGAGATGTCACAACATATATTTTAATATATACACATGGACAAATTATCTCAAACTGTCATCCGATGTTATCTGGAGGCCTACTTATTATACACAATCAGAGGCCAAGATGGCGGGGCTGAAGCCCCAAAGCCCACCCCCTGGATCCGGGGCTGCGACAAACAAACAATACACTCATCACAAGACGCACTTAAGAGGTAATTCTACTAATTGTGGGCTAGTTCTAGAATAAAGCGATTTCAGCAAAAAAAAAAAAAAAAAAATCATTTCAACAGTCTAATGCAAATTTAGCACTAGGTGACTAGAAAACGGCTTTTATGCATTGATATATCCCCTGAACGGGTGTCCGTTCAAAAGCAAGACACTTCGGATGCATATTCTGTTCATTTTGTATTGCTAGCATTTTGCCCAACCTTTGTTACCTGTTTTATGTGGCTTAAAGGCCCCATTTCTCTATCAACATGAAATATTTTATCGTGTAGTATCGCTGCAAGCTTCTCGCTACAGTTTCTTCATTGTATATGATCGTAATTGGCCGGCTTTGAAAAATTAAAACGTCCTTGAGTTTCTCATAAAAACGATTTGAAAAATATCTAGGTCATTTTAGTTGACCTACTTTCGATTTCACAAGTTTCATTACATGATAAAAATACAAGGTACAAGCGGTAACAATACAAGGTACAGAAGATAAAAATACAATGTTTAATAAATGATAAAAATACAATGTAAGGCAATGATCTCATTTTGTGTCTCGCTGTTGTGTGAGTACATTGCCCAACGGGGAACCAGAAACCAAAACCGTATTTATACGGAAAGACTTGTCATATTTTTCAAAATACCTTATTCCTCTGTGTTTTTTTTTTGCCAGTTATATTACATAAAAAGCACAACAACCGACATATTATCATCAATTCTGAAGACTACCAATTTTATAATGATTTGTGCTTTGACGATTTTTACCACTGATAGGAGACTTTAAAACCGAAAATATGGAAAAATAGATGATATATTTGTTATGTGTATTTTGTATGGCTTTGGATGTCTGTAGATTGCTGTAGACTTCCTCTGTGCTGGGCCGAGTGTGTCTGTTGCTCCTACGGGAGCAAACTCTATCCTTTAAGAGTTGACCTAATTGAGATGGGAGATAAAATGGACAGACAGATGTCGCGATTTTGCGTCCTTTTCAACAGTATTTCAGTCATATCAGGACGACGGGAGGGTGATAATTAAAGTACACTGTGTGCACTGGATGAACATATTTCGCCTTCAGTGGGATTCGAATTCAGTCCACCGAAGCAGCTAAAACATGCTGCTTTCCTGAAAATGTATTTATTCATCATTGAAAAAAAAAACCACACACACACACAAAGAAACCCTACTTACCCAGCCATACGACAAGACACACAGCAAACGAAGCTGTTGTGGTTCGCCAGCTCCTAGACTGTACGTCGTAAATAATGGCACAGTATTTATCTCAAACAACAAACGAAGCAGTGGTGATTCACCAACTCGTAGACTGTACGACTAGTCACAGAGGAGAGAAAAACCACTTACCAAGACATACGACAAGACACACAAAAAACTAATATCTGTGGTGGTTCGCCAGCTCCTTTATTCTACGTAGTACATAATGGCACAGTATTTATCCCACATGACAAACGAAGCTGTAATGGTTCGACTAATCATAAACTGTACGGCTAGTCGAGGAGGAAAGCAAAACTACTTACCCAGCCATACGACAAGACACACAACAAACGAAGCTGTGATGGTTCGCCTAATCGTAGACTGTACGGCTAGTCGCAGAGGAAAGAAAAACTACTTACCCAGCCATACGACAAGACACACAACAAACGAAACTGTGATGGTTCGCCTACTCGTAGACTGTACGGCTAGTTGCAGAGGAAAGAATAATTACTTACCCAGCCATACGAGACAAGACACACAACAAACGAAGCTGTGATGGTTCGCCTAATCATAGACTGTACGGCTAGTCGCAGAGCCCAGCCATACGACAAGACACACAACAAACGAAACTGTGATGGTTCGCCTACTCGTAGACTGTACGGCTAGTTGCAGAGGAAAGAATAATTACTTACCCAGCCATACGAGACAAGACACACAACAAACGAAGCTGTGATGGTTCGCCTAATCATAGACTGTACGGCTAGTCGCAGAGCCCAGCCATACGACAAGACACACAACAAACGAAGCTGTGATGGTTCGCCTAATCGTAGACTGTACGGCTAGTCGCAGAGGAAAGAAAAACTACTTATTCAGCCACACGACAAGACATACAACAAACGAAGCTGTGATGGTTCGCCTAATCGTAGACTGTACGGCTAGTCGCAGAGGAAAGAAAAACCACTTACCCACCCATACGACAAGACACACAAAAAATGAAGCTGTGGTGGTTCGCCAGCTCCTGGACTGTACAGCGTACACAATGGCACAGTATCGATCTATAGTCATCGCCATTAATGTTAGACATGTGGCGTGTAGAGTTACCTGCAAGTACATAATAATAACAATGATTATGATAATGCTAATAGTAATAATAAAGTAAATACATAAGCAGTGACCAGGAACCGGAACAATCAGGGTTCGAGGTTATAAAACTTGAGAATAATCTCAAACCCAAAATAAAGCACAATGATTGGCAAGTGTGCTTTATTTTGAGCTTGAGATTATATTCAAGTTTTATAACCTCTGGGCCAGATCCCATGTCCAAAAGGGTTAGAAGTGAATAATGAATTGGCAGCAGTTCACGAAAAACACGCACGATTAGGCAAACACAAAGCTCTTTCCAAGACAGGTGGTCATTCAGCTACTGTTTTAGAAGACGTAAGATGAAAGTTTTGAGTCACGTCTGATCCGAAATGGACAGGTCGTTGTTTACAAGGGTAACATTGTTCTTGAGCAAGTCATCTATGAACATTTCTTTTAGAAGAATTTTGAGGGCTTGTAATATCTCGTTTTATAAACGAAGCAGGTGTAATTGAAATGATCACGATCACAAATGAGCTTGATAACAGTTCCGAGACATTTCTGGATGTACTATGAGAGCACCTGGAAAACTCTCTTGGACACATAACTGGTAAACGAGAAAGACCAACAGAGACAAAGAAACTGTCAATGGGCTAGGGAAACAGGGTTCGAGGTTATAAAACTTGAGAATAATCGCAAACTCAAAATAAAGCACACTGATTGGCTGCTTCCGAGCATGTGCTCGGAAGCAGCCAATCAGTGTGCTTTATTTTGAGTTTGAGAATGTACTCAAGTTTTATAACCTCGGGGCCAGGTTTAATTAGATAGCACTATTTTTTTTTGAATAGTTAGCAATGCTTTCTTGGAAGATTTGGATGACCAGCTCATCTGGGTCTTCGCTGTACGCAAGATCAACTATTTTCAATTTTGACAGTATTTCAAGGTGATAACATACAGTCCTCCTGTTTCGGGCTGACAGTTTTTCAACCACCGTACACGCGGTAATTTTCGCGGGTTCAAGTTTTCGCGTTTAAGGGACAAAAACATAAATATTAATTTTCGCGATTTTTATTTTTCGCGTTAAGCAATATGCTCAAAAAGCAATTTTTTTTTCATTTGAGTCAGTTCTTTTATTAACCTGCGGCAGGGCCGCCGCAGGTTAATAAAAGAACTGGCTCAAAAGGAAAGTACGAGCAACTACCGAAGCAAACGGAAAAATATATGTACACAGTGTCTATTGAAGACATTTTGTCAGAAACAGGAAGTTATTTCGCGAATTTAAATATTCGCAGTTTCAAAGTGACCGTGAAATACCGCGAAAAATGGAACCCCACGAAAATTACCGCGTATACGGTAAATGTATTACCTCATTTAAACGACAAGAGAATCTTTTTAATATTTAAAAATTGTGTGGAATGCATCCAAGAAGTATCAAGACGAATGGGAGCACTTGCATTCAATAAGCTGATTCTCGACAGTTTTCAAAAACCTCCCAGACGCAGTGAAAGATGAGAAAAATGTTATCAGTCTACATGATATACAGAAGCTGAAAAGAAATATCTTTTTGATACAAAAGACATAAATATGATCAATTGTCTTTTGACAGCCATTTCGAAAAACACAAATAGAATGATTGGCTACCTGGTCCAGTATTTGCCTTTGAAAGGGAGTGGGAAGGAGAGAGAGAGAGTTTTCACTTTGAAATCATAGGAAATATCAGTTATCATAAGTAAAAGTGATTGCATTTTCTTTGTTATTCAGAGATGACTGTTACCATTCTAACGCTCATTCACTTGCTGAAGAGAAATGAGCCGCGACACGACAAAACCAACAATGTGGTTGTGCGCCCAGCGCAGACTCAAATCAGCCTGGGCATCCGCCCAGTCTGATCAGAGCCTTCGTTGTCCGCATGAAGGTAGCTTAGACCCTTAGCTACCCTTCGAGCACTTATCAAAGAGTCTGATGAAACTAAGCGAATGCCCAGGCTGATCTGAGTCTGTGCTGGGCGCACAACCACATTGTTGGTTTTGTCGTGTCGCGGCTCAAATGTCTTTCTAATACAAAAGACATAAACTTAATCAGTTGTCTTTTGACAGCCATTTCGAGAAACAGAAATATAATGAATGGTTACCTGGCCCAGTATCTACATTTCGAAAAGAGGGGAGAAAGAGATATTGACTTTGAAACGGTTATCATATATTGTAAAAGTGACAGTATTCGGGACCCTTTTTATTTACATATCAATTCAGAGATGACTGCTGCATGTACCCTTCTATCGCTCATCTATTTGGATTCAGCAACATACACACAAATGGTTTACTCGTGTCTTTCGAGGAACTAGGTCAAAAATGGAAGGAAAGTAAGTTTACTATGTTGACAAATGAACCCGGAGTCGCAAAGTGTTACGCAAAACTAACCATTTGTTACAAACAGACTTATAAAGGAACACTTCTCTTTTGAACCCTTATGGTCCATTCAGTTTGAAAGACTTTAACTGTCTGCTAAGACGAATGACCGCACTAACCAACTTGAACGACTCTCAACTGCATTAATTGGCTTAGTTATTTGCATATAGAAGAACCGAAACCAAAATTCGTAGCAATTACGGCGTTGCGTTTCACTGCGTAATTGCTGTCAGAGAGAGCCTTATTAAAGTGGCACTTCGATTCCTTTTCAGACATGACCTATTCCGATGTGTACTCTTCATGTCAGCCGTAGTTAATCATGGTGCCCGAGAGTTTGTATACAACCTATTCACAAGTTGCACAATCAAGATTGGTTGGATTGTGTTGTCAGATTGGATTATACGCTCCGCTGTCTATGGCCATGTTTTGCGCAGCTTGAACACACAATCACTTCAGTGCTTATTATTGGAGGGTCTGCGAGGCGAAAAGTGCCAGGTTGCAGTTTCAAACATCCAATGCTCGAATCGGGCCGTGCATTTTACAATGCGCGGCCCGATATGAGCATTTGATGATTGCATGCACAAAAACTGACTAGAGAAATATTCAGACATTCAGATTGTCAGAAACTTCTGTACTCAGTTATTGCGAGCAAACGAGGCAGTTCAGAATACAATCGTCTTCCTTTTAACAGAGATGGCCCCATCAGAGGCTTACTCCAATCAATGTTACAAGAACTTGAGCTGTGTTATACGGAAAGGCGCATGATGTCTTGCATACAATTTCAATTTCTACCTTTATTTTTGCGCTATCCATAAATTGACAATAAATTGATAAACAGAAAGCGTCGCTGAAACGCAACCACAGAGGTACTCGCAGGCGGCTTAGAGCCCTTCGAATATGGTGTGCTACTCTGATAAATGGCCGAGGGTATTGCTTGTTGACTCCTGAAATCTTGGAACATTGCTACTCAGTGGCTTACAAAATCTATAATAGTAATCAGAATTAGTGACAAGAGTTACGTGTAGTCATAACTTAAGGTTTTGTCTCCGAGGAAATTTCACAAATGTATGTAAAATCTCCTGTTCGTACTAAATCTGTAATTGCAAAGTGACTGTCATCTGATATCTCAGTAATATGAAACGGATGCAAGTTGGAAAACTACATGAAAGGGATGCAACTTGACAAACTACTACGATCGCTAGAAGTGTGTGTCTGTGTGTATGTGTTTCTTTTTAAGAACACATATAAACATACTGTACACTAATCGTAGACCCTCACTTTCAGGAGATGACCACTTTAAGCTTTTAGCTTACTGTCAGATCCTGATACTGTACGGGCGGCACAAAAAAATCGCAGTTTAATAAAAATGGCATATTGGTGTATATTAAATTTGGCGGTCATGATATACCATGGCTCCAGATAAATAAAGAAAGTTTGATGTTAATTTGTAACATTTTTTTTTCCTTTCCTATTTAAATATACATCGTAACATCTATTAGAATCGCCTCATCGAGGCGATTCTAATAGGATGGCACAATGTATACTTTAATAGAAAGGTAAGAAAAACCTTAAATACTTATCAAGTACTCCTTTTGATCTAAATCTCCGTTATGCTGTGCGTATATCTAATATTGGCGGACTTATATTTTAGCGCTCTTTGCCCTAACCGCCGATATCGCCAAATTTTAGTAACCGCTAAAAATAACTGTTTTACAGTACTTTAAATTGTAAATTGTACAATGTGAATTCATTAATAAAATACTGTTTAAACCAATCACAGACCCCATTTTGGTAGAGCTTCGTCTTCCGGGGAAGTAAAGAAGACAAAAAGAAAATTTTTTTACCTTTGTAGAACGACAGAAAAAAACACGGAGGTGTACCCATGCACCTTAACTTGGCTGCACTATCTCGCATCCTGCTGAGACTTCTGTACATGATAAATGGCTTCCTGCAGAGACTGTGCGCGTGAATCTGCTTCCTGCCCAGGCTCTCTGCATGAAGCAGAATCACGTGGACAGTCTCGGCAGGAAGCCATTTTCTCGAGGACGGTAGTCCCTGAAGGAAACAAGAGATTGCGGAAGTCTTCGGCGGAAGCCAAATATGACGGACAGTCTCTGCAGGAAGAGAGAATTGGCGAACTGGTTTATACCCTGTGCTAATGAAAGGCGACAATGTAAAATGAGATCATAAAACTAACACAAAAAACTATCTAATAACCGTTATTGTATGGGGATCTCGAATTCAAAACTTCAGAGCAAATCAAATTAGTTTATTTTGGGAAAAAGCTGGAAAAAGTACTTTGTAAAAATGATTTCATTTTGGCTCCTACATGCATCATTTGAAGCAGTTTTATACATAAGCAAATTCTGAAAACTTCAATGAAACCTTTTTTTGCAGTTCAGGAGATATTTTGGTTTAAACCTTCCAGTTTTCTCCTGATAGTCTGAATTTGAAAATATCTCTCATAAGACCGCAATTGCCAAAAAATAGAACTTTTGTATAACAATTAATATAGTGGCTCATGCTAGTAACTGCACTTTTGTACCACCCTAGTTCAAACTCTGTACATGCTTTATACTTTCCGAGCTACAATATCACACCCGGTGACTATGTATTCAAAGATGTTACGAACCGAAAAAGAGCTGTTACGAAACGAAAAAGAGTCATAGTTACCAAACGACCTGATGACCAGGTCGTTTGGTAACTATGACTGTTTTCGTTTCGTAACAACTCTTTTTCGTTTCGTAACAGCCTTTGTATATACATAGTCAACCAGGGAGGGGGGGGGGGGTATTTTAAATACACGTATGTTATAAGCCGTTAAAGATATCTTGTTAAAATTTTCAGCGTTTTCTAACTTTGTGGCGATCTCAGACTGTATCAAATTTAGAAATCATATATTGTATACTGTACTTTCATGGTTGGCATTTTCTAGAGAAGGCCTGTTGTGTACGAATTTATTTCACTTTTTAGTGGACACAGGTTGATTGCAAAACTATTGTTCCATTCTTGTCCTCGTTTATACCTTTTTATTACGTCTGTCAATTAACATATATTTGCAGTAATGGAAGTGAGAGATAAAAGAACGAAAAATACTAGCATGGAAATGCCAGTTTGTGGAAATAAACACTCCTCTGAGATACGTTTCCTTTTTTTCTGTTTTTTTTTCTCTGTTCATGTTGAGTTCCGTCTTTCTTTATTTCACTTAAGACTTTTACAGAACATATACCGTATACAAGATAATTTTCGCTGTGTTCCATTTTTCGCGGTATTTCGCGGTCACTTAGAAACCGCAAATGTTAAAATCGCGAAATAATTTCCTGTTTCTTACAATGTATCTTCTGTAGACACAGTGTTCATATATTTTGTTTCTGTTTGCTTCGGTAATTGCTGGTACTTTCCACTTGAGCTAGTTCTTTCATTAACCTGCGGCAGCCCTGCCGCAGGTTAATGAACGAACTGGCTCAAGTGAAACAGAAGTAATTTGGATTTTCACGCATGTTGCTAACCGCGAAAATTAAACATCGCGAAAACAAATGTTTATGTTTTAGACCCTTAACCGCCAAAAATTTGAACCCGCGAAAAATACCGCGTATACGGTACTCAGAGGCAAAAGAAAGTATACACTTCATGACTTAAGCGTTTCACAAAGCCAGTCAAAATTAGCGTTGAGAAGCCAGTCTGTAAAATCTCAATCATATGATTTCTGTCTGACACTGAGACTTTTGCCATCGTGTAAATGAAACACAAACATGGTGGTTCCTTTAGAAAAACAACCAAGAGTTCAAACACTTATTAACAACAAAATCTTATTGTCCAATATTGTGCTCGTGGAAAAAGAGCAATAACGCACATGTATATATAGCGGAGCTAGTCGGCAAGTCCAATATTGTGCTCGTGGAAAAAGAGCAATAACGCACATGTATATATAGCGGAGCTAGTCGGCAAGACTTTTGTTCAGTAATTTTACTATCTCATATAATCACACCTGGTTAACTATGATTCCAAGGCTGTTGCGAAACGAAAAAGAATCATAGTTCCAAAACTACTTGGTCATCGTGGCTAAACAAATTTATTTAGCCACAATGATCAGGGGCCAGTTTCACAAACGATCTAAGCAAGAACTTTTGACTTAAGTTATAACTTAAGTCAAAAGTGTATAGGGGCCTACTTATGTGGTTTCACAAAAAATCTTAGTTGAAACTCTTTGCTTAGATTTTGCTATAAACTTAAGTCAACCAGCGAGGTGACTTAAGTTGTAACTTAAAATGTGTAAGGTAGATATGCTGATGACAGGCTGTCATAATTCAGGATATACCACACAATATGTTCATAAATAAAAACTATTTTGTTCATTTATTATGCGCCTCGAATTCTAACTTGTATTTTATGTTGTATTGTAACCTATAAGCGTTCGGAACACAAGCAATATTTCTACCACACGTCCAATATGTGGTTTCTGTTCCGATTCCTCTTTGTTCATTTAGTTGACACTGTACATGATAGGGTTTGAATTCGTCCTCCTTCAGTCTTCTACTGTTCGTGCTCCGAAAATCCTTTGTTCTGTGATTGTGGTCAATTCTGGGTAAATTCATAGCTCTGCCACAGCTGAACCAAAGCTACTTGAACTGTTTACATGAGTCACTTAGACGGGTACTTAAGGTGGCGAAGACAGGGCTCGGATAGAACCCATTCCCTGCGGCACTGAGTGCTTACCAGGTAAAACGATATGTACATGAGAGCCCAGACCTGTGCATTCAGGACATTTTCTCACGACACGGCCGATAAGTTTATGAAAGCTTTATACGAACGCATTCGTATATACACACTGATGTGTGTCTCTTTTAATAAAATAATCTATTAAAATACATCATCATCATCATCATCTGTCTCTCTCTCTCTGGAAGGGGTGTGGTTTGGAGATGTTGGTAGCGTAAAAGCGTCAGCGAATGATAACTTTGCCATGTGATCGTACTCCATAGTCCCCTTTTCTATTTTCAATACAGCTGGAGACAATCGGGAAACACTTGACTCTCGAGTTAAAGCAGAGTCAAACATTAAAGAGAAAAATTGGAGAGCTTAAAGAAAGTGTGTGTCCGTATGTTTTATTTTTGCTCATGGGAAAACAGCTATCGAAATATTATCTCCGTCTTTCTGCGCCTGTCAGTCATGCAATGTGTGTGTGTGTGTCGGTGTGTGTCGGTGTGCGCATGCGCTCGTGTGTGTGCGTGTGTGTAACTTTGTATGCCGACAAGCGTGCATTTGAGTGTATGTGCATGTTTAGTGCACGCCCGCACGCAATGTATGTATGTGCTAATTTTCATGTATATGTGTGTATGTATGTGTTGAAAATGTATAAATACTAGCTATGGCAAACGGGAGAATTTTCACCGAAAAGTTCATGTTTTATATTCATATTTCCAGTCAAAAGTAAGGCTAGTTCAAATTTGTGTGTGTCTCTTTTGTATGCTTGTCCCTCTTTCTATCGATACGAAGAAATTATAAACTAAACCTGCACGCAGGTTCCATGTAGAGTGACGCCTAACCCGCGACTAGTTGATTGTTTTTACCTTAATGACCCCGTTAAGACAGATTCTACTCAAATACTGCACCTACTGCAAACGTAGCAGGTCCTTGCTCTAGGCCGGGCCGGGTAGCGCAATCGGTAGGGCACCTGACTCGTAAGTCAGAGGTCCTGGGTTCGAATCCCGGTCTGGCCACATACTTTCGTTTCTCCTTCCGCTGATTCAAGAGGGGCAATTGTCAGTTACTGGCGAAAGTATGTGCACTTAGTACTGGTTAACCGCTTAGGAGGTCTAAGCCTGCCCAGGAATAGTGTGGTTAGGTTAACTGACCGTCCCGACATGACCTTAGTTGTTTACCGTGGACGTTAAGCATCAAATCAACCAACCAACCAACCTTGCTCTAGCTTGGGACGTCCAAATGTCGAAAGTATCGTGGTATCTTTGTCATACTTAAGTGCGCATTTGTGGCTGGTCTGCATGATCATTCGTGCGTAAATGTTTTTGTACGTGCGTGCCTAAATAAAGGTGCATAATTTAGATCGAGGAATCTAGCTTTGATGAGAGTGGGAAATGCCAAAGTCCCACAAAATTCTCCTGTAGCCATGTTTCGGTGGAATACAAGAGTAAGGTGAAGTGAGGAATGTAGGAATATTCACTAAATAGTCGACTTTTATTTAGGAAGGAATAGCAGTGCTCCAGATAAGAAGGGGTAACAGGGATAATTCTGAGATAATTTTCATTATTTAAGAAGGAAAACATATGCTGTGACCCTTATTAGAACCGTCTGGGTAACACGGTTCTAATGAGGGGTCAAAACGTATGTTTTTTAATGGAGAATTATTAAAAATTATCCTAAATTATCCGTGCTTCCCCTTCTTATCTGATGAACTGAAAAGGGGACCCTACTTTTTGGCACTAACCATTGTACACACTTCTGATAACAGCTAAAGATCTCAGCAGTTCTAAACATTTCAAGTTTTTGACCAGACCGCAGTTACTGTGTCTGCCGCAACTGAAGATTGGAGATTTAGTTGGTTGGTCGTTTTTGGTTTAACGGCTCTTAAAGACAGTATTTAAGTCTATATCGAGAAGGAGAAGGAAAAGAGATAGGGGAGAGAAAAAATGTCCAAACAATGCCTGCCCGCACCTACTGCAAACACAGTTGGCCCTTGTCCTACTATTATCCATATCAGTAGGACGCCCCAGCACTGAATGTTACCCAGCATCATCTTCCGACAACGACCATCCTCAAAAGGTTGGAGAAGCTTGAAACATAGTTTTCGATAACGACATGCGTGTCAGGAAACTTTTATACCCCGTTTAACTTTAGAATGCATAAAATTAGGGAACACTTTCAAAGCAGTACCATATCAAATTAAAGTACCGTAAATAAATTAACAAAAATAAAACTGACAAAAAATGAAAGGGAAAAGTGGGGATTCGATCCCGTAACTGTCTGTGCTATAGCGTAAAATGCTATCCACCACACCACCGCCTCAGGTACGTCATTTCGTTGTTTGGTACATTAAAGTATATTGCGGACTTTTAACACAGCTAAAAATAGACTCCTAAAATTAGACAAGATTTAAGTAAAAACCGATTAAGTTTTTGCTTAGATGAATTTGTGAAACGACTTAAGTACGAACTTAAGTCATTCTTACTTTTTTACTTAAGTTATAACTTAAGTTGTAACTTAAGCACAAATCTAAGATACGTTCATGAAACTGGCCCCAGGTCATTTTGGAACTAGGATTCTTTTTTTCGTTTTGTAACAACCCTTGTATATAGATAGTTATCCAGGGCTGATAATGCAGAATCTTAGTCCTGAGCGGTGACAAATAAGTAAAACATGGGCATTCACAAAGTGTACACTTTTTTGCCGTTGAGAACATGAATGTTATTATCGCAAATCAAGGCGTTATCAGTGCACCTTTTAGTACGGCAGATAGGCAGCCTATGAGAAGGTGCTACTGGTAATGTTCTGCAAACATCTTGAGTTACATATAAGATTAATTGTTAGAATCTCTAGTTTACAAAACCGGCTGATGACACCTCTGATTCTGAGTACTAAGCGAGTTATCTCCCCTTGAATTACCCCACCCATTTAATTGGGTAAAATGATATCTAAATGGAAAAGAGTAAAACATCATTTATGAGATGGTACTTTGTACGATTTTTTATTTGTATTCAGTTTGTAGCTTATTTATCCTATATGCCGTACTTATTATTCACTTTAGTTTTCATTTTATGGCGTTGTGATATCGCGTCTACGTTGAAATTTGTTTTGAAAATAATTTTTTAAATATCAGGTTTACAATTTTTAATGTTGACTCCATCAGTCAAGATTTTGAAACAATATTTGCAATAGAATAGCAATTTAGAACATTTGCTTTATGTATAGATTATCAGAACTCAAGATTTCAGTACAGAGACAAAGAAACTCTGAGAAACATGAGTAAATACCCCACCCATCTAAATATGCATTGCAAAATTGGAACTCTTTCAGGCTCCTGCGGTTCAAAAAAAGTAAGGTTAGGTCATATTGTAACATAATATATGTGACATAATAGGACTGAACATCTATGCTAGTGCAAATAAATTACTTTTAGCAATCCTTCACGCTTCAGTGAGCAAGGATTAATTTACTTGAAACAGTATTATACAGACAGTACTTCTACAAACCTACTTACACAGAGGACATGTTCTCATTTTTCTAAGTGTCCTATATATGCAGAATATTTGCCTCTTTCTTGCTGCCTACTTAGTGGGGCGATTGAGAGTTCAGACTGTTAAATACGTTACCAATAGAAAGTTTACAAAATTACTATGTCTATAAAATAAAAATGAAAGTCGGTAATCTATCTATAAATCAATATAAATTATTTATTTTCATATAAAGGGAAAGTAAAAACATTTTTAAATCTTAAACTTTTGTTATTATGCTTAATTATTCTACAGTTTATAAGGCTGTAATCTATGTTACCATTACATACAAATTTAAGACAAATAAAACTATACAAGACAAAATTAAAATTGATAAATTGCATTAGTGTTAGTATATTACTATTTAGATCTAGGGACAAGCTTTATACTGGATAAAAGTGGTTTCATTAAATTTTGTAGTTTACCATACAGAAACTGTTTAATACGTGTAATATATTTTTAATGCAATATTCAAAACATTATAATGATTTGAAATGGGCTTACATGTTGAGATGCAAACATTTCTCAAAGTATGACACTCTAGGAGTATCTTACGGAATTGATATTAATCAAATTGATGTACCAAACGTAAATAGTAACGCAGCTTTTGAGACTGTGACATGTTATCAGAAAGAACAAGATTTACAGCACATAAAACAATAACTAACAAGTCAGAATTGGAAATTCAAATATACTTTCAATCCTTTTAGGGTATAATTCTAGCACAGCTTTTATAAAGAAAAGGTAGGTGTGATTTATCAGGTGTAGACTACGAGAAGAAACTTTTCAGAGTTGTTGCATGAATTCTAATGCAGTTTCGTAGTCACCTTAATGTGTGAAATAAGATTGACATATATATATAGGGAAATATGTTAAAATAATGACAAAAAACATGAAACAGAAAACAGATTACTCAAGTGTATCTAGTTTGCTCACTGAAGCTGTATATGCGCCCTAGATTTTATTCACTGTCACATTTATAGAAAAAATAGTATCATTTGATAACCATACAACCTAAATGAATATGATATTTTTCTCTAGCCTTTTTTAAAATGTAGAATAAACTTGAGATAATGACAAGATTAAGACATCAACACTTTTAAAATGTGTTTCACGCATAAAATATTTGTATGAAAGTTGTGAGTTACTTTTCTTGTTTCTACTTGTAATATTAAATCTATACACTCAAGTCATGAAACTGAAAACTGTCTCACGAAAGTTTTAAGTACCTGATGTGCCTTTGACTAAAAATGGCATTGGTATAATTCAGAGTTCAAACACGACAGTAACACATTGTATATATATCAGTCTTACAATATTTGATGTAATGTACGTTAAGCGAGACTAGTATAGGAGAGAGTATGTGGTAACAAATTCTGAAAATAGTTATCCTGATTGCCCATAAAACTGGGAGGCAGTTCTAATGTACATTCACAGTATATCATTTCATGGAGAACTGAGAGAGAGAGCAAAATCCCAAAATTATCCTTAAATTATCTTATACCCCTTCATCCATATATATAAAAAGTGTACACACACTTTAAAAGTCCTCTAATCAGTAACTTGTGTGACAGTGATACAGTTTCAGACTACTCCAAGTCTTCTAGGCAACCGTTTAATTACTTTATTTATAATATAGTTCCACCATAGAATGCTAAAAGACCACTTTAGCAATAACAGTTTCTGTAGCGCAAAATACCATTTTGGATGCATTTCATTGTTACTCATATTCGGTAACGTATATGACAGTGCAAAGTTTTGCAAGTTTGATAGCATTTGTTCTTATTTAACGATATATAAATGCATTAGTGTTCTTCATTGATTGTACTTACATGCTCATTCTAATCAGATTAAGTAGTTTGTCCATTCTTGGTAACGTAGACAACAGTACGGTTTCTAACGCTTCAGAAGACAATATTGATTTAATTCAGAGGCTTCCAAACATTTCTTTCTACAACACTAAGATCTATGTCTGTTATTGTGTTTATTTGGATGAGAATATGCAAATGTCATTAAAATGATATAGTCACGTATATAACATGGAAGAAACAGCCAAACTGCCCAATACCCAGACAGCAGAAATCAGGGAAATACTTTGTAGACGTTGGGCTTTCAGAAAAAAAGAACATGTTGAAAAAGTATCTCATAAAAAGAGAGGGAGATATTGGAGCTTAAAACTCTACTAGCTTTTATTAGTGTATCATTTGATCAATTTCAACCGACAGATGGGCCGACGGACGAAGAAATGGATGAACTGAAAAGGACAGACGACCCGAAGACAATCTTAAAGTACCGGATTGGACTGAAAATGACACCAGAGTATGCAACTACAATGCTTGTATAATCAGCGGCTACTTTTGACCACTGTTAAGCTTGTCATTTTTGAGAAGTTGACTGCCAAAACAGTGGTGAACACATGCTATTGACAATCCGACGTACGGACGGATGGAAAAATGAATATATAGAGCACATATTATCTAAATGAGTGCGAGTTAATAGAAGTTACACATATATACTGTTTTCCGAGCATTTAGCCCATTTAGCTGGTCTTAAAGTAGTAATTTAAGTAGATTTTCATCATTTATGTACGTTTTCTGTTTGACCGTGACCTTGACCGTTTGTACATGTTGAAATATAGCTAGATACTTAATTCAACAACGAAATACCTTGTAAATAAGTTTCCGCATAAGACTTGACATATTTATTGTCGTGGTAATAAAACAGACAAATTCTAATATTGATGTCGAAAATTGTCAACCGTTGGTAATCAATGGTAATTAACGAACAGACGCACGGACAAACATTGTTCAATAAGCCATATTCGTTAAAAGGTTCTATGTTTAGTTCATTCCATTTGTTTTCCGTACGTACTACTGGAAAATGACAAACACTTGTCTTTAGTTGAAATAAATGGACATTTTTGACGTACACCGACAAAAATTGTGTAATTTTGCTGTTTATGGGTACGTAAGTTTCAAGGGCCATAACTCTGTTAGTACTCAGCTGCGGCGATGTCATCAGACGGAACCATACACTAGATATGCTGACAAACAATTTGGTATATAACACTTGGTGTTTGCAGAACCTTACCAGTAAAGTCCTTAAGGAGAGCACTTTTGGGGCTCCGTCTGCTATACTATCTAGCTGTGGAAGTCATCGTAAAAATTCTTAGTACTGGGACAGATAGATCCGAGCATACAGCGTTGGGACAGATAGATCCGAGCATACAGTGTACTGTATGCTCGGATCTATCTGTACCAATACTTAGACAAGTGTACTGTATGTCGGACCTATCTGTCACAATACGTAGAATATTTAAAGTAGCTTCCATAGCTCAAGGTACACTCACATAGCCTTGATTTGTGATAATAGCATACTCAGAAGCAAAAAGCGTAGCGTTACACTTTATTAGGTCTGGGTCTACACTGTTTGCCATCCTGTCTGCATCTTTTGGACGCATTTCTGTATTGTAAAACCAAACTGTACCATGTTATGAAAGTTACGGTAAATTTTGTAGGCGTCCCATTTTTTTAGAATTTTTACGGAAAAAATAGTAGAAAACTCTGCACCCGGATACTTCAAATGTACAGACAACCATGCTATTCGACTCATATACAGTCGACTCTGGATATCTCAAAGTAATCGTTCATCCCAAACTACTGATATCTCAAAGTAAATTTTCTGGTACCAGAAAATTTACTTTGAGATATCAGTAGTTTTAGATTACAGGAATTGAAATGTAAATGAACATAGGAAATCTGTCTAAACTGTATTCTTTGATATAAGAGGATAATTTGAGATATCAGTGTTCGAATTATCGAGAATTGACTGTGTGTATGTAAAGTTATTAGTATGTCAAAGGGGAGAAAAAAGCGTGGTCCTAACAGGACACGAACCCAGGGCCTCTCGCAGACCATACGAGCACTCTGCCAATTGAGCTACAGAGCCACTTGGTCGATCTTTGACATTTTCCCCCTGCTTAATTAAATTCGACCCCGAATCTGTTCGTAATCACGGAAGTACCAACGCGACAAGTACTTTTTGATGCTCGCAGCCCTTGTAGTGAACCCACACTGAACCACCAAATGTCACAGGGGAGGAAATGATAATCGTAACTCGCACCCAAGGTCTCTCGTTTCCCGTGCGAGCACTCTGCCAATTGAGCTACCAAGCCACTTGGTCGACCTTTGACATTTGACAAGTAGAAAAAAATCCGCTTTGTAAAAGTGGTAAAAATCTCACTAAAGGCCTGTAAGTGGCCAATTGAAATTTTGGTTTCGCCACTTTTCAGGGATACATGTATTGTTATAACTCCACTAATTCTCACAAAAGTCCTAAATATAGTTAATAATCCAAAACTTTGGTTAGGTCGGTTTCAGGAGTTTTGTTATACATGTCCACTGGTTCTTCTTTTTACTTCAAAGAGAAAATTGTGTACAATATGCTTTACATACGTATGAGCATTATTTTGGCTAACTACTAGTATCATGAGTATTGCATCAGCCTGAATGGTGAGAATGAAACTATGCGTAACTTTACCAGGTGTGAGAAGCCAATATACAATGGATATCCAAAGAAGCTTTATTAATATTTGAACTGGCTTAGGCTTCTATAGCATCGGTTGCAGAACGCTATTTTCAAATGACAAATTAGATTCTTCGTGTTTACATGTATATGTATTGCGTGCTGCTTGTAACGACGCCAATATCATAAAACAACTTCAAAATCTGTAACTAATTTATTGAGTATTGGATTTAAAACAAAACAAAAAAAAAAAAAAAAAAAAGAAAAAAAAAGAAAAAAGAAAAAAAGAAAAACGAAAACACTTTATCTGTGAGATTTCCTTGATTGAACGATGGTAATGGTATTGTGTCATTACGGGGACTCCCCGACCGGAGACTAAGTCCGTGCGCTCAGTGGGGCAGTCTCCGGCCGGGAAGTACCCGTAGTGACACCCTATACTACTCTTGATACTGAAATAGTTTCATTACAAGGGAACGAATGATTTAAAGTGCACAAAAAGTGCTGTAATTATAAAATTAGCTTCCTTATTACTGTCCCAGAATGTCTTTGATTTATGCTTGGGAGAAATAATCCTAAAATGCAATCATTCTTTGGTACTTAATGCAAAGCCGAAGCACCGTGGGATGCTTGCCGAGGTTCTAATTATGTTTTATGCCGTTCCTGAAAATGCAGAACTGTCAATAAGGCATCTTCACTAGCCAAGGCTACTAAGTCATCTTTGTTCCTTACGTGCGTAAGGAACAAAGTAGACTTAGTACCCTTGGCTAGCGAAGATGTCATTAAGGTGAATGGTTACACTTTAAGGGGAAGCAACTCTGCTATTTGCAGTTTTGCCACCCTTCTCGATTGAGGTAGGCTCTTAAAGGCAAGACTTTGCTCCCCATAGGAGCCAATTTTTTCTTTTAATACTAGACCTAAAATAGAAAGGGCTTTATTGTTCTATATAGTGTGGATTACTAGGCAACCACAATATATACTCAACTTAAAACATGCATTTTAAGAAAAAATGAATGACAAAAAACAACTACGTAAGGTTTTTGTTACTTTGTCTATTTGTCCTTTTTACTTACGGACAAAAATTACCGTATTTAATAATGACAAATAAAAAAATGAAAACAAACAGTAGAAGATCTTAGTTGATCTAAGAAGTGTACTATAATGGCCTAGCAGAACTTCATTTTATTATTTTTTCATGTAGGGAAGGCACGAAAAGAGCAAATGTAAAAAGTAACAATTTTCTTTACATATTACGCTTTTCAAGTTCGCTACGATATATGAGCCGCGACGCGAGAAAACCAACAATGTGGTTGTGCGCCCAGCGCTGACTCAGATCAGCCAGGGCATCCGCCCAGTCTGATCAGAATCTTCGCTAAAGGTTTAAAGGGTAGCTAAGACACTCAGCTACCTCCATGCGGACAGCGAAGACTCTGATTAGACTGGGCGGATGCCGAGGCTGATCTGAGTCTACGCTGGGCGCACAACCACATTGTTGGTTTTCTCGTGTCGCGGCTCATATAACGTAGTTTAAAGGCTAAATGTAGAAGTTGTCCATGTCATGTTACCTCTTGGCTTCTGTTTACAGAAGTCCAAGATACACTAGTCTAGTCTAGTCTAGTCTCTCCAGTAGCCTTGCAAGTTCGTTGGGCACCACAGATGAAACATACCTTGACATAATGACAGTGTGTTCTTGAAAGGTCTAACCGAAATTAGCAGAGATTGAACTGCACATGAACTAGACAAATAAGAATTGTCTCTCGCAGGAGAGTTTGTTGCAACAAAGTGACATTATCAGGCTAGTACTGTATGTTAAAAATTTCTAAGTATTCAGACAGACAGATCTGAAGAAACAGTGCTGGCCAAGATCAGACTGCTCATCGGGGTCTACACTGTTTGCCCTGAGACACATTTCTACACTCTTCTTTTTTGGGTCATTTACTGTAATTACGTCAGGTGTGCCAATTCTTTTAGTTTGTTTACGGTATTTTATTTCTCAATACCATTACCTCAATTATTATTCATTATTTGACAGACGTAATAAAAAGGAAAATAAAAGTGTAACAGCAATTTTGTAATCAACCGGAGTCCAACAAATTTCTTTAACAATTGTGCATAGCAAGTATGACATTTGCTTATAATATTTTTTTCCGACCAGTTCTCATAACGATGTTCCCCAGGAGCTCAAAAGCACTTTAATATTATAGTTTTGTTTTCCGTAATGGCGACACAAAACGAAATCCTTTCTTAATATTCGTGAATTTGAAATATTGTCAAAATATTCACTAATGCTACCAGCCTAAAATCATAAAACTAGAAGTTTAAAATTTGATATGAAAATAAACAAATTTAAGAATATAAGTACATCTCCTATCTTAAATAGGATTTGCTCTTAAAGGAATTTTTTTCTCTATATGGGTCTAGGAGCAAAGTCTTTCCTTTAAGGGTAGAACTCAGTATGAAAGGCTGTGCCGTCTATGGAAGAAAACAGATAACCATGGAAGCTGTTTCCCTTTAAAACAGTGGTAGACAAATATTTCAAGGATTTGAAGGCTTTCTGCGATTTTACTTTCCGCATATGAACATATATGAACAAATATAAACACCCTTCGTTTTGGCTAGAGGCTATGAAGAGAAATCTTCGCTATTATG
Organism: Ctena decussata; assembly: GCA_963989385.1. Taxonomy (NCBI): domain Eukaryota; kingdom Metazoa; phylum Mollusca; class Bivalvia; order Lucinida; family Lucinidae; genus Ctena; species Ctena decussata. Next base: position 67,429,233 of record OZ022512.1, read on the forward strand.
AACCTGAAGCGAGCGTAGCGAGCGGAGGGTTCTTAACTGCGAAGATTTCTCTTGTAACCTCTAACCGGGGTAGTGCTTGCCCCAGATAGCAATCTGATCCTGGTATTTCATGTTTTCGGTTGATTTAATGGTCAAAACGGTCTTCATGAATAAGTGACCAGTCTACTAAAAAAATCTACTGAAAATTTAGAAATTTCCAACGATCTGATTGGATTATTATCTGGGGCAAATACTAATTCCGTGCTGAGGCTCAACTATCAGTCCTACTTCCGTTTTTAACTAGCCAAGTTGAAATTTCGATGGAGCGTTTTTGTTTCTCTTCAATGTTGTTACTTAATAAAATTAAAGATGCAAGTATTAAAGGCTAACTAAGACAAATTAGAGAACAACATTATCGCACTTTCTTCCCGTTACGGATTTGCACTGAATGCACTCAGTGCTACATTATAACCCAGGAGCCACACAACGCTGAATAGACACTGAATCAACATTGATTCAACGACGTTGAATCAAGCACAGGCTCTTGAAGTTTTATGATATTTAAAAATATATTTCAATAATGCCGCTAAACATCCAGGCTCTGAGCCATTTCTTACTATAGACTGTGTCAAGTTTAAAGGGTTTTGAGTTGGGTTTTTTAGCATAGAACTTCAAGCGCCTGCGAATCAATGCATATTTAACGTTGATTCAACGTTGCGTTATGTGTCCAGTGGGTAAAGTTCTTTTTTATTTATCTGAATGTTTTGCAAAGAGAAACAATTTTAGTGGCTTCACATTTGCTTCAGTGGATGACAAAACCCTTAAAAATGGGGTCTACTCCTATACTCCTACTCCAGTGAAAAATTTCCTCCTCAAAAAGTTGACCCAAATTACGAAGGTTGGGTGGGGATGGGGTGGGGTGGGGGCATGAAAAAGAAAATAGCAGAATTTCTATCCCTGAAACTATACAAATACACCTCAAACGTTGATTTCCTCATACGAGATAAGACTCCTTTTTTCTCCGGCACAGATCGGGCTCATTTCATAACCTTATTAAATGAGAAGTAGAGTAATAAGATTGAAGAGTTAGATCGCCTGGTGCTAATAAAAACAAATAGATTTTCCGAGGAGAATAATAACTTTCTCTCGATTTAACAATCTGCTTTATGAGAATTAGTGATTCTGGGGCGGTGAATCTGTCACCGTAAAAATCTAAATATTGGGACAGACAGTTCTGAGCAAACAGTGCAGACCCAGATCAGACTGCTCCTAAGGAGCAGTCTGATCAGGGTCTACACTGTTTGCCATTCCATCTCCATCTTTTGGACGCATTACTGCATTGTAAAACCAAACTGTTCCATTTTAGGACAATTACGGTAATTATTTTAGGTGTCCAAATATTTGGATTTTTTACGGTACATCCTGCCAAAAAATCTTTGTTTGAATGATGTTACGTGCTATGTCATTTTTTCTGAAAACCTGGGAAAATGGGAATTTGTTGAGTCCTCGTCTTTGCTTTTTCATGGTGTTGAAATTTGATTTATGTGTTTACCGTGATGATTCATTGACGAGCTAGAGGGTTATCATGCGAACCGAACAACCGACTAAATGTTTTGTACCACTTCAGAAACTGAGGGTGAGGTTGGGCCTGTAAAATCGATTTAAGCCCCCCAGTAATTCATTACTGACCGTTCCAAGGCGGTAGTTCTGTTGTGGTTCTCTGTTGCCTGTTTGTGGTGTCAGAGTTTCTGTGATGTTTTACCTTATGTATGTTCTTATTATTTTTGGTTCGGTTTGGGTTGTTGAGTGGCCACCTTTTGGGAACAAGCTGCTCACTCGGTTGGCCATATGTTCTTTGTATCTTGATTATTTGTAATCTTAGTTGTTTCCAACTATGGTTTGAGGGCTGGATTTGGATTTTGATTGTTTCAGTTCCTGGTCTTTGCATACTTTTTACTTTTTTTGAATTTTGCAGCCCTTAATTTAGTGTGAAAAATCCTTATGAATGAAATAATTGCACTGCAAATCATGCAAATAGGTCAAAACACGCTAAGTTTCGAAAATAATTGTTGTTGGAAACCAATTTATTTAGGAGAAAAATGGACTTTTCAGTTTGGATACAGAACGTTGTGTTTAATATATCAGCATGTTTTTCAAAAACCCGGAGAAAGAACAATTTCATGACCAGATTACATTACCAGCAATGCAGAGTTTTATAGTTCCGATTTAAATAAACATACATTTTCCAAATAGCCCCAACAAGGACGGCTACTGTTTTCTTTTGTGATGTAAACTGAAAGCGTATCCCTTTCTCTAGCCTGGCTTCCAGGCTAAATGGTTATATGTATTCAAACAGTAGAAGTCTTAACGTGGCTCTTTTTATTCTGATGGCCAACCATCTAGGGTAACTCTGCAATTACTTGATGTAAAAATTATTCCTTTTAGAGTTAGCTTTCTTACAGATATGCAATTAAAACACAAGGACTGGAGCCAGTCTACCTTTTCTCTTCTACCTGTCTCCTGATTCTCAGATAATTGCTCAGTAATGGTATTGGACCAATGGCAGAGAAGGATTGATCTTGTGACTTCAAAAGTCACGTGATCAAATATTTCTTAGTACTTTCATTCCATTGGTTCAAAATGGACAAAGAGCAGTGTACATGTAGTACTAACCAATTGTAATTTTTTGATAAAGAAACCAAATTGAATAGCTTATAAATGTTAATAGAGACATGGTATACAATACCTAAGCTGATCTGTGGATAGAACATTTGATTCTAAATCCGAGGGTATATAACACTTATTTTGTTCAAAAGAATAGAGATAGAAAACTATAGCACTCAGCCGAAGAAATGACCCCTTATATGAGAAAACCGTTAATGTGCAGATTTGTCGATGCAGCGCTTTGATAATGTATGACTAAAAGTAAGTGAATGGGCACAGTTTCAGTGTAAGCAACACTGCCATTTTTGAATGGGATCAACTCTTGAAGGAACGAATTTGCTCCCTTAGGAGCATATTCTTTCCTTCAAAAGTAGATTGATTTTGGCTAGGGCTACTTCCAGAGAAACATGAAGTAAAAGAGCTTGTTCCCGTTGAAAAAAACCCCAAAACAATGCGGATAACTGGAGAATTAAGCAGCAGGCCAATAAAGTTGTAAATGATTTTACGATGACGTCACTTCTTGCTGAAGTGCCTCGGTGCAGTGAAACTGCATCAGTGCAAAAAAAATAAAATAAATGAAATTTAATTTGCTACAAGCCTACAAAATCTTTGAAACGTTTTCCTGATAACAATTTATAAAAAAGGGTCTGTTATAGTCTTCTTTACGGACGACAACTGTACATTAACTCAACGCTGCATTTTAAATTTTATTACAGCGTGTTAACTCAGGAGAATTGCAGGAGGTTCCTTAATCATTTTAGCACTTAGGATTGTAAAAGAATTTCGTAGTTGACAGCGTTTTCTAATGTTTCAGTTTAACATGATATTAAACTCAGAAGTACTGACGATCTGTTCCCGTTTTCAGCGGGACTTTAGGGACCGACCATTTGATATTCTGGGGGGTGGGGGGCTGGTATATTTATATAAAAAAATCCTTGTCTTTGGATATGCAAGAAAAAAATAAACTGTCTCATAAGTGGGTTTAAAAAAATAATCTGGCCTCAAAAGTAAGTGAAAAAATAACCTGTCTCCACCCAAAATTTCAACAAAAAATATAGTCTGCAGATAAATATCATTTGAATTGAGTTTTTATAATGTCTCTGGCTTCTTGCGCCCCCCAGACCCCCCATATTTATAGTAATATTCTAATATTATCTACAATTGGTTTACACCAGTGCGCCCCCCCCCCCCTCCCCCCACATGTGCATGCATTTACAAAATACATCCTATACAGCATTCACATACATGTATTATTGATCTGCCAGAGAAACTACTAAAACTATATTGCAAAAGAGTCACTAGCTTATGGGAGACAAAGCCATTATGGCAAAATAAACACTCTAAAAGGCAAAAGTCCTAAAAGAAAAAACCCTTATTGTTATCATCATCCCTAGTTTTTCTCTATTGTTTCCAGTCTTAAAATTGCCATTAAAATTGGGAAATTGCTTTGGCTTCTGGGGGGCAACCCAGACCCCTCTCTTTGTTGACTTCTTAGCACAGAACTTTCAGCCATTTTATTAAATGGCATGAATTCATGTATAATGTGACTATATCAGTAAGTATTTATCAAACTTTCTGAAGTGCGAATAAAGCATGTTTGGGCATATGATTGGGCTAGAACCCCCCCCCCTTAAATTCCTAATGATAGCCCTCAAACTTTGCCGAAATAGCCCTAATTTTTGGCCAAATTATCCCTAATTTAAGGCCGAATTTTCTGCCAGACTCATACAGGGGTGTTTGTATCTGTACCTTAGATGAAGAGTAACATGCTCCAGGCACTGGTTTGCAAAAGCAAGCTTCTTAGCCTGGTTAAAGACAGCAACATGTTCTTTTTGTGAGAAAAAAAGGTGTAAAAATTAAAGGATGCTAAGGTCAAGTAAACAAGGATCTGATAGTTCAGCCTATAAAATTAAAAACAAAAATTAACCTGTTGGAGTTACATGTAGTTTGTAAAAAAAAAAGAAATTAGCTCCCTCAAGGTGAAAAAAAAGAAAGAAATTGTTTCCAGAGGCCAGTGAAATAAAATGTCCTGTCTCCATCAAGAATACCAGCCCCCACCCCCCCACCCCCAGAATATCAAATGGTCGGTCCCTTATTGTGTTTGGAATTTTTCGATGTGAAAACTTAGCCGAATCAATCAGGTACCATTTCATCTCGGCCATTGATTGATTGTTTTGAGTTTACATGTAACGGCCCTCTGAGACAGTAATTCAGTCGACATCGGGCCGTCTCCCAGAGAGAGGGAGAAGGAAGAGAGAACTGATAGACGAGAGAAAAAATGTCCAAACAACCGCCACCCGCACCTACTGCAAGCACAGTAGGCCCTTGTCCTCCTATTATCCAAATCAGTTGGACGCACTGCACAATCGCACCACCTGACCGGTCAACTCTATGGCTACAGCATTGTCATTAGGGTATCAAGGGTAATTGGAAGAAGGAAAATTAATGTGCAAAATTAACGTTTAAGAAATATGACATGATTGCTTTTTCCATTTAATAATTGGTTCGAATCTCGTCTCGAAACTTTAATTAAAGCCTTGGATCATTCGTAGTTTTCTGTCCGGATTCAAGTAGAAACTGATATAGGGTCCTCACCACAGTAATAATTCTTTGTTTAATTGCAAGTATGATAAATATTTTTACAAACGGACAATGCAATTTTACAACTAAATTAAATGGAGGACAACTGAACTAGATTGTCTCTTCTAATAAATCTAATGAAACTTGTCGCACAATATAGGACATATAGAACATACGAGGGGAGTTCAATAAGTTTGTAGAACTCGGGGTTTAACTCACAGATTGGAAAATGGTTTCAACATTATTTTTCAATATAATCCCCCTTTACTTCAATGCATTAGGCCCACTTTTCTGTTAAGCAGTCTATGCCTTTGAAAAAAAGTCGTCTGTTTGGTCCTCAAACCAAGCCTCTGTAGCAGCTTTGAGCTCGTCATCGTCCTGAAATCTCGTTCCACGCAAGTGGGACTTCAAATTTCCAAAAAGATAATAATCACTTTGGGCCATGTCTGGACTGTATGGCGGGTGATTTTTAAAAACTGCTCGAACTTGCACTCACGAATAGCCGCTTGTGCAACTCTGGACTCCACCCTTTGCTGACGATCTTGCATGTTCAGGTTTCTGGGTACCCACCTGGCAGATACTTTTGACATGCCTAAATGTTCATGGGTTATAGTGTAAACACTTCCATTAGAAATACCACATTCTGAAGCAAGTTCGGCAACTTTGATTCGGCGATCGTTTAGCACAAGTCTCTCAACACGGTCGATCATCTCCTGGCTGATGACATCAGCAGGGCGACCTGGCCTTGGGTCATCTTCTAAGGAGTCTCGCCCACGTTTAAATTCTGCTGACCACTTCGCTACTGTGGAATGCTTTGGGCTACTATCAGCATAAACATAAGCCATGCGCCGATGGATTTCTTTGGCGTTTGCACCCTCCTTAGTGAGGAACTTTATGACTGCTCTGAACTCAATATTCTGACTTTCCATTTTTGCCTATGGGTATAGGTTTTCAAACAAAAAGTAAGAGCAAAAATTGTACGTGTTGACTGAACGGCTGTTATCATTCAACTGACAAAGGTTTACACTGCATAAAAATGAAAAAAGAAATCTTGAACTGTATAGAAAAATACCGAGTTCCACGAACTTACTGAACTCCCCTCGTACGTTGAAACGTCCTTGGTCAACGTATAATTCTATTCCTATGTGGGAATTAAAATAAAAAAGTGCGCATTCAGTGGTAAAAAATATGACACATGGAAAGTCAAGGTTGGTGCTATGGTAAAAAGAGGCTCCTTGTATCTTCCTTTGTTTTCTTTTTAGATTAGATTACATGGCCTTCTGCTGGGAAAAAGCCAATCTATTGGCTTTAATCTTGTCTTGTTTTGCTGCGTGTGCCGTATTTTTTCCAATTTGATGTTCCGGGGCTATTATAATGCGGGAACGGAACGGAATAGATACTAGTCACCTCCTCCCATATCTACTCACTGTCCTGGTTCCCTAGATTAGTAATTATTGATGATTATCATAAATTTGGTTGCTAAATTTGCACACTATTTTACGAACCCCCCCCCCCCCCCCGCATTTATTACCTCCCTTGTCAATTTAATAACCCCCCCCCCCCCGCATTTATTACCTCCCTTGTCAATTTAATAAAATTATAAATGCGCTTTATTCCGTGAAATATCTCGGTTCCAGTCAGTTCCGTTTCGCAAAATACCACTAGCCGTGATCTGGGAAGGATATACTAACAATCGGAACTCCGCTCGGCCAGTTCCGTGAATTCACGGAATTGGCCGAGCGGTGCTCCGATTGGATGGACTAAGCGAATTTGTCGGTTTCTGATCGTTGTTGTTGTTGTTTCGATTCTTATAGTAAAATTATAACGATTCTCTCCAGGTGTCCCAGCGGAACGTATCTATAGTTGCACTCACCTGGCACCGAGTTTGTCCATGTTCCTAAACTACTTTTCAATGTTTTGATTTTTGATTAGCCTTGTTTTTCCCATCTCTTTCTTAAAATTACGCTGCAAATTATTTTGCTGATTAAAGCACCAGGATTGAAAATAAAACGGGCAATTAAGTTTCAGCTATAATTAACATTGTCTGACTGTAAAAGACAATTTAACCAATGAGTGATGAATATTTTATGCCGGGATGAAACAGAATTACCTTAAGTATCTTTGTATTTCTCTTGAAATACAAGAATATTTGCAGCAAAATACCAGAGGTAACAGCTCATACTAAAATCCGACTGCACTGTACAGTCACAGATTGGACAATGAAAAATAAATAAACAAAAACAAAAACAAAGAAAAAAAACTGATAGGACAAATTTGATTCGCATTTCGATATCATTTTGCCTAGATATATTTGATATTAACTCTATTCTACTGTCATCAAATCTTTTTATTGTACTAGTCAGATGAGGGTTTGTTTATTGAAGGACATTTGAGCCGCGACGCGAGAAAACCAACAATGTGGTCGTGCGTCCAGCGCAGACTCAGATCAGCCTGGGCATCCGCCCAGTCTGATCAGAGTCTTCGCTGTCCGCATGAAGGTAGCTTAGACCCTTAGCTACCCTTTGAACGCGAAACGGAGAGTCTGATCAGACTGGGCAGGTGCCCAGGCTGATCTGAGTCTGTGCTGGGCGCACAACCACTTTGTTGGTTTTCTCGTGTCGCGGCTCATTTGGTATTACAAGGTCACAAGTTCGTGGAGTGTAAGCTTTAAATAGAGGCAGTATGTACTAGATGCTCATCCCCGGCGGGATAACATGAATCCAAGCTTATTCAGCGTAGTACTTAGACAGCAATGACATTAATTCAACCTTGAATTAATTGATTCATCGCCGTTTGTTTGAACAACAATGGATTAAATGACGACATGTCTGTGCTGTCGACTAGCCCGGTACTGTGCAAAGGAGCTGTCGACCGAGACCGATACCATAATGCTGTTAGAGATGTTAATGACTGTCGGCCTAGCTGACACTTCGACTGTCTCGGTCGACAGCCACTTTTACATGTGTGGTACCTGACTGGCTCTTTTGACAGCACAAGTAGAGAAATTGTTATAACCCCCGTGACGTCGGGACGCACATTGTTGTCCCCCGCCTTTTCGAAGAAAAAGGAGGGAACATGGTATTCGACTTTCCATGGTTCCGTGATTCTGTAGCTCCGTAGTTCCGTGGTTCCATGGTTCCGTCCCTCATTGAGAGTGGGCACATTGTGTACGAAACTCCTCCTACATTTTTTTCATAAATCATTCTGAAACTTTGCAGCATTCTTTCTCATGGTCTTTAGATTTGCATGTGCCCTAGGGGTTATCGTCAAATAATGTTTACCACTTTTTTCGCTTTGCAAACTTAGTCATTTTCCAGCATCAGACCTTTAGAGTATATACTTTGTCTGCGCAACTCCTCCTACAGTGTTTCATGAATCATTCTGAAACTTTGCAGGCTTCTTTCTCATGGTCTGTAGACGGCATACATTTGTATGCCTTAACGGTTATCGTCAAATACTTTTTTACTATTTTTTGTCGCTTTGCGAACTTAGTTTTGTTTTCAGCAACAGAAGACCTTTTGTGTCATATCTTGTGTGCGCAACTCGTCCTACAGTTTTATGCCAATACTTTTGAAACTGTACAAGTATTTTAGGCATGGTTTGAAGATATGCATGCGACTTTTGTATAGTCTTGATATTATTTTTTATTATTTTATGAACTTAGTCATTTTGCCACATCAGAAGACATGTTGATAGTAGATACCTAGTGTACACAACTTCCTCTACAAATTTTGCATAAAGCATTTTGAAACTTTGCTGGCTTCTTCTTCATTGTCTTTAGATGCGCATATGACTTTAAGATTACAGTCTGATCATTTTTGTCTTTTTTTCCGTGTTTCGAACTTAGGCCCAAACACTAACAAAATGTGTTAGACAGTGGATACCTTGTGTGTGTAGCTCCTCATGGGATTTTAAACCAATCATTTTGAAACTGTGCAGGTGTTTTTTAACATGGTCTGAGAGCTTGCATGTGGTTTTTGTAGAATCTCCAGATGAATTTTTCTTACTTTTCATGGATTTCTAACTAAGCTTCTAGTTCAAATCTAACAAATTGCATTTACAATGGGTACTTCATGTGTGTATGTCCTCATATTGTTCTGGACATTGTACATTTTGGGATTGTGCATCCTCCCTTCTTTTAAACAAAGGCGGGGACATAAATTCACCGAATTTGCTTGTTTCAGAATGTGAACCTGTTGCCATCCTATATGATAATACCAATACTGATGAAGAATTATGACATAAATCCAGAATCGTATGTAAGAGTCTCGACAGTTCGTTACGTACACTGCTACATGTAGTTTGTATCAAGAAACAAAGAAATTCAGTCGTAATTAGATCATAATCAATATATGAGCCGCGACACGAGAAAACCAACAATGTGGTTGTGGGCCCAGCGCAGACTCAGATCAGCCTGGGCATTCGCCCAGTCTGATCAGAGTCTTCGCTGTCCGCATGGAGGTAGCTTTGACCCTTAGCTACCCTTTAAGCGCAAAGCGAAGATTCGAACCAGACTGGGTAGATGCCCAGGCTGATTTGAGTCTGCGCTGGGTGCACAACCACATTGTTTGTTTTCTCGTGTTGCGGCTCAGTTATGTGGCATATCAATTAGAACACAAATTAGTCAAAATAAATGAATCAGATTTCCATGATGGCCTTCTGGTCTGCCTGAACCTAACTCTCGATTTCTTCTATATATATATATTAAAGGACATGCATACTTAAATAAACTAAGGCATTTGATATTAATCAAATGCTAGATCCATTTAAACCATAATTCCTCTGTGACAGCGATATGAGAAAAGCAGACGTAATGTATACTCCTAAATATCTGGACAGAATTTCCTGCGAAAACTATGAGAACCTACCCAGCAGGCAAATCGACGTCAGTACGACGTCAATTCAACGTCAAATGCCTGCTGGGTAAATCAGACTGCGCCTGATCTGCACTGATTGCAATTTTGACATCAATTAATTGACTCAGACTTAGAGAAAAAAAGCAGGTCTTTGATATGAGATGCTACCGATGGTTTCTGAATATCTCGTACAAAGACCACGTGACTAACGAGAATGTTCGCAGAAAAATCCAAGAAGCCATTGCAGAATATGACGTACTTCTGACTTTGGTAAAGAAGCGGGAACTGGGGTAGTTTGGCCACATCTCAAGGTCTTCTAGCTTAGCACAGACAATTCTGAAGGGCACAGTGAAAGGAAAAAAGAAGAAGAAGAGGTAGAAAGAAAAAGATGCGGGAAGACAATATTAAGGAGTGAATAGGGATGGACTTTGCTAGCACAACCAGGGCCGCTGAAGACAGGACTAGATGGAAAATGATTGTTGTAAAGTCATCAGGGTCCCAACGACCTTGCAAAGTTATGGGATAAACTAGACTAGACTAGATTATTCTCACATGCCATAACCCAGCAGGCACGTGACGTTGAGATGGCGTCGTAGTGACGTCGATCCGACGTAGGCACGTCGCATCGACGTCAGTAGGACATCATTTTGACGTCATGTTCCCGCTGGGAAGGTACCAGTTCATGCGACACCGAACATTTGAAGTAATTACGCTAGATTTATATTGGAGACGCTTTCTCAGTTACCAGAGGAATCCCTAGGTATTCGTAATCATTACCTCATCATCAACAATAATTGAGCCACGACACGAGATAACCAACAAAGTGGTTGTGTACCCAGCGCAGACTCAGATCAGCCTGGACATTCGTCCAGTGTGATCATACACTTTGCCTTGCTCTTCAAGGGTACATGTAGGTAAGTGTCTAAGCTACCTCCATGCAGACACCGAAGACTCTGATCAGACCGGGCTGATGCCCAGGCTGATCTGAGTCTGCGCTGGGCGCACAGCCACTTTGTTGGTTTTGTCGTGTCGAAGCTCAATAATTGCAGTTTTTTTATTTTATTTTTGGTCTATATTCTAGTTAATCATTTCGCGTCACAAAATTTGACCTCATAAGAGTAATATACCGGTACCAAACTTCCTGCAATTAGGTTATTAAACAAGAGCCAGTCTCGCGGACCTCAAAGTTTATTCAGTGCGATCAGAATGATCCCATCGGCAACCAAAGCCACATTTTGTCAGAAATAATGTGTAGCAATTGGTCGTCGATGATGTCCTCGAAGGCTAAAGTGATCAATAGTTAGGATGAAATTAGGACTTATCGGTAGCTTCAGTACCCATCGGCAACTGATTCTAACATCGGAATAAAACTGCTTAATTAAGACAGTTTGATTTTTGTACATAAACCAGTGTTTTCGTAACTCTTTTATCTCTCCAAGTGTCTTTTATACACACTGGCCTGCTGATTCTAGCGGTCCTGGGTTCAATTCCCGCTCGATGCGGGATCTTTTCAACTGTAAGCGGGGTTCTATTGCACATAACCTTTCGTTTTCACCCTCCGATTGTCCTGATATGACTGAAATGTTGGTGAAAAGGAATTAAAATCTCAAGTCACCCGTCCGTCCATCCATCTGCAAAACTGCTGGAAAATAATGCATATCAACTTCGAGTTAAGACTGACTCTCAAAGATAATCTGATCTTGATTTACACTGTTTGTCGCGTTAGTGTCTAAATGTTTTCAAAAAAATATGGTTGGTTGAGTTCACAATTTCATATTTACTTTTGACCGTCAACAAGCAAACTTTCAGCGGGCTTTCCCCTGACTTATACATAAACGTAACGAAAGGGCGAAACATCTGGGCCCAGTTGTTCAAAACTAACGATGTCGTTAGTTAACTAGACGTTAAAATTTCAAACATTAATTTTTCAAATACGCCATTATTTTTTGTTGAAAAAATGTGAGAAGCTTTTGCACTGCAAAAGCTTCTCACATTTTTTCAACAAAAATATCAGTGTATTTGATTATAAAGTCTCAAAACACTTAACGAGTTGACCTCTTAACGAGCTTGTTAGGCTAACGATGCTTTGAACAACCAGGCCCAGCAAATTACTTTCGGCAATGATTTAGTTTTCAGTGAAATCTCAAATTCTAATTAAAAAATAACAAGCAAATTATTTGAGAGATTCCTTATATTACCATTTGTTACAGCCTCGCATAACTCCCTGATAAATTTGTTATGGTTATTTTTTAATTAGCATGTAATAGCATCAGAAGACAGAAAGTTTTTATGCGGCTTACACAGTCTTTGGTTTCAAATATACGGTTCACAAAAAGTAGGGGATATTCAGGTATGAAAAATTGTAGCATCTACAACAAATGTGATATCCATATGAAACGCTAAATATTGATAAGATAAATATCTGTTAAGACACTTTTCATGAAAGTTTAGACGATATATCCTGTCACGTGATCTGCGTACAATTTGTTTCATACAGGGGATCAGGACTAAAATGTGGTAAATTCGAACAAAAATTTATTCAAATTTTTCAGCTAAGCTAACCATTTTATGCACTTTTAAGTTTTGTATGCTAAAAGATTTTTTTTCTTCTTCAAAACTGTTATGTTGGGAAGAAAACCAGAAAACAAAATTCGTACAGGTGCATCGAGTTACCGAAAAATTTAGACGTTTATGGCTTGCACTCATTATTTCGTTGAAAGAGTGTATAAACCCAATTTTCAGTTTGTTAAATGAAGCATGACGAGTGTTTCTGTGTAAATTTTGTAATCTGAAAACAATCTGTTTCCACACCAGATTCGTGTGAAATTTGGGTGTCGACCCCCTGTCTAAAACGAATGACACGCAGGTCACGTGACAGGGTATACCATCCAAATTGTAACGCAAAATGTCTTATCGAATATTTGTCTGACGGATACTTGCCGTTTCAGATGGATTTGGTATTTTTTCTAATTTATACGATTTTTAATAACTTAATATCCCCTACTTTTTGTGAACAGTATATATAGTTTGACCACAGTATTGCAGCAGGATGCTACTTAAGTGACACTGTATGTCAGCCATCTTTGTAAAAAAAAAAATATGTTGAAAAGTTCACAAGAATATGCGCCTGTAGCCTGTGGTAAAAAGTGATAACATGTTTTCGCCTTTACTCCTCTCTTGATACTTTGTCCACCACACTTGTCTGTATTGGTACAATGGGTAAACCCAAAGTCATTTGCAGTTGAAATTGAAACTGAATAACCCATTTATGCCTAATGGATTCGTCTAGTTCGCAGTCTGAACCGGATCATTAAGAATATTAGGGGTACCTAGTCCCGAGGTTATAAAACTTGAGTACATTCTCATTCACAAACTCAAAATAAAGCACATTGATTGGCTGCTTCCGAGCACATACTCGGAAGCATCCAATCAGTGTGCTTTATTTTGAGTTTGAGACTATACTCAAGTTTTATAACATCGGACCCAGATCTCATTTCTATTTTCATTTTCAGATTTGATACAGACAGTGTAGGTTCTAATCAGACGCGGCACTCTGTGGCGTCTGATATGTCTTCTTTTTTTGCAAAGGTCCCTTTTATGGGAAGCTAGGCATTTATGTCAGCAAACACAAGAAAATAAACAACCGATTTTATAATCTAGATAAATCTCGAAGAATCCCTTGGTCCTTGTCAATGCTCCCTCGTTAAAGCTGTTTCATTATTATTTCAGATAAAAGGACAAGATCAGTTCTAAGCTGTAAATCTGAACGAACTTACCTCCATCCTGTCTTAAAGGTCATCTCTATTCAGCAGAAAACTGTATTAAAAGGCCAAAATCTAATATCTTAAAGGCATTTTCTTTATACATTGACACGTATTAAGCAAGCACCTGTCTTAAACAAGCGGCTTTTCCCTTCCCTCGGATGCTTGATCAACACAAGTTTAACTATTTCTTTTACTTGTATCGGGCCATTGTGATCTAGTCAAAGATTTTGAGCAGATCAAGACGCATTTACGCTATGGGTTCAAATAACAGTCCGAAACATATTAAAAATATTTCTGTTTCCTAAGAAATCATATCTGATTAAAACAATGTGCATCGACGATCATAATAATAATAATAATAAAAGATATTGTATGTCAGTATGTCAGGTCCATAAATGATTGCCATTTCAACACAGCAGAAAAATATATGACCACTTTTTACAAAATGTTTTCCCTCCCAAACTAACTGAATATGTACCATTAAATGACAAACACTGATATGTGTAACATGCTACTTCTATTACTAACACATTTCTTGTCAGATTTCTGATTTTGGCAATACCGGTAGTTTGCTCCAAACTTATGTAAATTTGGTAAAATGGCATTTCTATACTACATCATGCACCAACATAAACGCTTCATAACAGTGCCTTGAACACGACAAAATACTTCGGCAAAGGACAAAGTTACGGGTATTACGTTCTGGCTGTATGTATAACTAATTTCTATGCTCCTCGCCAAAACCTTAGCATATTTAATGGTGAATTAAACACAGATAAAACTGATTCACAGGACTTCTGATATATCAAAAAGTTTATCATCGTTGTTCTTATCCGATGTCATAAGCTTAACAGAAGGTGGCGAGGCACTGGGATTTTAAAACTCAGCAGTTTTTTGGATACACAGCGCTAAAAGTTAAGACCAATGTATTTCAATGACAATTTTCAACCCTTTTGAAAACTGTGTCCATGACATCAACAAATTTAAGTTAATCTTCACCAAGAGTAGCATAGTCTATAGAGGAAATGCTAAATTGTACTGTGCTACATTAAGTGTGGTCATGCCATTTCAAATTCGGACACTAGAGGCAAGCTTGTCAATTTCTGCTTCCAAAATGACCGATAGTTCTTATCATTTTTTTCCTAGGAAAAATTGGTACTTCAGTTTGTTTTTTTTTGGAAAAAATCAGTTACATGCGCTCTTATCTGGCGTAGCACGAATTTTTACATGCGCGACGTTTTTGTATGCAGAACATTAGAATTAATTAGAATGAACTTGAAAAATACATTACAGTTACACACGCCAAAATTCTTAAAAACGGTATGATTGGACAAAAATGTCAACAGGCACATGCCTATGTAGTCAATAAATTATATCGTTGTTCAATATTTGCAATTATTCTGCAGGGTATGTTAAAAAACCACCGTCAAACTGAATGTGCTAAATTTTTGTCGAGGCGTACAGTATATTCTAAAATACGAGGAACTTAGATTGTTGTTTATCAAGTTTTATTGGCAGTACCAATACGCTTCTATCAAATATTATGGCCAAGGTCAATTAGCTGTTAATAGAAAGAAAACAACCCCTTTTAAGCAGCGTGAACAGATGTAGCTTCATACGAGGGTCATCCAAAAAGTTCTGTCACTGGCTTATATCTCGAAAACGAAAAGTGCGATTCACCTAAAATAAAAAGCATTTAAAAACCCTGTTTTTTATCACATAGCTGTAAAAAACTGATGTTTGTATCAATGACATAACATTCACAATCTGCATCAAAAGAAGGGTACCCTCACCCGACTGGCAAATTTGTAGATGCAACTCCGGCAATAAGCAATGAAGGGGTGTCTATAATCGCTGCCCGGTGCCTACGATATCTCAGGTGCTAATAAAGACAACGAAAAAATCTCCAAGCGATTCTGTCCATTTTAAAGAGTTTACAGCATTTCGTAACCTCAACTTTATGCAAACAACGCCTTAGGAAAATCGACCAGGTCATGTTCTAAGTTCAAAAGCTTCATAAACGTATACTATTTCAAATTCTGAAGCATATCTGTACTGCAGTAGATCATGACAATGTGTTCTCAATCAAAATTTCAGAAAGATCCCAAAAATGAAGGCACTGTGGGTCCTTGAAAATCACGTGACTGCGAATTTCACCATATTTCATATATCAATATTTTGCATCGCATATAATCCACAGAAGTCGCTGATTTTTATGTAGTATCCCACAAAATGCAACAGACAGCAACGCTGAAAATTTCAGAATCCTGCGATATGTAATTGACGAGATATGCAGCATGAAGCAAGGCAGCAGAAAAACAAAAATCATGAAAATAGGCCAGTGTCGAATATAGCTTATAACTAAACCAGATGGCATGTTTTCACCATGTACCTGATATCAGTGTAAAGATAAAAGATTGCTCTTTTGATTGTTGCAAACCGTGGTGAGCTATCACGTCTGTGAGCAAAGTTATGAGTCCAGTGACAGAACTTTTTGGATGATCCTCGTAATTAAGACAAACTCTGATCTCTCAGTATTCCTTCTCTTTTGACACAGGCCTGTTTTAAGCAAGCATCACAGGGGTACGATTAAAAAAAACTGAATGCATTATGCAGGTGCTTGCATTATACAGGCTAATCTACACTAAAAACACTACTTTGGATTATGAGATTTTAGCCTCTTATGACAAGGTTTTGCTTAATTTGACTTTTAAGAGAGGTTTGACTGAGTTTTGCTTTCCGTGCGAACTTCGCATGCCGCACAGGTCTTCTCTTGTTATTCATAGGTGACATTATAATTGTTATAGAGTTTGTGTAAAATACTTTATCATATGACGTCGCTGTTATTCAGTGGATAACGTCATGTTATAAAAATCGTATGACCACACGTGAAGTAACACTTTGTTGTGTACACGTAGCGTCATTGACAATGTCCATGTCAACAATGCGTAAATTTTTATTGAAATAATGTTCTGTCTGAAAGTGTTAAAATCTCATTTCAAAGAGCCATATGATAAACAGAATTTTACACTCGTGGTCATTTCATATGAAATTTATGAAAATCGCCCAAGGCTCGTTTCATGAATTTCATAAGAAATGACCACTCGTGTAAGATCCTCTATATAAGTAATGATTGTTCAACGAAATAATATTCATGTCTGTCAATAAACACCTTAAGGTGTATGGGTACACCTTCATGAGTTTCTGCCAGTTTCAACAAAGGAGAACAACTTTCATGATTTCCTGTTTGCTTTTTTGCGTACGAAGCGCTTCTCAAAAGGTTTAACTCCTATAGGAAAGTTCGACATCTCTCGCATGTTGTTTGTTCTGGTTGTTAAATTGACTGAATAAACGATTCCGACTTGGCAAGTTGTACTCGCAATTCGAAAATGCAATACATAATAGATTCACCTGAACCTGATATAAACATTTTTTTCCCGTCCAAGTTCTCAGAAGGCACATTGGAATGAGTCTAACCTCCTTAAACCTGGGGTGGAATCCGTTTTAGAATTTATTCGAAAACAACTATCAAACAGACTGACCTTAACATGCGCACTGGAATTTAAGAAGACAATAGGCATGTTTCATATTGGGAATTATTTCTGTTATAATGTAAAAGACTTTCTACCATACATCAATTAGTTCTACACGAATTCCCAGCGATAGCCAATTAGATCTATATATTAGTCCAATCCATCATAATTGTACTGTATAAACTTTGACAGATTAGCAATCGGAGTTCAATTTAAGGATGATATCTGGTATAGTGTTTCTTTGAAAATTCTGTATAACTGACAAAACCAACAAAGTGGTATGTACGCCTATTGAAGACTCAGATGAGCCTGGGCATCCGCCCAGTCTGATCGGAGTCTTTCGCTGTCCGCACAGAGCTAGCTTAATCTCTTAGCTACTCTTTAAGCGCACAGCGAAGGCTCTGGTCAATCTGGGCGGATGCCCAGATGGATCTGAGTCTTTGCATGGCGCAAATGCCACTTCGTTGGTTTTCTCGAGTTTTCACTAATTAGCTATATCTTTACAGATAATTAGTGTTTAATCGTATTATTCACCCGTTACAAAGGGCCGAAGGAAATGCCAAAATATAATTTCCATGCAGTGTTTGCGATATTGTACTAGAGTCCTATAGTATACATGTACCACTTTGCAGGCCGGGCCGCGTAGCGCAGTCGGAAGCGCGTCTGACTCAAGAGCCAGAGGTCCCGGGTCGATACCCGATCCGGCCACTTACTTTCGTTTCTCCTACCGCTGATTCGAGAAGCATTTAGTGTTTAGAGCAGGGTGTGGGTAACGACTGTGTGAGTTCCCGGACATTTCCATCTCGTCTACTTAATGCGGATAATCTTAGATGCTTTACAGCAGGCAAACTAACAGAACAGTTTGAGCCGCGACACGACAAAACCAACAATGTGGTGTCCGCCCAGCGCAGACTCAGATCAGCCTAGGCAGCCGCCCAGCCTGATCAGAGTCTTCGCTCAGTGCTCAAAAGGTAGCTAAGAGTCTAAGCTAGCTCCATGCGGACAACGAAGACTCTGATAAGACTGGGCGGATGCCCAGGCTGATCTGAGTCTGCGCTGGACGCACAACCACTTTGTTGGTTTTCTCGTGTCGCAGCTCATTTTCTTTATTCTCGGACTCATTTAATCCGGTAGTAAAATATTCATTATTCCTTGTCTCTTACAGACAGACAGTGATAAGTTTAGGAGAGATCCTATTGCAAATATTCTTCTTCAAGTCGAAATGCATAAACGAGGTTTTTCTTGAGAATATGTGTCTTATGACATGAGCGAAAAAGCTAAGACTCAAATCAACACGCGTATTTGCGTGGGCTGATCAGTCATTACTTTCCGCATCAACATATTAAGCATTTTCAGGAATTGTAGAAGTAAAAACGACACTGATATATCCGGCCGATTTCCCAAGTTGATATGAGCCCATGCTTTACGTGCGAGCCATAAGACTCTTTAATTTAAAACTTTCGCCCATATAGACTGGAAAATTGGTCACGGGTCTTTTCATAAAAAGGCTGTAATAAAAGACGACATATAAGGCATAAGATCAATATAAATCGGTATAAAAATGTTGAGGTTTGATTTGAATGTAAATTGTAGTTTACTCAAAGCTTTGCTACTGCATTCGGCTTGTTCATAGAGACGGGCATTGGCATTTCTCAGTGCACCGAGCAAATAACCTTCATTTTCGTACCGAAATAGAAGATTTTGCTTTTACAAGGAATTTTTTTTTATTTATGATGTATATTGTGGATGAGTATCAGTTGAAAGTATTTAGGTCCTCAATAATAAAGAACGGATCTATTATTTCTGATTATAGCTTGCGACCTAGATTTCATTTCTGAAATTATGTTTATTCAATGTATTCTTTCATAGCGTTTTTTTTTTCGGCGCGAAATGTCATTTTTGTGTTGATGTGCCGTAAAACCCATATCACTCACTCACTCGCTCGCTCACTCACTCTCTCACTCACTCACTAGCTTGCGCGATTGTTTTGGTTCTTGATCGTTGTCCTCAAATCTACTTAACTGAATTTGTGTGACCAGCCCAAAGATCTGCAAAGTGGTTGTTGTTGTTTTGTTTCTTTACGTGAACGGTAAACAGCTATGGATCTGTCGGGACGGGTAGTTAACGTAACCGCACTATTCCTGGCAGGCTTACCATAGCGATTAACCAGTACTAAGTGCATATGTACCTACGCCAGTGACTGACACGCCAGTGACTGACAACTATCGGAAAAGAAATGAGCCGCGACACGAGAAAACCAACAATGTGGTTGTGCGCCCAGCGCAGACTCAGATCAGCCTGGGCATCCTCCCAGTCTGATCAGACTCTTCGCTAAGCGCTTAAATGGTAGCTAAGGGTCTAAGCTACCTCCATGCGGACAGCGAAGACTCTGATCAGACTGGGCGGATGCCCAGGCTGATATGAGTCTGCGCTGGACGCACAACCACATTGTTGGTTTTCTCGTGTCGCGGCTCAAATTAATAAAGACGGCGGCACACACAGCATAAAAGACATGCGTAAAGTCAACAGTTCAGCGCTTTTTTCAGCAAATGCCAGTGAGGCTATTCTGAATAATCATTAATGTACAAAAAGTCAAAGACTAATGGAACGACAACAAACAATTACAATAATGTAGTTTGTGTGAAAATAACCAGGTTGAAGACGAGCTGCATTTTGTATTACATTGTCCGTTTTACAACGATCTAAGGCTAAGACATATTCCTAAACGTTTTATTAAGAGGCCCGAAGATATTTATGCACCAATGCAGTGTACAAATGAATCTATAGTAGCTCGGTTAGCACACTACCTTATTGTTGCTTTTCAAGGCGAACTACTGCTGTACAAAATTGTACCTGAAAGTCACGGTATTTGTAACTATTTAATATTACTTTTTACAAATATACTATGTGTCGCCGTATCGCCCTCCGTTTTGGTTTAAACATATTTATTTCTTCAATAAATTCGCATTACAATACACATGTAGACAACACAACTGAACAAATGAAATGGATCAGAACGAAAGCTGATAGCTTATAGAGCTCTTCTCCTAAACATTAATAAATTATTTAAAAAAAAAAATCAGTGTCAAGCTGTCAGCTGTGCGAATGTAGCGCAAAAAACGTCTACAACTGCGAATTTAAACAACGAGTAATGAATATTTTATAAGAAGATTAAATGAGAACTATCTAAAGATCGTTCATCTAGCTTGCTTTTGTGATCACGATAAAATCAAGATTTTCCGCAGGGGGTACCTGCCAAAATTACCCAACATACCGTGAAAAAATCCAAGTATTAGGGCAGATAGTTCTGAGCAAATAGTGTATACATGTACCAGAACAGACTGATCAGGTTCTTCACTGCTTGCAATGCCATTTGCATCTTTTGGATGGATAACTGCATTGTAAAACCAAACTGTTCAATCATGTTTCTAGCCCGTATACCAAAGAAGATATGGAGATTTTATGCTTTGTCGGCCATCTTGTCCGCCATTTTGTGTAACTGATATGTCTGAAATAAATTTTAACATGCTTTATCGATTCCTCGAAATTATAACTCTACAAGTAGCCACCAAAAGTATGTTTCTAGCCCACATACTTCAGAAGATATTTAGGATTTTATCCATTACCGTCAATCTTGGACGCCTTCCGAATATTTTTCCCAAGAAAGCTAAGGTGGGGTCAGTCAGTTTCAGTTTACAGACATGTTGGAAAACACATTTATGAAAAAAAAAATGCAGACTTTTTTTTTGGGGGGGGGGGGGGGGGGGGGTTGCATCCAAAATCTTCTTTTGGCAACCAGGCTAATGTTTTGGACAATTAAAGTACATGTAATTATTTTAGGTGTCAACATTTTCAGATTTTTTACGGTTTTCTTTGTTTCTGATTTACCACTGGATTTGTTGGTAAGGTATCGAATTTGAAGACTGTATCAGTACCCGTATAGTGTAGTAGTATCAATCCTATTAATCGCGCAATTCTATACCTACTGGGAAATTAGAAATTCAAGGTTGTACAAGTTGATAGCCAAACAAAAAGAATGCTATTCCACTTATGTAAAGTTAAAAGTATAAAAATTGAACCCTTCTAGAAGAAACAATGTATCATAAAAGTCCT
Source organism: Ctena decussata (assembly GCA_963989385.1). Taxonomy (NCBI): domain Eukaryota; kingdom Metazoa; phylum Mollusca; class Bivalvia; order Lucinida; family Lucinidae; genus Ctena; species Ctena decussata. The sequence goes on from OZ022512.1 coordinate 67,450,722, forward strand.
GAAAATGGCCAAACCAAAATTTCGATCTGGCTACTTTCAGGAGGTAATAACTCCACCTGTTCTAATACGCCAAGGGCAAATATTGAGTACAAATGGCCGCCACACGACAAAACCAACAAAGTGGCAAGTGCACCCATTGAAGACTCAGATCAGCCTGGGCTGCCGCCCATTCTGATCACAGTCTTCGCTGTCAGCATTGAGCAAGCTTATATCCTTAGCTACCCTTAAGTAACAGCGAAGACCTTGATCAGACTGTGCGGCTGCCTAGGCTGATGTGAGTCTTCGCTGGGCGCATGCCACTTTGTTGGTTTTGTCGTGTCGCAGCTTAAACTTGCTTTACCTACTTACGAGTCGAACAGCATTTTCATATTTTGGCTTACCATTTACAGAAGCCAGCTTGATTTTTTAATTTCCCGATAGGAAAGAAATCGCGAATACACCAGGCTTGAATACGCTAAAAGCTTTCTAATAAACTACAATTTACATATGCAGTGAAACTGCTCTATCTTTATGACCACTTTTATTGATCTATGGCCTTGTCTCTCGTTTTTTATTATAGAACACTCACGAAACAATTTTTCAGTTAATTTCCTGTTTGTTTATGGCCTTAGGACCGACAAAATATGTTTGGAATGACATAAGTAAAGGACCTTTACGGCTCATGCTAAATAAAAACTCAGGGTTCGAGGTTATAAAACTTGAGATTAATCTTAAACTCAAAATAAAGCACACTGATTGGCTGCTTCCGAGCATGTGCTCGGAAGCAGCCAATCAGTGTGCTTTATTTTGTGCTCGGAAGCAGCCAATCAGTAAGCTTTATTTTGAGTTTGAGAATGTACTCAAGTACTCAAGTTTTATAATCTCTGGGCCAGATTAGACTATTTGAACTCTGATTCGAAAACCCGACACGTTCGATCCAGCATAACCTATAACGTATCAGTCAGCGAAACGCCAGTTTTTATTGTTGGCACTTTTTGTAATCCGAAACTCCGACACTTTAGATCCTGCGTAACCTTTTGGTTTAAACAATAAGTTGCTATACAATTGTACATAATAGTATATGGTACAGGATCTGATAGAAAGCTGAAGCTTATTTAAATCATCTCCTGAAACTCCGACACTTTAGATCCTGCGTAACCTTTTGGTTTAAACAATATTTTATTCAGATAAGTTGCTATACAACTGTACATAACAGTATATGGTACAGGATCTGATAGAAAGCTGAAGCTTATTTTAAATCATCTCCTGAAACTCCGACACTTTAGATCCTGCGTAACCTTTTGGTTTAAACAATATTTTATTCAGATAAGTTGCTATACAATTGTACATAATAGTATATGGTACAGGATCTGATAGAAAGCTGAAGCTTATTTTAAATCATCTCCTGAAACTCCGACACTTTAGATCCTGCGTAACCTTTTGGTTTAAACAATATTTTATTCAGATAAGTTGCTATACAATTGTACATAATAGTATATGGTACAGGATCTGATAGAAAGCTGAAGCTTATTTAAATCATCTCCTGAAACTCCGACACTTTAGATCCTGCGTAACCTTTTGGTTTAAACAATATTTTATTCAGATAAGTTGCTATACAACTGTACATAACAGTATATGGTACAGGATCTGATAGAAAGCTGAAGCTTATTTTAAATCATCTCCTGAAACTCCGACACTTTAGATCCTGCGTAACCTTTTGGTTTAAACAATATTTTATTCAGATAAGTTGCTATACAATTGTACATAATAGTATATGGTACAGGATCTGATAGAAAGCTGAAGCTTATTTTAAATCATCTCCTGAAACTCCGACACTTTAGATCCTGCGTAACCTTTTGGTTTAAACAATATTTTATTCAGATAAGTTGCTATACAATTGTACATAATAGTATATGGTACAGGATCTGATAGAAAGCTGAAGCTTATTTAAATCATCTCCTGAAACTCCGACACTTTAGATCCTGCGTAACCTTTTGGTTTAAACAATATTTTATTCAGATAAGTTGCTATACAACTGTACATAACAGTATATGGTACAGGATCTGATAGAAAGCTGAAGCTTATTTTAAATCATCTCCTGCGTAACCTTTTGACTTTTCAGTCAGCGAAACGCCGATTCTATTTGTGTGCTCTACCAGTGTATTAAAAATATACTCCCTCGTCATTTCGCCATTAACAAAAATAATCATTTTGCTAAATTCCAATGGATATTAAGTTCATAAAAATGTTCTGGTTAAAGACAACTATGAATTACAGTAGAACTTCATTGGCTCGAACAGGCTTGGGACCATGCAAATTAGTTCCAGACAAGGGTAGTTCTAGCCATCTAGGGTTAGCTATATAAAGTGACCTCTAGGGACCAAGAAAAGAGTTCTAGCCAGGCAGGGTGAACGAGCCATCAGGGTTCGAACCACTGAAGTTCTACTTATAAAGATAAGCCTGAATCGTATAATATGTATAAAAAAAAGAAAGAAGAAGAAGAAGAAGAAAATAATCGTGAACTAGTAAGAAATCTACAATAGCTCTTGCGATCACATGATGATGCCTAGATAATATTTTCCATTCGCAATGTTATTTGGACCAATCATACGTTTTTGATCGCAATTCTTCCGCAATTGAATTCCCTTTAACCAATGGCTAATAGACAATTTGATCTATTTCAGAGCTGTCAAGTAAATATTTCTAGAAATATAATTTTTTTCGTAGTTTAGCAAAGAAGTTAATCTCTAAGAAGTAACTTATTTCTGTTTGCACTGCAGAGCCTTCCCCACAGAGTGTGATGCTAATCAGATACATGTAAATAGATCTAGAGGGGTCGCAGCACATTTTTCACTGGGTAATAAGACAAAATATGTTTGCTCGCGAGTTACATTTAAAACGTAGGCGTCTCTTACCTGATGTCTGCAGCTAATGTGTCTCGCGGGAAGTGACCGTAAGTGTGGCTCGAAGAGGGATGCTCGTTGGCTGCCGAGACCTCCCCATCATCTCTTTTCTTTCAAACTTTAAACGTTAAATACGGAAACGTGCGTCTGTCGCACTAAATTATGTATGAATACGTTTATACTAGAACCACTGTGCCGATATCACTTGCCCCGGGGATATCATCAACCAAGTTAGTCAGTGTTTCAGTGTTGATTCTGGTTCTCTGGCATTAGAGTCACTACGTAAATACTGATCTAAAGTAACCTAATTCAATTTATTGCATATCTGGTAAAATTTCTAAATTCTGGCTTGTCATAGCGACATGAATCTTAGCGGAGTTTGGCTTCCATTCTTTTGAGTTGTTTTAGCTTTTTGCGGGTTCTTGCTGCATTGGACATCTCTTTCCTGATGCCCTTGTCTGTCGCCTTTCTCGAGACGCAGGGGTTGAGGTGGCTCGATGGGAGACGCCTGCGCTCGCGGTTTAACACGTAGGCGTCTCTTACCTGATGTCTGCAGCTAATTTGTCCCGGGGGATGTGACCGTAAGCGAGGCTCGAAGAGGGATGCTCGTTGCCTGCCGAGACCTCCCCATCATCTCTTTTTCTTTCAAACTTTTGGGGTTTAGCGACACCGAAGACGTGAAATACGGAAACGCACGTCTGTCGCACTAAATTTGGTATGAATACTTTTATATTTGAATTATCCTTTAACCCCGTCCCCCCCCTCCACACACGCATCCTTAACTGGAACCCTGTTCACAACATCTTCGCTCCAACCTACCAGTCCAGCTCATCAAGAAAATGTAGTGGGCGTGTTAATGTTGCGGCGTACTTTTTCTTTTCATTTACAAAACCATCCTGTACCAACTCCAGTATGAGAGAACTAATATCATATGGGCCACAATACGACAAAACCAACAAAGTGGCATGTGCGCCCAGTGAAGACTCAGATCAGCCTGGCCATCCGCCCAGTCTGATCAGAGTCTTCTATGTCCTCATAGAGCTAGCTTAGACATTTATCTACCATTTAAGCGCACAGCAAAGATTCTGATTAAGCTGGGCGAATGCCCAGGCTGATCTGAATATTAGCTGGGCGCAGATGCCACCATGTTGGTTTTGTAGCGTCGCGGGTTATTATTGTATTATGGCGGTGGTTAATCTAATTCCTCTAGAAACAGAAATGGTTTTCTTCCATTTCGGGACATCTGTTTCTGATTTTGTGATTGGTTTTGCTGAAAGTTAATTGTTTTTCACCGCATAAAACACCTTATGAGGAACATGTCTCAGTACAGAATGCGATTTATAACTCGGTCAATATACTTGTCCGAGTTTACTTAGTTCATTGTTTACAAATATTTATGCCTTTGTGGACAACGGTCTAAACTGTCGCTCCGCAGTACCGTGGCGACTCGATGCACTACTGCACGGGGTCACTTGGCCTCGGGGCGATAATGCATAGGGTTGTCCACGGCATCGCGTGGCGACAATTAGAGAGTTGTTCCTACAAGGGATGAACAGTTGTTTCTCTACCCAACAAGATTTACTTTATACCGGAAAGCTCCATTCACGTCTACCTGCACTTAGCACATTTCAGGGTAACGGTCGAAAATACCGCTTTTACTCCTGCGTAAAGTTCTGACGTTACTTAGCGGGCGAGAGTCAAAATATTGACCGATCCTGTGCGATGAACACCAGATCCACAGAAAATTAGTAGGCAGGGTAATGAAAGAGAATACCACACGTTTTTTATCTGACAGTACACGTGAGGATGGCTCCTGATAATCACCGCCAATAAACAGTCTTGAGGACCATAGGTCACTTCAAAGGCTTGTCTTGCCTTGGTGATTATACGGTGATTATTACCGTTGTAAACTCACTACGAGGAGGCTTAATAAAAGAAAAAAATGACACCAAAACTGTCTTGCATTTGTGATTATGCTGTGATTATAACCGCTTCTACGCGGAGGCTTAATAAAAGAAAAAAATGACGCTATGCGGCATAACATTTCATTTCAAACAGAAAAAATGATAAAAAGCAGAAAACATAAATACTATATTAAACTAAAATAAAGCATAACTTCAGACTCAGACGAATGTCGCGTTTTCCTACATGAAAAAAATATCTCCATGTTTAATGAAAACTCTTTATCTTAGCCTGATCCTAGCAATATAGATTTACATATCCAAAGAAAACCTGTCTAGCTGACGGACCTTGCTAGTGTATTTACCAATCGAATCTAATCTCAAAACAACCAGTCTTTAGGTGAATAGGTACACTTGCAGGTTAATAAGGATCGTTCTATTTTCCTGTCTAGCTCCCTTCCAAATTGGGCTTAACTCCTAAACAAAGAACTTGCTCAATTAAGAGCAAATTCTTTCCTTTAATAGCAGATTTCACTATGGAAGGGCTACGTCCTTCAGGGAAGGGGACAGAAAGGTTTGTAGACTAAAATAGACTACGTTTTGATGATTTTCCGCCGTTGAATGGCGGAAAATCATGAACATGTAGCCGTATTTTCACCTTAAATTGTATGAATATTCTTATGTAACTGTTACATTAGGTCAGGTTAGTGGCCATAACGCTTGCCTTGATTTGCCAAGTTAGCGTATCTCATCGTATCTCAAGAATAATTTGTCCAGACGTTTCTATAAACCTCCACAAATTGGTCGCTGTCGTGTTTCAAGGATTGTGTAAGAAATGGGTTTGTCTGCAGACAAAAGTAATAACAATGTTTTTCCACTGCAAAAATCTCTGTTTTCCTATGATGAATTTAAAAAAAAAAAACGAAAGAAAAAAGATTGGTTTCATAATTTTTTAGTGTCACTGTAGCACAACTCTTTTGCTTCAAGTTCCTGAAAACCTTTATGAATTTTATGTACAAGTTGTCATTTTAGTCGGTTCATAACATTTTTGTGTTGTTTGTATGCGTTTTCTTCCACCGAAGCTTATTAAAAGTCTCCTTTATCATACATTTGATAGAAAGTTTTTGGCTCAGTATTTTGGTTATCCTGCAATCCTCTACTCGGTTACAAGATAAGCGGTATTGAGCTTTTTTTCTATCTGAATGTAAGCGGATTTTTAGTTCGCCTGTGCGAGTATACAGTAACACAGGGTATAATCGATTCCGCTAATCTCGCTTCCTGCAGAGACTGTACATCATATTTGGCTTCCGCCAAGACTGTCATAGTCACTTTCCTTTAAAGTGTACCCATTTACCATTTACCTTAAAGTCCGCATTTAGCTTTTTTGCTTCTTTCCCCTTCCTTTTCATCGTCGGGTTATTAGAGGCTTTATTAGCCGAAACTACGTAGCCCATGTCCCTTCTTCTGAAGTATTCTCTGCTCTTGAAGGAACTATTTAAGTTTTTATTATTACAATAGCGACGATTTTTGTGTGCAAATCACGATGCCACATATCGTTTTGCAACTGGGGAAGCATTTTGTCCGAACGAGGGCCTTTGTCCGAAATCTGTAGACATTGTAATTTTGCAGACAAAAAATAAAAAAGAGCAATTCAACTCAAAATCATTAGACTTCAGGTTCTTTGTGCGGACAAGTTAGAGTGTTCAACGAACTAAAGTTATAGAATACTTTATATTCGAAACACGCCTGCCAAATGAAGGAAAGGTTTAGAAAAAAAAGGTTAGAGGACTAAGTAGCGCTGTAGTTGGTTTATTTTGGGTTTAACTGGCCTTCGAGACGGTATTTCAGTCTATTGTCCAAGCAACTCCCACCCGCAACTACTGCAAGCACAGTAGGCCTTTGCCCTACTTTAATCCAAAATAAGCAGGACGCCCCGGCATTGAAAATTACCCAGCATCTTCGCTCGACCACAATCACCCCAAAGTAACGCTGTAACGTGTTTATCTAGCAACCTTCAAAGCGTGCACACAAACGCAGTTATTTGAACTCTCATTCATCTAATTGCTTACATGACATTATAAGACGTTTACCCAAATAAAAATGCCTATTTGTCTGTCTGCACAGAATAACAATTATTGAAGAATAAAAGATACTATCACTTGTTTGTGATCGAACAGAATAGCAACTATCTCATAAGGCCGTTTTCCATTTTACTGATTCCTGTTTGATCGTCTCTTGAATTAGTTTTGGAAGCACAGAAATCTAAGATCTGATAACTGGTAATGAAACTTGGGGAATTACATTTACATATTGAGTGTTTGTTAACAATGCGAGCCTTAGGGCGTTTCCAAACTGTGCATGCGTAGGCCAGCAAATGGACATGTAAAATCTGCTTGGGGCATACACAAAGCTGGCGATTTCATTCTACAGTTGCATATTCTTGTCTGGTTGAAATGCGCATGACTAGGCGAGACTGCGCACATGCGCAGTCTCGCCTTGACATGAGCATTTCAACCATGTCCTAAGAAAGTTGTGTTGCGATGCGGGTTCTTACGTTGCCATGCGGTCCGTGTTTAGTGTTGTTGGTTTCATTGTGTTGACAAATCAGATTACCGGGAGCAGAACTGATAAACATCTAATGTGGTTGGCAAATGTTCTTAGATACTTTGATCTACCATGTCTGACAGGTTAGGCAATGGCCAAGAAATGAACAATCATTTAGATTTTATCTTTCAGTTCCATCATGTTTCTCTTGCCGAACGTTCCAGAGTAAAATAATGGGCAATGATCAGGAATTAATACAATAAAATCCCACATTCTGCTCTCAAAACCTATAGGGAAAGAAACTGACACAAGTTTAAGAAAGACACGTACAGTAAACCGAATGAGCAGCTTTTTCCCAAACAGTAGGTCATTCAGCTACTCCAGTAACAGCATCAACATCTATTTTTACTTATTTTTTTTATTTTAACTACAAAACAAAACAAAACAGAAGGCAGATTGGGCAGCAATACAGGTGACCAAACCACCAGAGACCATAGACAAGCGGACACAGCACAATATAACATCAAGGAACCGCAACAGAAGTACCGCCTTGGAACGGTCTTATGTGACTGTACCGCTTTGGAACAGTCTTATGTGACTGTATCAAACTTGCCTAAGTTAGCAACTGCACAATTTCCAATTACTGACCGTTCCAAGGAGGTACTTCTGTGGTTTATCACTTTACTGTTTCATTGATGTCAATCATTACTTTTGTTCATCCATCATGTGAGTGACAATTATTTAGTTAAGGGACCTGAATGACAACCTGCCTGCGAAAGACCGGTCGTTTGGTTTACTCTGTCTTTCGTGAACTGCAGTCAATTTATGTATATATTTCTTCCCCATTGTTTCAACTCCAGATCCTTGCTTTTCCCTTGGAGGTAATTCTTCCTTAGAAGAAAAGTAAAAAGAGAGGCAATGATCAAGAATTAATACAATCAAATCCCACTCTCAAAACCAATAGGGAAAGAAGCACACACAAACGGAAAAATTTACGCAAGTTCACGAAAGACACGCACGGTAAACCGAATGAGCAGCTCTTTCCCATACAGGTGGTCATTCAGTTATCCTAATCAAAACACAGCATCAACATCTATTTTTATCTATTTAAGTTTTAACTTACAAAAGAAAAAAAAAAAAAAAAAAAAAAAAAAAAAAAAAAAGCAGATTGGGTAGCAAAACAGGTGACCAAACCGTCAAAGAACATAACAAGCGGCAGGGCTGCCGCAGGTTAATGAAAGAACTGACTCAAGTGAAAAATACAAGCAACTACCGAAGCAAACAGAAACAAAATATATGAACACTGTGTCTACAGAAGACACTTTGTAAGAAACTGGAAATTATTCGCGATTTTAATATTCGCGGTTTCTAAGTGACCGCAAAATACCGCGAAAAATGGAACACCGCGAAAATTACCTTGTAGACGGTATTTGATAGTATTGGAGAGCCGAGCCAGAGCACTGCCGAGAAAAGACAAGTGCTCTTTGAGACCTTTGCAACTTAGAAGGAAAGCATGCGTTTCGATAGGACTTTAGCGGTACACACTGGACTCAAAGAGCCACCTTACTCGGATAGCCGGGTCGCCTTGCACCATACGATTACTAATTCTCACTTTTTTCCAATAAGAGTTCCATTTGTGTGGGAAAAATAGTTTTAGTTTTCAAATAAGTACGGCTAAATCTTTAGAAAGCTACAAAATTTTAAATGCAACATTCTGCTATTTCTATGGTGGATGCAATGTTGCTATTACCAGTGTATGCACCCATGCAGTCTGATCGGAGTCTATGCTGCTTGCACAATTATCATCTACCCAGCGGGCACACGACGTTGAAATGACGTCGTGTTGACGTCGATGCGACGTAATGACGTCGCATCGACGTCAACACGACGTCATTTCGACGTCATGTGCCTGCTGGGTATAAGAAAACACGGAGAAAGCAAAAGATACTTCTTCGATGTATGGGTTGCTAGCCAAAACTGGGTTATTTGTGATATTGCATGTAGCTTTTGCCTGGAATCACAACCGGAAGCAGCATCTTGTCATTTATCACAAAGTTTGCAAGGAAATAGTGAACAACTCATAACAAAACACTGGTCTCTTGTGATACGAACGGCGATGTAACGTTATACGCTGCCTAACTTCAGCCGTTACGGTCGTAGAAATGCGGAAATCTGCCGTCCGAATGTTAATTAAAATCTCACTTATACATGTAATCCAATTGTTTGCCATCTCCTAAAACCTTTATTTAAAGTGAATGGATACACCTTCATGATAACTCCCTTTTATCCCTTTTCCCCATTTTGTTACAGATGTCATAACTTTGGCGATTTAGCATTAGCATCCCTGTCAGTAGCTCTTACAGTTGGCCCCATTTAGAAGGAGGGCAACATGAATTACAGATTTGCTTCCCTGAAACTGTATTAAACAATCACCTTAAGCGCTTACTGGAAAATAAAAACCACTAGTTACTTCAATAAAAGAGCGTCTTGTTGATATTTAATTAAGGTAGTTTGTTTCATTGCCAAAGGGAAGCTTAAACTCTAAAGTACAAAAGAATTTCTCAGAAAACAAAATTAACGGGGTATTCAACGTTTATCAACATTTGAGCCGCGACGCGAGAAAACCAACAATGTGGTTGTGCGCCCAGCGCAGACTCAGATCAGCCTGGGCATCCGCCCAGTCTGATCAGAGTCTTCACTGTCCGCATGGAGGTAGATTAGTCCCTTAGCTACCCTTTAAGCCCTTCGCGAAGAGTCTGATCGGACTGGGTGAATGCCCAGGCTGATCTGAGTCTGCGCTGGGCGGACGACCACATTGTTGGTTTTCTCGTGTCGCGGCTCATTTGTTTTTGAAGAGAAGGAACATAAGCTTTGTTCACACGATCGAGAGTTGGCTGCGGTTTGTGATTGCGGCATACCCTGGACCTTTCTATTAATTTTTTTCTTTGTCAATGAAGGTTTGGTAAGAAAAATGTCCTATTGTGAAAATAAATATATGCAAGATTTCCATGCAAGATATATATAAACTTTATTTGACCGACAGAATTTATTCTTCTGAAGTAAAATTTTGCTGCAGAATATGCGACAAAGAATGAAGACAGTGACTTTGCTCAAAATGAAATTTGTTTGATTTTCAACAAAGTTTATGTAACAAAAATAATGTCACATTGTTGGCCGTCTTCACGGATAAAATCTACTTGTTTAAAGTATATTTTACGAGAAGTATTTTTCGTGTATTTCGTTGCCGAAGCTAATTTGCTAATATCACTGCTGGTGGACAACCCAGTAATCAGTGCAACAGTGTTGATTCTTCATTTTCGCGCTGGGATCTTTTTTAAAAATTACCTTATTAACGTATTTCTTGTAAAAATCATCCAAAATATTCTTACGGTGAGACTGAATTGAAATCTCGACAGAATTTGGCTTAGCTTTGTTTGACTTGATTTAAACAGTATTTTATTCAAATTATGTAAACATAGCATAGGCTCAGGCTATCATCAGCTCAGTACTCAGAGCTTAAGTGCTGGTTGTGGTTCTTTACACTGAGTCAGTATTAAATACTTATTTAAAATACCTTTATTAACATATTTCTGATAAAGGTATTTTAATATTTCTGAAACTACGATTGCCTGCGATTTACCCACTCATCCGTCAGCACAGAGCTGACGAATTTCAGCCCGGTTGCAAGGCAGATGCGACCCGGCCCTTGTCAACTACAGCAATTATGCTGTTCATGACTTGCTTGCACTATTGCCCTAGCTCCAGATAAACGTATCTTTTATTAAAATCGTCCGCAGTTATCATAGTTAATCTTTTTTGTCTGTCTTTTTTTTTCTTTGCTTTTGGGAATAAGCGTAAGCCCTTCAACAGAAACGCCACATTTGTCACGTACATATAAATATCTGTACCATTTTGTCGCTTTAATTAGGTAGCTGAATAAGCTGTTATTGTTAAAAACAAGTTTTTGATTCCAAACCTAGACACCTTGTTTAGAGTTGAACGGCTTCCCGATACCATATCATTTACAGTAGGAAATAGCTTGACATTTTCAACAATCTCCAAATTACATTAGACGTTTAATCAAGTCCAGATCTGGTCGAGAAATCTGACATAGTTAAAAACTTTGAAAGGAATAAACTGGGACGGACTGGAGGAGATAATATCAGCTCATTCTAATCCATTACTTCCTTTATGGTTGAATCCGTAGCAGACGCAAAGGCGTAAGTGGGTTGTCTGTTTGAAGATAAACATTCTTTTCTATTAGCTGCTCAATCCTTTTTGTGTAACAATCCAGAGAAATTGCTACTTCACGAAAGACATTCTCAAATCGTTCACGCCATAACAGAACAGAGAATAAATGTTTTCAAATGAAAGAAAAGCCTTTCCTTGATTACTTTATCAGATGATGTTATCAGATTCATATACATGCAATTATATAGAGGATATTTGACTTTTTCAGTGTAAGATCGATTATTATTTCACCGAATGAACACCAAGAGTGGTATTTTCACGAGTGGCGAAGCCACGAGGTATTTTCATGAGTGGCGAAGCCACGAGTGAAAATACCACTTTTGGTGTTCATGAGTGAAATAAAAATTCATCTTACACTGAAAAAGTCAAATTTTCTATTTCTTTTATGCTTGAAAATCGCAATAATTCTGTTTATTTAAGAGCGTCAGCCATCACGACAAAAACACAACTTTTTTTCTAGCCATTTTGCGTCAAATTTTATGCTTCCAGCGTGTTTACTTGGTACGATATTGGTTGTAAACATAGTTTGCAACTGAAAAAAAAGCTCCAAATACCATTTTGATAAACAGATCTCAAAAAATTTGCCACGATAGAATGCCTACAGGAGACTTAGGCGGCCTGACGTCGCGTGCAGTAACGATGTCACGTCGGCGCTTTAAGTGACGTCATTAACGTCGTAATGACGTGCAAACATGCGTGACGTAATTTTTGTCAAGCCAGATAAGATTTAGCCAATTGATCAACAAAAAACTTGAGGCGATTTCACAAAAATCCTATTTCTGAAACAGTGAAATCGAAAGTGATAATTTCACTGTTTCAAACAGTGAGATTATCAGTTTCGATTTCACCGAGAAATCTCTATAATTCATTGAAAAGTATAAAAGAAAGACCCATTTTTGCAGCCCAGATGAAAAAGGCGGCCCCACGTTACCATTTCTAATAAACATACCTTTGTTTTCCAATGCCTCAAATCAGAAGAGTCTCTTATCTATATAAAGCGATTATGATTGTCATAATATCCCTTGATTATTGTCTCTACCCGAATAAGAGAAGAGGTTTTTAATGACCCGTGCTGATTCATTTTCTCACATCTGCCTACTCCAGTAATTAGTCATTAGGGTGTTATGTAATCCAAAAAGTCTTTAGAAGGTTTAGGAATGAAATTTATGTCATGCGACATATACACTGCTCAAATTATTTAAAGGAGCATCTAATATTTTTCCATAGATGACAGTGCAATACATCTTCACTTTGAGATTATTTACTTTCGATCAACAAAGACACGGAATTTCCATTTATTTTGCCAATTTTCAAAGAGGGTCGATGCTACTGATAGCACAAGTTTTGATTCAATATTTGTCCTGCTTATGTCTATGGAAAGAGTTTTGTAAAATTGGAATTTTGGAAAAAAATTGTAAATTTTCAGAACCGGTGAAAAGTCTGAAAATTTAATCCAAAATCAAAACGTTCATTTTGTCTATGAAACTAGATGTCTTATAAGGTGGTCCGTTTGAAAGGATCGCTTTGAAATGAAGCTCATGGGAGTTTATAGACTTCCAGCAAAATTCCTCAATTTCAGAAATTTCGAAAGTTGCAAAATTTGTTCCATGGAAATGAGCAGGACATCATTTTTTTTTATTGAAATTCTTGTTGTCTTCAACTTCGATCCTTCTTCAAAATGCTGCAAAAGGATAGGAATTCTTGCTCACTGGCGGTCGGATTTATGGGTAGTTGAAGTAAAAAGTATGCAAAGACCAGGAACTGAAACAATCAAAATCCAAATCCAGCCCTCAAACCGTAGTTGGAAACAACTAAGATTACAAATAATCAAGATACAGAGAACATATGGCCAACCGAGTGAGCAGCTTGTTTCCAAAAGGTGGCCACTCAGCAACCCAAACCGAACCAAAAATACTAAGAACATACATAAGGTGAAACATCACAGAAACTCTGACACCAAAAACAGGCAACAGAGAACCACAACAGAACTACCGCCTTGGAACGGTCAGTAATGAATTACTGGGGGGGCTTAAATCGATTTTACAGGCCCAACCTCACCCTCAGTTTCTGAAGTGGTACAAAACATTTTGTTGGTTGTTCAGTTCGCATGATAACCCTCTAAGTCGTCAATGAATCATCACGGTAAACACATAAATCAAATTTCAACACCATGAAGAAGCAAAGACGAGGACTGAACAGATACAACGGGCCGTCTGACAGGTGGAGATTCCTGGCCTGCCAAACAACCCCACTGGAAATCTGAAGGAAAAGAAGGTCACCAGTTGAGCCCCGGTGGACCAAGCAACAGACAAAAAGGCTCCGGTCCCAACCAACTAAAATATATAGCTACTAGTTATATGTTATAGATATGTCAAAGGGAAAATAGCTGCTGCTCCTTTAAATATTATGAGCAGTGTACATAATGTGTGTTTATTGTTACCGTTTTGTCTTCAGGAGTTGCCGCCAATTTCAAAACGAGACAAATAGCATAATCAGTAAATCAGGCCTTCTTATCAGTGACCCACTTATCAAAGGACCAGAAAAAACAGACAGTCAAGATCAGGTTTTCTCTGTCGGAGAGACTATACAACAATAAGAAGAGCATTCCCGCCATTCTACTGGATTCCATTCCATGTATCAAACTATGCTGTGAAATCTATCCTAGATATCATATACGAGACAATTTTCTCTCATCTCACTTGGGACTGTTGACGCACTAATTATGTCTAGAGTTAGATGACGAAAACCAAAGACGTGTTACTATAATAATTCTAAATATAAGGCAGATATTTCTTAATTTGCAAACAGTGTAAAGCCAGATCAGACTGCTCCTTTCAAAGGAGCAGTCTGATCAGGATCTGCACTGTTTGCAATTCTGCCAACTGTTCCACACATCGAGAAATATCAACGAAAAAAAGAGAGGAAAACTCTCACATCTTAGGATATTTACGGTAATTGATAAATGTGCTCTAACACTTAGCATAATTACGGTAATTTTGACGAAGACCAAAAGACGAATTAATCTTGTTTCTTGGGTGAGCTCCTGGTTAAGAATACAAAAAAAAGAAAAACAAAAGTTATGGCGAACAATTATCGGCTCGTTTTGTTGCTGCTATTTCCGACGTAAAAACAACAAATAAAGCCAAATGTTGTTTGGGTCTGTGTAAATTAGTCTGCATGCAAATGATTAATGCAAAATAAGACAGATTCAAGAAAAAAACATGGGAGGTTGATGAATATTTGCAAAAAACATCAATAAACAATAAGAAACAGTCACAAGACGTTATAGTTTTTATGCAATATTGCATATTTATTAACAAAAATGGGCTCGGTATTCCTTGAATAAATTCAAAGACATACGTCACTGACATTTTCACAGGGAAAGTACGTCTGACGTTCAATTTAAATTATTTATCTTCACAGTTTATTCCTCACAAGCCTCTCAACGTTTCGGTTAATGAAAGTCTTTATCAAGAAGGTTTTCATTTTCAGAAACGTTGAGAGGCTTGTGAGAAATATAAACTGTGGGGATAAATATGTAACTAAGATTGTGCAATTTAAATTAGTTATTATTACTTGAACCAGCCATAGCAGATAAAAACAAGAACATAAATATTCTAACTCCATCTAAATGCTTATCTAATATGAAAAATAGGCACCGTCTATACGCGAGCATTGCTGTCCTTTTAATAAAAATTTGATCTTACACTAAAACCAAAAAATCATATTTTCGGTTTCTCATATGTTTTAAATCATAACAAATAATTATTTTACAAGTGTTAAGTCATTGGTTTAGTAGATTTCAATTTCAAATAACCAAACGAATTAAAATTGTTGGCAAGAGATTTAGATTATCACCTAACACGAGGTCGGATAAGAATTTACATACATATAGTGTGTTAGTATCATTTGGCTCCACCCTGTTTTGTGGGGTGGTTGGGTGGTGCGATGGTGCTGTGTTTAACTTCCAGTGCCGGGGCAGCCTACTGAATTGGAACATTGTAGGGCAAGGGCCTACTGTGCTTGCAGTAAGTGCGGGTAGGGGTTGTTTGGACATTTTTTGTCTCGTCTATCATTTGTCCTCTTTCTAACTCTCTCTGGGAGACGGCTTGATATAGACTGATTTTGCCACCATTGATGCTAAATTTGTACCCCTTTCTAAATAATTGAATCCTACCAAATCATATACAGAAGGACCTCCGTCAGTGAAGTAGAGAAACAAGTCAAATATGCCATAGCACTCTATTTGTTTCTTGGAAGTGAATAAATCCGGTGAAAATAGCAGCATTGCTGTTTATTCTTTAAGCATGTAAATTCCCTTTGAAAAATTGCTCTATCAAGCTGTCATCCTTAATGTTAGGCCATTTAGCCAAGAACTGGTTCTCTTATAAGCTCTCGAGCAGTATAAACAGTCAACGTACACATAAACAGTATTAACTAGCATTAACATAACTTCATTTAAACAGTTTGGCCTGAAGCATCATTAGACAGCAGCAGATATACAGATAACTGAAAGACTTATACGCAGTAGCTGAATAATTTGAAAGCTACGTGCAATCATTTTCCAGACTTAAAGATGATAAAGAGGGAGAATACAATTCAATAACCTGAATTTTAAATATACGTGTACTACATCCATATTACGATGCGTAATGCTGTCCGTTGTCCATGTTATCAGATTTTGTTTTAGATATAGATAAGCTCAAGCAGTCATCATATCACGAGTTCGAGTAATAATTCACCGTTTGGAGATGTGTTGTAAACATGGTATAGTACATCACATCTGGAGCGCTTTTTGCGCACGTGATATGATTTTATTACTCAACGATTCGCTGCTTTAGTGTAACTGTTTCAATTCTAATACAAATACAAGATCTTTTCCAATCTTTCCGTTGGCGGGTGGGTGATTCCCCCATTGTTTCTCATTGCAACACGGATAAATGCACGTAAATTCTGACTACTTTATTATGAAATAGAGACCTTAGTGTACATCGTCTTAAGTCTAGGAATGTCATCAAAATGTCCCAAAACGAAAAACCGTCACTTATTGCCCGTGACGTCAGCAATTAGATTCACATGCTATGAAACAGTGAATGGTTGTAGAATAAATAATAAAAAGATAGGCAATGGTCATGAACAAATACAATCAAATCCAAAATCCCTCCCTCAAAACCTCATGGGTAAGACGTATATACTTACACTGACAATAGTTATGGAAAACACGCACAGTAAACCGAATAAGCAGCTCTTTTTCAAGCAGGTGGGCGTCCATCTACCCCAGTTGAAATGATCCACAGGTGAACGAAAGCACCGACATTGACAATAAATAGAAGTAACAGTAACATCCAGTTCACCTTTCACATCACAAAACAAAAGTAGGCAGCTGTATAGGTGACCATATTGCTAGAAGATCACAGACAAGCGGACATAAGAACAAGTAACAGCTAGAAACCATAACAGAAATACCGCCTTGGAACGGTCAGTTTTAGGTTATTAGGTGTGTATGTGCGTGTGTGTGTGTGGGGGGGGGTGGGGGGGTGGGGTGGGGCTAAATTAGTTTTACTGGATCCAAATCCGTGCATTCAGCTTCTGCAATGGTTCAAAACATTTAGTTATTAGGTCTGCTTGGAGGTTTTTTTAACCCGTCTATGAATCATCAAAGGAAGCGAATAATCAAAACTATGACGAATCAAAGATGAGGACTCGACAGAAACAACGTATTGCGACACCCAGAGAATCCTAAGATATTTGACAACACCACTAAAATACTGAAAAAAGACAGAAACTCAACAGCTGAACCCTGAAAGGTCAAACAACAGACAAGAAAAGCTCCGGCTCCAAGCAACTGCAATAAATACATTATAGATAAGATCCATCACTGATCTGATGCTCGACCCATCGGCGTGCATTTGAAACGGGAAACAAAGTCATTAACCCATCAATGAATCAGTCTTGTTTAAAAGTTCAAAATGTCGACAAAACGTTTCTTTCATTTTCCACTATGGCAATTTATATTACAGTAAGAGATACTTGTTTTTAATCCAATGATGTCATTATTAGATGTGAAGTTTAACGGAGAATCTCTTAACCCATAAGGCAGCGCTTTATTTCCTTCCAAACATTTCCCTAATAGACATTACTGTTTTGACTTTTTATATGTATATTTGGGGTAGAAGTGCCAGACCAAACAATGCTGACCAGGAGTAGACTATTCCTCAGAGAAGAGCCAGATCAGGTTCTGCACTATTTGTCATTCGCACTATTTGGCATTCTTCCAGCAGATACCTTTGAACAGTAAAACCCTTAGCATATGGCAGCGTGGTGGCATTTGCGCACTGTTTAAGGTAATAACTATACCTTCTTTTAGCCTTTTCATTTCTGTCAATATTTATGCTTTCCAAGATTGTCTAACACCGGCAAACACTTGTCAATAATAACATCAACTTTTACCGATGCATGTAAGTAATCAATTAGGCGAATGAACAATTTAGTGCTGGAATTATATTTTATTGATAATTTTATGGAAACGTTTGTGCAGAAAATAACATATCTTCGTCTAACAGCTGATATTTTTGGTATGACAATCAAAACACTATTAACAATAAACAAGACACCTTATCTGACACTATCTCACATGCCCGAGTATTCAGTGTCCTGTTTAATATTTACATTGAAATCGTTAGATAGGCCCGCGTAAGCTAGCACAAAACAATACTGTAAAGTTTGCCAAAACAACAACAGAAAGCAAAAAATACACGTAGCTATAAATTAGTTAAATCTTTCTAAACACAGATTCGCAAATAAAACGCTGTCGGAAAAGTGTGAAAAATAATTGACCATCGTTTATTTTTGTCCCATGATAGTAATCATCGTGTTGTGCTGCTGTTCCACGGCCGTCACATAATTGACAGCCTGATATATACACCAGCCCTCTGGTGGTACATAAATCTGATTATATAGCGCTGTTTCTTACTTATAAGGATATACATCCCGTCGCTGTGCAGTTTTATTTATTCTGTCTGATATTGGAAATATATTTCTAAGACACATTTTTGTGCTTAAGCAGCTAGAAATGATGAGCAGCGTTGTGATCAAACTCTCAGTTCTCGTAAAGAACATGCGATATCATAGAGTGTATAAGGAATTAAACAGCATCAGCTAGTTTAATCTAGTGAAGCTAGGCATATGCAAATTTTTTTTCAATAATTACTAGCAGTTTAATTGGTTGCACGAAAGGTCCTTGTAGTGTGTCTAAAGTATCCAAGCATTTATTATGTTTTTTCCACATACCACAAGAACATAAACATCAAGTAATCTCAGTATCAAATTTGATATCGATTCAAAGAATTATTGACAGAATTTCCAAGCGAAGCGGGTGTCTGTCAAGTGTCCGTTCACTTGCAGGATAACAGTGTTTTATTTTCTTTATTTGCTCTTCTTCAAGACTGCATTATCTGCAAAGAATACAGATTGACAGTCTTACTAGGGAATATGTTCTAATTAATTATCTTTATTTTGTACTGAATTTCGTCTATTCAATACAAACTGCAGCCCTGTTTCCTTCCAAAGGAAGCAATCTTGGCCTCAAATGATGTGTGTTTGTGGGTGTTTGTGGGAGCTTGTGTATGTGTGTGTGTGTGGGGGGGGGTGAAGAAAAACAACATCTGCCTTAAGCATCTAGCTGTACAACTGATAGAGTACATATCAGTGCCATTATGAATTGCATGAAAATCCTATTTTCTACAAAGCATGCTGGCTTCCAGTAAAAGCTTTTAATCAATGCAGATTTTGGATCGCATAGACAAATCTTATTAACACCATCTTACTGCAAATCATACCGACCTTCGGCAAGGGTCTTTAAAAACACATGTTAAAGCTCCTACTGGTTTCATTTACTAAGAACACGTCCACTCTTTCCAGCGCCATCACCGATATGATGGTCGTTATTTCTTTTATACTTTGAAGTTCTTGAACGAAACGTTTCGGTTTGGAATCTTGTTTTTTCCCCCAAATGTTTCTATTTTTACTTTTCTGTCTGTATTCACAACTCTAAGATTGTATGATATTGGTTTGTACTTGTCAATATTATCCATCATGAAATTACCGATGTGTGTAACAAATCAATTAGTAGAATGGAGTTTAGAGATTGCTTGACGCATTCGTGGTAGTATTATTCAATCTAAGCAAAGCTTTTGTTCGACAGAACCAACAGAGTTCCGTACACTGGGAAAGTTTTGAATGCTTAGTTTCGTAAATTATGGTAGATGCTAAGTTTTGCAAAGTTTCGAGTGATAAAACAAGAATGAGAATTTTTGCCATGATTCTATTTATTGATTCTTTAGAAACTTTACGGTCGCAAAGTTTGCGAAAACAAATATAATCGCAAACTGCAAACATATAACGGCTCAAGTTTTAAAGTAAAACAAACACTATTACTACTTTCATAACGTCGGAGCATATTAAAACTACTGTAATTTATGAGTATCATTCTTGAAACGAAACGTGTAGGTTCAAATAGTATTATGACTCTAAACAGTTAAAGCCAGCTGAACAAGGTTATTATAGCTGGAAGCTTCTATTTCAAGTCTTGGCTTATTTTGTAGTATTTGTGTTAAAGGTTTATATGAATTGTAGAAATAATTGGTTTATCATTTTCTTTTCATTTTCTCTCCGTTGCGCTCGCGGACTTGTTAAAATAGCGACGCGCCTTGTCCGCAAAAGTCAGAAGGTTTCCAGAGCATCATTTGTCTCCAATAATTCATCACCTCTTCAAAATGAGGACAGCATGCGGACAAAAACTGAATAATACACGGCTTACGAAGTGTAGACAATTGATTTCGTCTTAATATGATGACAGTCGCGAGTTACACCTCTCCCGACACCTTTCAAAGTGTGATACATAATTGAGCCGCGCTCGACAAAACAAAGTGGCACATGCGCCTAGTGAGACTCAGGTCAGCCTGGGCACATGCCCAGTGTGATCAGAGTCTTTGCTGCTGTGCAATTAAAGGGTAGCTAAGGGTTTAAGCTAGCGCCTTGTGGACAGCGAAGACTCTGATAAGCCTGGGCGTATGCCCAGGCTGATCTGAGTCTTTGCTGGGCACACATGCCATTTTGTTAGTTTTGTCCTGTCGCGGCTCATAGATCAGCCCTCTGATGAAAAGTAAATCAGATTATACTGTGGTTTTACTTACTTTATTATATAGATATATCGATTCTAACTGGCAGCCAGACATCAGATTGCTCAGCTGGACTCTTCATTTATACCGCTAATATAAATGAAAACTAACATTGTTACATTGCGCTGTGGCTCTGTTTCGGCTGAGACTAAATTAGCCACATTGAGACAAATTTGTCTATTGTCTTACTACCGAGAATGTTTATCCTTGTTAGAATAATAGCGTATATCTTTTATCTCAAATGCGCTGTCTCGTGGGCGTCCAGTATGTTTCACCATCCATTTTTGGGCAGCGTGAATTAATTGTTTCCCGTTGACCACCTACATCGGAAATTGCTGTTCACATGGCTGCCGCTGGTTTTGTCTTTGGTGGTGACTAATTTTGTATTGTCTCTTTCCCACATGGTGTCTTGGGTTGGATCTGGAATTGAATTTTGTGAGTACCTGAGAAGTTCCTCCTTACTTCTATAATGACCCCTATCGCCTCTGACAGTGTGCCATCCTTTGTGCAATGTTGCTTCACTATCAGTGAATAAGATAAATAGGGAAAACACCACCTTAGCCTGCACTTCCTGACATTTACAGGACGTGGACATCCAGCAACCACTATCCCGCAAAAAAGCGCAAAAGATTTGGTAAAATTACTAGTCACCACTTTTGGCTCCACAGACCAATTAAGAAATACTTATTTCTTTACAATATCAAACAAAACTGATTTCTACATTTCACTCAAACATCACTTTTAACCTCGCCAGCATTTTTATCCGACTAAAGAGCACCCTTTGACAAATTATAGTCTCGAGTTTCTCTGCACTTTTTGAATCACGTGTCACCTGACCAAACTGGTTCCCAGTACCCTTTTATTTTCTGTGTCTTTTTTAGCTGTTGCATAATCCGATTAACATCATCTATAACTTTAAAGGGGGATAGATATATACATTGTATTGCTTGAGATCGAGAGGGAAGTCAGTTCTTTCCTGTAAGAGCAGACTCCTTTTTTGAAGGTTCTCGTTGTCCTGGGATGCAAACAAAATGTCAAAAAAGATGTTCCCCTTTGTTAAAATGTCGGAAAAAGTTGATGTGTACCCATACAATTAAAGGCAAAGTACGCACGCTTAGTCCAAAACTGGATCAAATACAAGAAGTAGAGAACTAATATAAATAAAAAACTGATTCAATTTTATACCTTTTATGATAAAAATGATGTGGCTGTCTGACAGTATCTTCGACGATATGTGTCCAACTGAAACTGGCTATTAGTATGACAAAAGCCTGCTGTCCCTACAGCGGGTGCGGGATGGGGTTTGTTTCGATTGTTTTTCTTTTGCCCCGTCTGTCCTATCTTCTTCCTTTTCCCTCCCTCTCTTTTGTAGACATGAGGACTGAATTTTTTCTGAAAATCCGTTAAATTAAAAAAAGAATCAACCTATCACCAAACTATATGCGTCGGATAAATGTACACAGTCTGTGCCATGTAGTTCTAAAAACACTATGCTAACCTTGTTAGATCCGATTAATGATATTTATGAATATTTATTCATCAAAAATATCGCTTTAAAGCAAAGATATGAACTGTCATACTTCGGTGACATGCCTGGTTTATGCTTATCGCGGATTCAAGTTGTTCAAATCACTCTGAATTCTAAGGACTAGGTTACACTTGTTGTTACTGTACCTTTTAGAAATCTGAAAGGAGACTGTTTGAAGAACCTGCAAATACTATCCAGTTTGTGTTGCTTTCACATAATATGTTTTTTTTAAATAAATTGTAGGTGGTGTCAGTCGTTTGGTCAGAAGCCCATGGCTACGTAATTATACAGACGTCCTGATCAACCAATCTCATGTACTCATGGTAATGTGTCGTTTGTTTTTGTAAAGTGAAGTTTGGGGAAGCAACTCTGCAATTTTCATTTTGTCTCCCTTTACAGTGTGGCCCACCTCTTAAAGACAGGGATGATACTATATAAGGAGGATTAAATTCCACAGTGGACGGACACACGGCGCCAAGTGTGTGCGGCTATGGTTACGTTCCGCTGAGCCACTTGGGGAACGTCGTTAGGAGAATTCAAACTGAACTAATCAGTGTCCTTCTGTCTCTTGATCACATAGTGTCAACACCTCCAGTCAGCCAATAAAATCACCAGAACTGTTAATATTGGTTCACTGATTAGTTGACTAAGTTTTCACACCTTTACCTATACAGGTATAATTGCTATGTGCTGGGAACCAGACCCCCTCGGCAGAGAAGTCCTGTCTTTAAAACTGTTTACTTAAAGAGCAGTCTACTTTTGGAAGGGTTTGGTCGCCCACAGAGGTAAGCAGAAGTCAGAAAAGTTGTTTCCGTTTGAACAAATGCGAGAACACATGGAGGTGTACCCACAGACATTAAAATAATCCAAACATTCCCAGGACAGGCAGCAAATTATCTAAGCAGATTGAATGAACATAATATGAGCCGCGACACGAGAAAACCAACAAAGTGGTTGTGCGCCCAGCGGAGACACATATCAATCTGGGGATCTACCAAGTCTGATCAGACTCTTTGCTAAGCGCTTTAAGGGTAGCCAAAGGTCTCAGCTACCTCTATGCGGACAGCGAAGACTGATCAGACTGGGCGAATGCCCAGGCTGAGCTGAGTTTGTCCTGGACGCACAACCACTTTGTTTGTTTTCTCGTGTCGCGGCTGAATTATGTTTTAAGACATGTTAGCTCATGACATTGTCCATGCGTGCTCTGGCGCACTGTTTTATTGACTGTTAGTAATACATGTATATATATTTTGGTCTGGTAATTTAATTGATAAACATTACAAGGCGATTAATATGCCCCCAGCTTTTTTTCTGCTAAAATAATTACATGATAGGTATTCGATATTGATTTATTAATTCAATAAGCCATAAGGCCCGTAAGCATACGCATATATCTAAAGTGTAGCTGTCATTCTTTATAAGGGACAGTTAGCAGGCAAAATGCAGGTATAAAATCCACGTGCGAGGTAAATTCAGGTATAAAATTCACGTGTCCGCGGTAGCTTCGGGTGAATGGGAAAGGTGCAATTTTTCATTCAATAATCACTCTCTCAAGCTCATATTTTAATGTCTCAGTATTGCTTGACTGTATGATAATTGAAAGATAGACTGCGCATTTCTCAAAATTTGTGTTTGGTTGGTTGATTCTACGATATTTAATTTGATTTTTTTTGTTTTATTTAGTGTTTTTTTTTGTTTTTTTTTTTCATTGAAACTAACAGAACGTTTGGACTGAGTGGCAATCGAGACGGTAACAGGAGTATTTTGTTCATTCCTGATTTTATCCATAAGAATGATTTAAACACAGACTATTATTAATTACTCGGGACATCAATAGAGCATAAAGCAGACAAAAGTAATCGAAATGCTCGTCCAAATTTGTTCTTTTTAGACAAACAAATTCTTAATCATTTTACTACATCAACGGCATACAAAAAGTGGAGCGAGCAAATGCGTCGGATAAATGTACAAAGTAGTAGGGCTTCGAACATGGCAGCTCCAAGCCCTTTTAAAAAAATGTCAGAGTGAAAGAAACCGAAGGACAAGAAGAACCCGTAAAAAGTTATAAAAATTGGACACAAAATGGAGCAGTTTGGTTTTGCAATGCAGTTATGCGTCCAAAGGTTGCAGATGGAATAGAAACAGTGTAAATACTAGGAGCCGTCTGATCAGAATCGACACTGTTTGCTCCGACAAATTAGAATTTTAACGGTCCTTATACTGCTATACACAAAATTTAAAATGAGCCTCGACGCGAGAAAACCGACAAAGTGGTTGTGCGCCAAGCAGACTTAGATCAGCCTGGGCAGCTGACTGGTCTAATAAGACTCCTCGCTAAGCACTTAAAGGGTACCTCAGGTCAAAGCTATCTTTTTGCGGACAGCGTAGACTCTGATCAGATGCCCAGTCTGATCTGATTCTGCGCTGGGCGCACAACCACTTTGTTGGTTTTCTCGTGTCGCGGCTCAATTATAAACTTCAGCATTGTATAAAATTACAAATTTACAATATCAGAATATGAAGCAAACGGAAATGCATTTGTTTAGCCTCATTCAAAGCGTCATAAATCGTATCTAAGAGAACAATTATCCACAGAATTGCAGCGTAATGCTTAATCTATCAATAACTGCGTAACCAAAGCAAAACATTTTATGACCTCGTTAGCGGTATCAAATTTCTTAATTTCTTCTGAAAAGGCTGAAAAAAGGCCAGAACAATGTAATATTGATTATGTCATGTTTCCGTTGCAGATCAAGAATACGATATCTGCTTCCATAAAGAAGTAACAATAGGACTTTAGTTTCAGCTTCGTTTATAAGACTATATATAGTTTACTAAACCTTTAGCATTTGAAACAAAAGAATGTGTGTTAAACCTATATAAAAGAGAGTCGAAACTGTCTGTACACTATTCCTCTTTGCAGTAAAGGAATGTAATGCTCACAGATATTACGACATTAAAGAAAGCATAGTAAGGAACTAAATAGATGAACATGCAAAGACTACACGTGATAAAACAGTCAACTCTCGAGATCTCTAAGTCGAACTTCAGCCCAAACTACCGATATCTCAAAGGAAATTTACGTTGAGGTATCAGTAGTTTGAGATAACAGGGGTTGATATGTAAATGAAAATAGGAAAACATTCTTTGATATGGTGGGTTAAGCTTGTCTCGTGACATAAAGTACATTTGTTCTAGAAAGCGTGACGAAACAAAAATTTCGCACGAATCCAGCACAACAACGAATAATCATTTTCATGCACACTTCATGTAGACAGACATCTAATGGTACAAACTTTCTTTTCCAAGCTATTTAATCAAAGTCTAAAACGGCAGGCATACACGGACCGATGGATTTGCACGAGCCCTACGCAATAAAACTTTCCAAAGTGGGTTTCCCCGTTCGGAACCTTATGAAGAATTTGAACATTTATAGAACATGAACGTGAGCGGATGCCGCTTTGTTGGTTTTGTCGTGTCGTGGCTAAATTCTTTTTACCAATATAACCCAGCCATTTCTATAAATAGTTGTCCTTGCTTATAAGTTCTAAAATTTAGTGTTGGAGGAATGCCTAATCGCACAAATCCTGAACAGGTTGCTCCATCAGAAGGAGTCTGATCTGGGTCTACACTGTTTGCTAAGGGATCCATGCTACAGTCTAGATTATTTTCTTTAAAAATTGTACTTTTGCGAGTATTGCCGTGGGAAGCAACATATGCTGATACATTTATAAAATTACACAAAAAGCTTTATCTCGGCTTAGAATTACAATTTTGCAAGAATACGCATACTCGAGAAATGTAGTTCTTAGACAAGATTTGATAGGGATACCGTTTAAAGGGACCTTAAGCCACGCGCTCAAAGAACAATACAAAGCAGATAACACTTTTGCATTTGTTTATCGGGAGCTTCACTCTTTCCTTACACCGTTGCAAATATTCTTCAGGTCCACGGTGTGTTCACGCGAACAGGGAAGACTCTGATTAGCTTGCGCGAACGCGCAGGCTGATTTGAGTCTTCATTGTGTACACACATGTCAAGTACATTTAAACACGGAGTCGCTTATTTGAAGTATAATAAATTTTCAATGTCATAGATACCAACAGAAATGATGCGTCATGCTTCGACTATCAGTAAATGAGCAATTTTATTAACGATCATAGCCATATATGTCTTTTCTTCGGCAGCTGAAAGGAGCCTGAATTGGATCAACGCGCTTGCTGTATCTGCTTAAAAACAAAATTTTCAACATTCTACAGCAGCCTTTTTTAGTACAATTCTCATATTAAATGATGTTCCACAGGCGGCCCAACGGAAAGCGTCCGTTAAATTCACCACCTAAGAAGAGTTTCCAGGCACCGGAGTCTGTCCATCTTCTTTAATTCAAAGAGAGGAGTTTCTACTGGAGACGAGACAGTAATTGAAGCAAACACACCTGGAAATTTAAATGTAAAACAGTCACAACTGTTGCTGTACGTCATTCAAACTGTTGAAGGCCAATAAAATTGCTTATTTTCCGTAATGGCAAAGAACAACGTGTTACTTTGACAAACGACCTTCATAAAAACCCAAACAGCCTCATTTAAAGAGGTTAGTTACAGCTAAATAATTTTCTCTGTGATATCACAAGCTATCTGATACAGTCGTGTGAATGAATACTACAAAAGAATGAAAAACTTGTGAACATGTGAATTTAAAATATAAATTTTAAGACAACATTTATTTTAAAAACTCTAAAAAGTTCCGAAGGAGAGGTCATTGGCAAACATCTGTCGTCTATACAAGACGAGTTACACAGTTTAGGCTGGCAATCCAGCCGGTTTATTTGACATGCGTTCTTCTTAAGTCACAGGAGCACATAGTATGTTCAAACATTATGGGTCTTCTTGGTGAGCATAGAGTTCTATCAGATAGGCAACTTGCATTACGGAAAAAACATAGCTGTAAAATCCAGTCGACAGTAATCAAAGAAGATATCAAGTTGGTCTGGATCGCAAATTTATTTCAAACGATGAAATTCTGGAATAAGGGGCCGGATTAAACGCTGTAACAGCCGTATCCTTATTTTCTGAGATCTTCATGGATCCCTTTGAGAACTGTATGCCTTGCAGACAGGCGGACGAAATGACAAGTTCAAAGCATTTTCCCCTACAAACACGGTTTGCGGACTTGCTTAGTGCACATTTTTATCTTCAGATGTCACACTTAATGTACAAAGTTTTTAATCATAAGCTTGATGTTTTTGTATTATTATTCATTTAAGCCGTACAAATTGGGAGAAGAACATTTTCATTAAAAAAAGTATTACCACATTGCACTCTTAATTAGAGCAGTCTCAGTGACAAGAGCCGTATCCAAATTGAGCCGCGACACGAGAAAACCAACAAAGTGGTTGTACGCCCAGCGCAGACTCAGATCTGTGTGAGTATCCGCCTAGTCTGATCAGAGTCTTCCCTGTCCGCATGGAGGTAGCTCAGACCCTTAGCTACCCTTACAGCGCATAGCGAAGATTCTGATCGGACTGGGCGGATGCCCAGGCTGATCTGAGTCTGCGTTGGGCGCACAACCACTTTGTTGGTTTTCTCGTGTCGCGGCTCAATTATTAACTTCTAGTGATATGTTTATTTCATAACAGGTAGTAGATGATCTGTGTATTCTGACACCAAGGTGAGAAAACTAAACCTCGACCACAAATTATTTAAAATGAGGAAATTCGAAGCAGCGGATATTAGCACATGTCGCATACCCCATTTTTTAATTAAAGTGCATAGGCACTGGTTGACCCAGAAATAAAAAAAATAATATGAGCTAAAGCTTGTGATTACAAACAATGTAGATGGGTGACAAGCAAGGGCTCAGGTCAGACTGCACTTGAGTGCAGGCTGATCAGAGCTTTCACTTGTCACATCAGCCATCTATGAAACTGGCCCAAACCATACAACCAACAGCCAGGCCTCTTGAAACTCGGTGTTAACAATAAGGATGGTCAGAAAATCACATGACAAAAATGCCACATTGTTGGAAGTCACATGATGTGGCTCAAACTGTTATTATTCAAGAAACTGCGTATTACCTCGTAACGGTTGTACGGCTGTAACGCCCGGTAAATCGCAATTCCGTTCCCATCTGGAACCCAAACCATCACATTTATGCAAGGAGGTAGCCAAAATATAACAATATTTTCCAACTTACGTGCATTTAAATTGTATCAACACAAAAATAACAATACTTTCCCACTTACGTGCATTTAAACTGTATTTACGCATGAATAACAGTACTTTCCCACTGTATTAGCGCAGAAATGCAGTTTTTTTAGTTATCACAAAATTCCTTTAAGTAGGCAAACCGAAATTTCGGTTTGGAAATTTTATTAATGACCCCTTTAGTTTCAAAACAAAAATTGAGCACAAAATGTGCTTTACACACATACTAGTACTAGTCGAAAACTACTGTTCTATTTTGGCCCTTTATCTACCTACAGAAGCTTTATCTACCTACAGAAGCTTGAATTTTATTTCGCCGGGCCGGGTAGCGCAATCGGTAGGGCACCTGACTCGTAAGTCAGAGGTCCTGGGTTCGAATCCCGGTCTGGCCACATACTTTCGTTTCTCCTTCCGCTGATTCAAGAAGGGCAGTTGTCAGTTACTGGCGAAAGTATGTGCACTTAGTACTGGTTAACCGCTTAGGAGGTCTAAGCCTGCCCAGGAATAGTGTGGTTAGGTTAACTGACCGTCCCGACATGACCTTAGTTGTTTACCGTGGACGTTAAGCATCAAATCAACCAACCAACCAAATTGAATTTTATTTCAGATGGACACAGAATTGTATGTTTATCAGGCGTGGTTACTAAGAGAAAACGACGTTGATTATGTAAGATTGCATTACCATGCTTTTGTTGAATTGCATGTAAAAGCTACAATAAATATTAAATTGTGCTGGAGCATTAACACGTAAGGATATTAGTTTCGAGCTTACGCAAATCAAACACGTGCAGAACTAATGTATTGTATCCTAAATTGCATTAAAGTGAATTACCATATAAAACTGCACTGTTAAATGTTTTTAAGAGTAAAATTGCATTACACTGCTGATGTTATTTATGTTTGTGCCGTAGTGCGTGTTTGCGCGTTAGCACATACACTGATTAGTTGCACGATAATGCAAACTAATTAAATTACAATATCAATTATCATTTAAAGTAAAATTGCATTTCAATGTTAAAGTGCATTCTACGTTAAAATTTTAACAATGCTAATGCAAATAGTCATTAACGTTCATGTACGCGTATAACGTCTGTATTCTACAATTGTGCTAATTAACTTTATTAGCGATTTTTTCACAATTTGTTTACAAAAGATTGCCTCTTACCGCACTTCATCGGTTGCAAGACGGATATTGTCCTTCCAAAACATTCCCAAAAATATAATCCGTCTTATAAGACGGATCTAGATTTTCGGAGTTGTTTTGGAAGTTGTTTCGAAAATAAAAAAAACATGTTTTAACATAATTTGATTTGTTTGGAAAGATAAACCCCATCATATAGCATAATTATAGCATAATACACGTAACATGTAGATATTAAGGGTCATTCTAGAGAGGTGAACGCTCGTTTTGTAGCTGAATTAATATGAGCCGCGACACGACAAAACCAACAATGTGATTGTGCGCCCAGTGCAGACTCAGATCAGCCTGGACATCCGCCAAGTTGGACAAGAGGCTTCGTGAAGTGCTCAAAGGGTAGCTAAGGGTCTAAGCACAGCCGTACGGACAGCGAAGACTCTGATCAGACTGGGCGGATGCCCAGGCTAATCTGAGTCTGCGCTGGGCGCACAACCACATTGTTGGTTTTGTCGTGTCGCGGCTCATATGAGTTCGATTTGTCTTTTTTCCTGAAAATGTTCTTTATGCCAGTCATATATCGAAATATATGCACATCAACCACATTTTTTTCACCAAACGTTAAGGCTGGACCATTCTTTAAATTGTTTATGTTTAGACGTTTTTATCCCTGAAAGCACCGTGGAGACTAAATTACCGTTGGCGGACTCAGTGCCCTTGAGTCTAGGGCTATTGGAGACAAATGTTAATGAGTTCACATTCAAGAACAAGTTCGCTGCAGATGTTATATTTTAAATTACAAATTGCAGAGTGTAAACAAATTTCCGAAATCTGCCATTTCAAGACTCTTCTGGAAGTACATGACACATACTGGCATTTCTGTCCGCTTTTACCCTGTCTCTGTGTATCTAAGCAATATCAAGTTTGACAGAAGTACCTTGTTGCTCAACGGAACGTATCCATAGATACAAACTCACTCCTGGCACCCAGTTTGTCCATCAGAAGTACCTTAAGAGATCTTCTAATATACATAGTGTCAAACGTTAAAATCTTCATTGTCTAGATCAGTCTTCTAATATACATAGTGTCAAAAGTTAAAATCTTCATAGTCTTGATCAATCGTCTAATAAACATAGTGTCAAAAGTTAAAATCTTCATAGTCTTGATCAGTCTTCTAATATACATAGTGTCAAAGGTAAAAATCATCATAGTCTTGATCAGTCTTCGAAAGTTAAAATCTTCATTGTCTTGATCAGTCTTCCAATATACATAGTGTCAAAGGTTAAAATCATCAAAGTCTTGATCAATATTCTAATATACATAGTGTCAAAGGTTAAAATCATCATAGTCTTGATCAGTCTTCTAATATAATAGTGTCAAAAGTTAAAATCATCATAGTCTTGATCAGTCTCCTAATATACATAGTGTCAAAAGTTAATATCTTCATAGTCTTGATCAGTCTTCTAATATACATAGTGTCAAAAGTTAATATCTTCATAGTCTTGATCAGTCTTCTAATATACATAGTGTCAAAAGTTAAAATCATCATTGTCTTGATCAGTTTTCTAATATACATAGTGTCAAAAGTTAATATCTTCATAGTCTTGATCAGTCGTCTAATATAC
Organism: Ctena decussata; assembly: GCA_963989385.1. Lineage (NCBI taxonomy): Eukaryota > Metazoa > Mollusca > Bivalvia > Lucinida > Lucinidae > Ctena > Ctena decussata. Next base: position 67,481,971 of record OZ022512.1, read on the forward strand.
ATAGTGTCAAAAGTTAATATCTTCATAGTCTTGATCAGTCTTCTAATATTCATCGTGTCAAAAGTTAATATCTTCATAGTCTTGATCAGTTTTCTAATATACATAGTGTCAAAAGTTAATATCTTCATAGTCTTGATCAGTCGTCTAATATACATAGTGTCAAAAGTTAATATTTTCATAGTCTTGATCAGTCTTCTAATATACATCGTGTCAAAAGTTAAAATCTTCATAGTCTTGATCAGTCTTCTAATATACATAGTGTCAAAAGTTAATATCTTCATAGTCTTGATCAGTCTTCTAATATACATCGTGTCAAAAGTTAAAATCTTCACAGTCTTGATCAGTCTTCTAATATACATAGTGTCAAAAGTTAATATCTTCATAGTCTTGATCAGTCTTCTAATATACATAGTGTCAAAAGTTAATATCTTCATAGTCTTGATCAGTCTTCTAATATACATAGTGTCAAAAGTTAATATCTTCATAGTCTTGATCAGTCTTCTAATATACATAGTGTCAAAAGTTAATATCTTCATAGTCTTGATCAGTCTTCTAATATACATAGTGTCAAAAGTTAATATCTTCATAGTCTTGATCAGTCTTCTTATATACATAGTGTCAAAAGTTAATATCTTCATAGTCTTGATCAGTCTTCTAATATACATAGTGTCAAAAGTTAATATCTTCGTAGTCTTCATCAGTCTTATAATATACATAGTGTCGAAAGTTAAAATCTTCATAGTCTTGACCAGTCTTCTAATATACATAGTGTAAAAAGTTAAAGTCCTCATAGTCTTGATCAGTCTTCTAATATACATAGTATCAAAGGGTGATATTTTAATAGTCTTACCAGCACTTGGTAAAATTCGTGAAGCTAAAATCAAAATAATAGCGGTACAGAATACACGAATGCTGACAACATGTCGATTGATATGTTTTAAGCAATGAATTTCATTTTACTGGTGTTTATCGAAGTATAAAGTACATTTGGTCGCATGCAAAGTAAGTGAACCTTAAAAGGGGCTCATGCATACTTTGCTAGCGACCTAATGTAGTTTATACTTCGATAAACACCAGAAGAATTAAGTTCATTGCTTATATTTACATTCTTTTCTATCCATAACTTGACCATAAATATGCGTTATGGCTACAGTTGAAGCAGAAAAAAACTATTTATACGCAGTTTTTCTACTAACAGCGGAACAGTGACAACGACGTCATAACGTCGCCTACGTCCAATCAGACTGCAGAGAACCAGGTTTATTTTGACGTCACTTAGCCTCATGTAACGTCGCGTGAACCGATGTAGTTACTGAAGTATAAACTACATTACGTTCTAATGGTTTACCATACGGCTTTTCCATAAATGCACTGAGAATGTAAATATTGTCATATAACTTGCAAAAAGTATGGGAACAGTGACATTTGAAAAACAGTGAGACAATGAATGGGATCCCTTTACCCTACATTTACCATCTATTAAACACCTCTACGTTGTATTTTACCACACATTAAACTTTGTTAATGGAAATATGGTCATTATATTTGAGAACTAAAATGACCCACAGTTTTCAACACTTTCAGAGGCGTTTGAATAATTTGAAGCCAGCCAATCACAGTCATTTACAAAAGTAAAGCTCGCAGCGATATCTCACGACAGACTGAATATTTATTACTTTCAGAATTTCATTCACGATGGTAACCAAGCAAATTTAGCAGTTAGCATAAAAGCAATATGTCTCATAGCTGACTATTCAAGGATCATTTCTATAGAAGAATTGTCAATATGTCTGCGATGCTAAGATAGCAGTAGCCAATTTTCAAGTAAAGGAGCAGTTGTTATGAACATTAGTTATTGTTCCACCATCCTACAAATGTTATATATGAAGTTTGGATTTTGGTTTCAAAGGTCATTATAGTTTCAAATGAAATGTCAAGTTTACGAATGCGCATATACTGAATACGTTTAATGTTCTGATGTCCTTGAGGTCTGTTGGGTGCAGTTTTATTGCTGGGTGCACTCTGTTGGGTCACACATGAAATGGGTAGGGTGGTTAATTAGGATACTTTGGTAGATTGTTAATTTTAAGCCAACAAGGTTTGAAATAATGTATCTAATAAAATATGTCCTGTTGTCCAAAAATCATGTATATTGGGGATGTTCTATTTTTCTGGGTTTCATCCAGTGTATGAACCGATAAAATTCAGACAACGTCCGATTTAGACCAGACTTTATTTGAAAAGTGATCAAAGTAAATGGGTACATTTTCTTGTTAGATATTTTTGAGTGCAAGTTACCCAGTAAATGCCCATCTTTCCCAAACAAAAAATTGTATCCAAGTAAACTTGGAAGACAACATAGTTTCCAACATAGTTGGAAAACTACCCAGTTATTGTGGACGTACCCGATGAACTTCGAACACCTTGTCTTAGACACAAACCTTATATGTTATTGGACCCAATAAAAGTAACCAAAGAAATTTTAAGGTTGGTACGTCTGCTTGAAAATGTTTAAGACATATGAACAACGGACCACTGCCCGTACTGTAAGATCCTCCGGAAGCTTTGCTGGCTCAGGGAAGCTAAAATGTGCATTTAAAATTAGTTTTATATTATTAGCTTCCCTGAGCCAGCAAAAGCTTCCGGAGGATCTTTACAGTAAGGGCAGTGGTCCGTTGTACATATGCAACATTCACTGGAAATAACTCGCTATCTATCTTTTTAAAAATTGAAACGTACATTAGTGTATTAAACACTAATTCCCCTTATCAGAGAAGCACCGTGCTCTCATTAAAACTCCTATACATCGTCATTACCAGAACAGTGGATGTCAGCAAACAAATATATTGATGCATTATATTTGGCATTCTCCTTCGAGTAATTTGCATCACATAGTGCAAAAAGGGCCGTGTACCTGCGTCACTAATGATGCTGATATCAGTCTGAAGAGAGTTTTTGTCGAAAAAGTATCTTTTATTCTGCTATAATTAATTCGAAAGTATGGTCCTTGGCTGCGCTAAACGTTCTGCTGTTGTTGCCAAGCACAGGCGCTCGTAGGTACACGCACATACTATCAATATTTGAGCGTTGTTTGACTGCCGAGCTTTTACAGCAGGGGTATCGGTATCATAAACTTCGGCAAGCTTTTTCTAAATTTTATCGTAGACACTTTGAATTGGTTTCTAAATATAATACAGGGTTAAGGTAACTTTTGCAACAATGCCTATCGGAACCTGAATTTTATCGTGACTTAGTATACAAATTACGCAAAATCGTAGGGAAAACAGAATTTCCTGATAAATTTAAGAAAACTATCATGCGATTTAAACGCATTGGCTATAACATAGATGTAATGCGACAGTCTGCATGCTTAGTGGTTAACCCAATCACGGTTGACAACTTTGCTGTCCTCGTTAATTGCACGCCGGTGGGTCGGGGTTCAGACACTATGATAGCCCCTACATAAAGCTATATAGTAGTTGGTTGGGGCCGGATGTTTGTCTGTTTCCGGGGTTCAACTGGTGTTCTTCTTTTGCTCCAGTGTTCCAGTGGTGTTGCTGACGCCCCCAGGGATCTCCAGGTGACTCAACACGTTTTGGCTGTCGAGTCCTCATCCTTGCTTCATCACAGTCGTTTCTTGATTTTAATTGTTGCCCGCGATGACTCTCTGATGAGTTAGTGGACCTCCATACGAACCGAACTACCAACTAATTGTGTGCTCCGCGGCGGAGGGTGAGGGTGGAGGTTTGGGCCCAGTAAAAACGGTTAAAATCCCCACGCAGTTATTACTGACCGTCCCAAGGCGGTACTTTCGTTGCGGTTGCATTTGTTTTATGTTCGGTGCTGTTTAATCTATTGTGTTCTTATTTTAACCCTTCTATGATAAAAATAGAAAATACTTAGGTAAAAATAGTTGTTAAATGTTTTTCGTATAATTTGCTTAGTCTGTTGTAACCCTTCTGTAGGTCTAAATTACATGTATTTAGTTCAGTAAAGATAGCTGAGTTGCCACCTATTTGGGAAAGAGCTGCTGACTCGGCTTATCACTTGTAATTTATTGCTTGTTGGGATGTCTTTGTCAATCTTTTCCTTTGATGTTGGGGATAGGATTTGAGATCTGATTCAGTCAGTTCCTGAAGTGTAGTTACTCTTTAAATTAGAATATTTGTTTTGATATAATTAGAAACTTATTTTGATAAGCTTTCTAATGATACAAAAGTTAAGTCATTTGAACTGAATTTACTTCTGTCAAAATCGAGTCAAAGGCAACCCCTATCATCTCTTATCGAGATATATAGGAGAAATCCTAAAATTTGTAGGACCCTAGCCTCTTTTGACACGTAGTAACATACTTTTCCTTTTCTTTGCAAATATCTAACCTCATACCAAATGATACAAGAATAAAAATCACGCATTCAAATTGTTACATTCTAACATTGTTCAGCAAAATATTTTTAACTTTTACACGTGTGTAAAGTCGCTGTGGCCAGGTATGTATGTATAAATCTATGTGTGGACAAGTGTGCGCCATAATTTATTTTTTTTAATGCATATTATGCTTGACCCTTATGTTGTTACATTTATGTAACTTAAGTGTAATAAAGAATTTGAATTTAAATTTCGAATATAGTAATGAATCAATGAATGAATTTCAACTCCCACCTGCACCTACTCCAAGCCTAGTAGACCTTTGCCCTACTAGCATCCAAATTAGTAGGACGCTGAAAAGCGTGAAAACTCATTGGCAACCAGTTGTGCGCGTCCTAATGGCACTAATACCATGTTAGGCTGCTTTTCCACAGACATCGTGATTGAATAAATATAGAGGCTCTTTGAAATGGCTGTAAGTGTATTGGATAAACTGTATTTTACTCACTTTTATACAGATTTATTGTTCCCATCGATCTTAATATTTGTCTAGGACTTGAATCAAGATGTAGAAGGGCGCAGCAAGACAAGAAATACAAGAGGCATTCATTAAGAGTTAGTGAAATGTTACAGCTTCGGAAAGAAACCCATTCGCTTAAGGATCTGATAGCTTTGTTAATAGCCCATTAACGGCGTAAGAAAACAAGTAGCTCTTATACCGCTTGTAAAATCTGTAACAGCAAACAGTTTGACCACTATATATCAGCAGGATGTCATATAAGTAACCGTTAGAGTAGAAAACCAAAAATGTTTCTGGAAACCCCAGAATTTAGTTTATCATATGACGTCGCTGATATACAGAGGATAACATCGTGTCATAAAAATCGTATGACCACAGGTGTAATAACACTTTGGCGTGTACACGTAACGTCATTGACAACTTCAATGCATTTGTTGAATGCATTTTATTGAACTAATGTTTAGTTTGAAGGTGTTTATAGAATCCCTTTTTAAAGGGTCAAATGATAAACAGAGACTTACCCTCGTGGTCATTTCATATGGAGTTTATGAAAATGCCGAAGGCTCGTTTCATAAATTTCGTATGGAATGACCACTCGTGTAAGATCCTCTATTTTGGCAGAAATCGAAAGCCTTGACATCACTGGGTATCTGCATAGTCTGCTCATTATGCGCAGGACCGTTGATCCTGTCCTACTCATGTTCTAATGCTTAGATTTACATAATTCTAGAGATTTTACATTGAACAGCGCTACACAAAATTTCTTAACAAATCGCATGTCTGAAAAGCGTGAAAACTTATTGGCCATCATTTATTCCTGTCCCAAGGTAACAATCACGATGTTACGCTGATTTTCCACAGACGTCGTGATTGATGAATCTGCTGGTCCTCTAGGCTCACTGAAAGTCTAGCAGATATAGCATAAAAATTCCAAATATTTGGACAGACACATGTAAGTCTGAGCAAACATGCAGACCCAGGTCTGACTGCTGCTGAAGGAGCAGTCTGATCAGGGTCTACATTGCTTGCAATTCCATCTGCAGCTTTTAGACGTAATACTGCATGAAAAACCAAACTGTTTAATTTAAGGCCAGATACGGTATTTAAGTGTCCAAATTCTTAGAATTCTTTACGATACAATGTTTTTTTTTGTTTGTATTGAGACATATCTTTCCCTGTTTGTCTTAATATTTGTCTAGAAGACAAATCAAGAAACATAATGGCATAACAAGACAACAAGAGAGTCATTCATTAAGAATTATTAAGCTGTTTGCTATAGCTTCCTTCAGCGGAATTTTCAAGATTACTGAGTATGGGGTTCCCTGCATACCATGGAGGTTTCAATCCCAGAAGATCCTTCAAAAATTCGCTAGAGAAGATACAAGGGCGAAGGATATAACATTCTGTGGTATTTCACGGAAGGGACCGAAAAAATCTGGAATGAACTACCATTATCCTGTCAAATGACGAGGCCAGGACTTGAACTTGGCTTGGACCGCATTATTTATAGGCGAAGGACGAGTCCCTGGGCTGTCCAGGGCCTTTTGTTAGCAGGCAAATCAGCTGCTAAAGAAACGTAGCCTTAGATCAAAAACGTTTCTCTGAAAAGTATCCTATGTATTTATGGCAATTAACTGTAATTGCATATGGTGACCGGTACTGCTTCCAGACTGAATAATGCAAGCAGCCTCCTGCATAATAAGTCTCAAGAAACTGTGACAACCTTGTATAATCTGGCCCAAATACACATTACTCATTTTGGTGTTCCACCAGAAAATAATGAAACTATGCCCTAGCAGACTGTGCATCTGCACTGGTTGTCCTTAAGAAGCCTACTTAGTACTTAGCCTATTTAGTTTTTTGATGACAGGGTGGCATACGGATGATATACGAAAGATGTATACTGACGCGTCCTTCAAGCAATTATTTGAAGCTGTGTGGGCATGAAATCCTACATCTTGGCCCAGTGGTACATGAAATTGATGAAAATACTAAAGAATTGTACCCTAGTCATTAAAGCGTTTCCACACACACACCTTCGCACACACTTTATTGTAAAAGTATCTTAAACTTGTGATCACTTGATATGAAATATATCAAACGAACCTTCGGTTACTTCTAAAAGCATTTCCACAAAAGTTTCTTCGAAAACACTTTAATTTATTCAGTCAAACTGATTCGACGTCATGACGTTGATTCAACGTTATTGCATAAAAAGCAGTAAGAGCCGTGCATCAACCGGCGAAAAGCCGTGCATCAACAAGGAATTTCACACACTGTTGATGCACGGGTACGCAACTTGCAATATACTCGTGCCGGGGTCACAAAACTTTTCCGCAATGCAACCTTGCCACTCCCTTTTCGATCAGATCACAAAAATCGTTTGTTCGCTACTATGTATACTTTAAGATTTTAATTATATGACGTCATCATGCCTTTGTACTCTTACGTCATCAAGTCTTGACTCAAGTTTCAATGCGATGTGGTGTACATTTTTATGATGCCAAATGGAGAGTAAATTTATAAGTATTAAAGAAAACCTGTAGATATCCAAAGCTTTCAGCAATCAAGAACTGCAGGATGGTACATGAATGGATCAGGCTTGTTCTGCATGGAAATTATTGCTCAAGGTAACTGGTTTTTGTTGATTAATTTGCAATCTTCTGTGCATTAAATGACGACCATCTTGGACAATTTTCTAAAATACTGAGGTTGAATAGGATGATGGCAGCCATTTTGGATAGTTTGATGCTCTCGGGCCAGGAAAATGGATATATATTAATAAAAAGATGCACTAGCGCGTTGGTTGTCAAACGGTGATAAAATATAGCGCCATAATTTTCGCAAATTTCAGCGAATATTTCGTTGCATTTACGCAACAACAGCGATGAAACATTTTTTGCCGGGTCCCTCGGGAGATGTTGAAAACCGAGGACGAAGACCGAGGCTACATGAAAAATCATGTTTGATCCCTATATTAATTCGAAGTTGGTTGAATGTTGTGTTCCCAGTGGGGACTTGCTTGTACATGTTGACATTCTTGCATATCCACAGAAATTATCCAAGGTATGGCCCGTTTCCCGTGGCAAGTAATCTTCATCAACTAAATGTTACTTTGTAATGTACTTGAAAATAGATACATGTTATATGAAGGTAAATAGATCTACTGACTTGCAAAAAGTAAAATTAAACTAAATCGGTACATGTATCTATGACAACAAAGAAGCAAGGTGATTCTCTCAGTATACTGAAAAATACGATATTTGCATCCTCGATAATACAGTGTCTGTAGCAATTCTGGCCCGAGGTTATAAAACAATTTTTCATGCTCAACTCAACTGAGCATGAAATTTTACCTGCTAATAAATAGAAAATTACTGATAAATACAGTTGTTTTCTTGTTCAGTTTAGCTGAGTATGAAATTTTCTCTGCTTTTGAATATGAAAATGCCAACATTAGTTGGCATTTTCATATCTATCAGCAGAGAAAATTTCATGCTCAGCTGAGTTGAGCACGAAAAAAGTTTTATAACCTCGGGGGCCTGGTTTCAAGCTGGATATGAAAACTTTGAGGTCTTGCAAATAGTTAGCCAAAGTAAAGCAATGTTATAGGCGTTGTTCATATGAAAAAAAATATAGGGAAATAACTCTATAAGGGAGAAGAGCTTAATGAGGATATAGCTTTCTTTCTTATCCCAAAGCTTGTGCTGATATGTATTATGCTCATTCGCCTCTTTTAAACTGTTGTAACAACTTATTTTTCAAGCAAACTTTTCAAAATTTTGTAGTGTAGTAGCGAAGTGATATTTACTTGCTCTGTTGTAACTACTTTATTTATCAAGGAAACTTTTCAAAATTTTGTATTATAGTGGCGATGTGATATTCCCTTGCTCTGTTCTGTTCTGTTTCAGCTCTCGTTACGACGATCCGAAGGTGGCTCAGCGGTATATAACTATAGTTGCACACACCTTGTGACCGTCCATAATGATTCCCTTGTTCTGGTGAAGCTTCATTATAAAAGAGCACTTCAACAGCGTAGGAATGACGAAGCTTGCCAAGCTAGCATGAACAAACTTGCAGCTTCAGGTTTATCACCAGTCAAGAGTTATAGTGCTTTGTCTGAAATATGCATATTCTGAAGTGGGGTGCAGGTCAAACGTCGCATGTGTCTAAAAGTAACGTAATTAAGTTGTGGTGAAAGCCAGTAATCGAAAAAAAAAAATTGAAAAATTACCACAACCTGCACCGTGTGGATGCTATACGTCTTCAAACTTTCATATTTCAAAATTACCTCCCTTGCAATTTAAAAGCGATGAAAAATTAAGATTGTTTCTTTGCACCAATACGGGTCGCATTCTCGCAATTTCAGTCAATCGGGGTTAGAGATAATTTCTGCCATTAGAAAACATAAAGAAACAAGACAGAAATAAACAAGCGCACAAGAAAACTGTGTCTGAAATCTCTATAGGAAATGCAATGTTAAACTGAAAAGTCCATAAAATGGCACCCAAATTCAATTGTAAGTTTTGATAAATGTTGATAAATGCTGTCAAAATTTGTTTTCTCTGTGAAGTCATGATACCTGTCTGTACAAACCTGCAGTTGTTGTCCTGAGATAAAGTACAAGGGAAACCCGTGAGCAACATGCATACTTTGTTGTGAAATCTGTGATCTTTTATATGGACCCCAACTCTATTGAGACCAAAACTTTACGAGATCCACTTTAGATCGATTTTGTTTGGAGGGCTGATTTTAAAGAAGGATGCTACTTCATTGTAAACAAACCATTTTATTGTGTCAAATAGACAGTTGTCCTGGTATACCGTTAAACCCTAAGTGTAAAGTTTCTTTTTTGGTTCAGTATATATCATATATGAGAAAAATGACTGTACAGATTATAGTGAGGAAATTATAAGAGACTGTATAATGTTGAATTCACATCATTCTCATTTAGAGACTTCTCATTTAGAGACTTCTCATTTAGAGATAATGATAAAAGTTTAGATCCTTTAAGAGCAAAGAAAACATTCATAAGTAAGAAGTTGGGCCATACCGCGGTTTCGGCTATTCAAGCCTCATCAGTGACCCTTTAAATCTGGCACAAGGAGCCATCATAAAATTCTCATCAAAGTAATAAAGTTAAGGATAAATCCACTTTCAGTGAAACTAAGAAAATTAGCATTCCTCAATCTAATAACATTTCAACGAATGAAATAACAAAATAATTTGAACGATAAGTTCGTGAGTAACAGTAATGCTAATCAAAGTGATACTTTATCGTTTAATTTGATGACAAAAGGTTTGAATTTTGGTCACTTAAATGTTCAGGGTATATGTGGTAAAAATATGTGCAAGTTTTCCGAAATTAAAGCAATGTTAACATCACCTCAGAATAACTCGCTTCATATATTTGGTATTAGTGAAACAAAACTCAAACAGCACAAAATGTCGTCATGTTTTAATATAAATGGATTTCAAAAACCTTTTCGGAGAGATAATTCAGCAAATGGCGATGGAGGTATTATCGTGTATGTGAGGAATGGTATCAATGCGAAACGCAGGACTGATCTAGAAACAAATGACATATCTTGTATTTGGTTGGAAATTACACCTGTTAAGGGCAAATCATTTTTAATCTGTAATATGTATCGCCCACCGGATTCGAGAGTAGAATTCAACGACAGGTTCGAAAATTTCATTGATAATGTTTCAAATGAAGGAAAAGAGATAATACTGTTAGGAGATTTTAATAAAAACTTAGCAAACGATAACAAAGGTAACGAATGGGAAAATTTTACCACCTCTTTAGGCCTCAGTCAATTAGTTTGTGATCCAACAAGAGTGTCAGACACATCATGTACCTTAATAGATCATATTTACACAAATGTCTGTGAAAATATAGCTCGGGCACATGTTTGTAAATTAACAATAAGCGACCATTATGCCGTGTTTGGTAACCGGAAATTGAATAACTGCATAAAAACAAATACCCATCAAACTATTACATATCGATCATTTAAAAATTTTGATGAGAACTTGTTCATAAATGAATTACGCGAGGTTCCATGGGAAATTATTGAAACCATTGATGACATGGATAATATTGTAGAAACATGGAATAATATGTTTTTGGAAATAGTTAACAAATACGCTCCAATCAAAACGCATAGAATTAAAAGAAAGCATCAGCCAGATTGGTTAACACCTGAAATTTTAGACTGTATCAAAGAGAGGAATAAGTATAAAATTAATGGAAACATGGGAGAATACCGGCTTCTAAGAAATAAGGTTTCAGTCATGATTGACAACGCAAAAAGAAATTCGTATCAACACAAAATTGAAGAAGGTAAAGACGATCCGCGGTCGATATGGAGAATATTTCGGCAATTTGGCGCTAGCAACAAAGGGGGCTCGACAGATAATTTTTCGACAATCAAAGTAAAAGATACTGATGTTACTAATGAGAAAGATATAGCAAGTATTTTTAATGAATATTTTGTTAATGTCGCATCCAACTTGAAAGAACCTTTAAGGCCTTCTAACTTTGAAAAATTACAGAACTATGTAAAGTCCAAGGTTAGTGATGGTGATTCTTTTGGGGTCCCCCAAACTAATTGCACGTTCGTAGCAAACTATCTATATATGTTGGATGTAACTAAAGCCACTGGGTTAGATGGAATAGGTCCACGATTACTGAAGATAGCTTCAGAGGTTTTGGCTCCCAGTATAACTTATATTATTAACAAAAGTTTGGCCTTAGGCACTTTTCCGTCTGTTTGGAAGGAAGCTAGGGTAAATCCAATATTCAAGACTGGCTCTAAAGACGATGTAAACAATTATAGGCCGATTTCAATATTGCCAACCTTATCTAAAATAATTGAAAAGCGGATCCATAAGAAACTTATGTTATATCTAGATAAACATAATCTTCTTCATAAGAAGCAAAGTGGGTTTAGAGCTGGACATTCCACTGAATCAGCACTAATAGTTATTACAGATGCATGGTTGAAAGCTATCAATGAGGGTAAATTAGTTGGTAGTATCATGATTGATTTTCGTAAGGCATTTGACTTAGTGGATCATGAATTACTTATAAAGAAATTACGGATTTATAAACTAAATGATATGTGTTTATCATGGTTTCAGTCTTATCTTTATAACAGAAGACAGCAAGTAATTATTAATGGCACAACTTCGAGTAGTCATGAAGTTTTATGCGGGGTACCGCAAGGCTCTATTCTAGGACCGTTACTATTTTTACTTTTTATTAATGACTTGCCACTGGCATTGAAGGACTTAGACCTACCTATTAACTTATATGCGGATGACACAACTTTATATGGTACTGATTCAGATAAAAATTCACTAGAAAACAATCTTCAACAAAGTCTTGATTTAATACATAAATGGTGCCAAGAAAATGGTATGTTAATAAACACGAACTAAACCAAATTAATGTTAATAACTAGCCGACAGAAAAGAAATAAGCTAGCAGATAATACTCTGAAAATTATGTATGATGATTTAGAGTTGGAGCTTTCTTGTACTGAGAAGGTTTTAGGAGTTCACATCGATCAGAACCTGGTTTGGAATAACCACTTCCAGCACATTTTCAAGAAAACATCTTCATATCTTTGGCTTTTATCTCAATTAGAACATACCTGTCTGTGCAGCACAAACTTTTGTTCTACAATGCATACATAAAGCCTCATCTTGAATATTGCTGCATTGTTTGGGGGAACTCGTCCAATTACAATACACACAAAATTGACCAGTTGCAAAGGAGAGCTTGTAAATTCATACTAGGAGACGACTATAAATCACTTGAAGATTCTCGTAATCAACCAAATATTTTATCATTTGAAGAAACGCTATTTTTGCACAAACCTAAACTTATGTATAAGATAGCTAATAATGTTGCTCCTGTCTACCTAACAGAATTGTTTAATTTGAGAAGTAATGAAAATAACATTAAGTAATACGCATCTAAATTTACGATCTGTGTCTAACAGAAACTTCCATATTCCTAAACCTAATATCAACTTATTCAAATGCAGTTTTTCATATTCTGGCGCTCTTGTTTGGAACAGCATTCCTCTGAGAATAAAAAATTTGAATACCATTGAATCTTTCACAAACAACTGCTTAAACTGGATGAAAGGTGAACAAACATGCTGAAATGATTATTAATTATCGTTGCCTCCACCGCCATTTCAGATTTTCAATCATTATTACTCTATATATTGCTCAGAAGTTTTCATAGTCACATTACATTCAGTTGACTGTCGAATTTTGCATAATTCCATTATTATTACCCATTCATAGTATCGTGTTATTGTATCTAATGTTCTTTTTTGCCTTTCACAATTGTTGTATATGTATATGTTCTTGAGGGCCTCGGGGAAGATTGGCCTTGCCAACCGAGTTACCCTCACTAAATAAAGACATTACTTACTTACTTACTTATATAGAATTTTGCAGTAAATGCATGATATAAACAAAAGTACATGGTAACTAACATATTGCATATTGCATTTACAGTTTGCTTATGCCGAGCTTCTGTCCGCTTCTGTCCAATCGTATTTTCCTAAGAATTTGCAGTAGCTTCCCAGCGGGCACATGACGTCGAAATGACGTCCTACTGACGTCGATGCGACGTCATGACGTCGCATCGACGTCAGTACGACGTCATTTTAACGTCATGTGCCTGCTGGGTTGGGAATGCACTGTAAGAAATTAATGTTTTTTTTCCGAGAAAATAATTCTCGGATTACAAACAAGAGTAGCAGCCAAGAATGTAAAGCTCCCATAATTCCATTTGCTATTGTTGCTTAATGAATGAGCCTCTTCAACCCAGTTAGAGTTTCAGTAGTATTATGAAGCACCATTGACACTAAGCTATTGTATAAATGAGCCGCGACACGACAAAACCAACAATGTGGTTGTGCGGACAGCGCAGACTCAGATCAGCCTGGGCAGCAGCACAAATTGACCAGACTCTTCGTTAAGTGCCCAAAGGGTAGCTAAGGGTCTAAGCTACCTCCATACGGACAGCGAAGACTCTGATCAGACTGGGCGGATGCCCAGGCTGATCTGAGTCTGCGCTGGGCGCACAACCACATTGTTGGTTTTGTCACGTCGCGGCTCAAATCTCGAGTATTCTTCGTATCAAATAGTATAAATTAATTTGCATTGCTTTGAAAAAGGAACTAAGGCCTTGCGCATAACGCAAATGCTCATATGTATCTGAGTACTCGCCTCACAGACATGACCTTAGGTTTTACGCGTTTGTGCAATATGATCACAGTATTCAAATGTACGACACAGGTTTCCCTGAGTCCACTGAATGTTAAAGCGAAGGGACAACTCTGGTCAGACTCTGCACGTCCTAAGATATATATTCACATGATGGAGTGCGATTATACTCGGATATCAGATTTTATTATTGGATTCTGGTATCTTAAGGGAGGAAATTGATTGTTTCAAGAAACAAACATTTGCCTTAGAGAAAAGAGGATGCTAATTTCAGAGGAATTAAAACAAAGTCTTGCTATGAGCTGCGACAGGACAAAACCAACAAAGTGGCATGTGCGTCCAGCGAATATTCAGATCAGCCTGGGCATCCGCCCAGTCTGATCAGAGTCTTTGCTGTTGGCACGAAGGTAGCTTAGACCTTTAGCCACCCTTTAAGCGCACAGCTAAAACTTTAATCAAACTGGGCGGATGGCGATATTGATCTGAGTCTTCGACAGGCGCAATTCCATTTTGTGAGTTTTTTTTCCTGTCGACTCTAATTTGATACGATAAGGAAACAACGTTAATGTCAATGAGCTAGGACTTCATCGATATTTTTGAAAGCTCTAAGCTTGAGAAAACTGCTTTGAATTGAAATCAATATAAACAAACAAATGTGTTTATTGCATTACCCTCGCAAACACGCTATTATCTAGAAATACTACAAACAGGGAATAAGGCTGTAGATTAAACGGGAAACCAGAGCGGTGCCATATGAAAATATTAGGGTGTAACAGAAACTTTTACCGTAAAAGGTGTTTATTTCTCACTATAAAAAGAATAGGTGTACCTCCATTTTCCCGCCATTTTTACAATGGAAACGTCTTTAGTGCTACCTGTTTGTTTGCCTGATCGACATAACTCGTCAAAATTAAGGTATTTTCTTTAACTCTTTCGGCGCCAAATTTTTCAGACGACAAATTTTCGTCTGCTCAAATCATCAGACGACAGATTTGTAATTGGAAATTTTAACAATCTAAAGACATTTTTCATAAAATCAGGCTTTTTAAGTTCATATTTGAAAGGCAAACAGTGTAGATCCTGATCAGACGGCTCTTTTAAGAGCCGGCTGATCTGGATATACGCTGTTTGCAAAGTCGCATTTTTGCGACTTTGGCACCGAAAGAGTTAAAAAATTAAATGCAATTGAGAAGGAAGGCAAATGGAAAGAGACAGCAGTACACTGTAAAAATGTGTTTAGAATCAATGCAAAAAATGCAGTCCGATTTTTTTATGTGTTTAAGTCGTAACATGTTCAATTTGCAACATGTGTAGGTTTATGTTTAGAAATTAAACGTGTACAAAACTGGTTATATTTACATTTTGTTTTGAAAATTTCCTCTGTCAACATTTTCGTCTCTTTTTTCGTTCTTCTACGGGGAAACGAGAGACTGGATTCATCCGAAACGCGTAACAGAATAAAACGTGTTTAGCAGACTTCGTCCGGGAAAATAATAGAAAAGGCGTACATGTTTAGCTATAGGACATATTCCTAAACATGTTTACACCTACACATGTAACCACTTGTGTTTTATAGCTAAGCGCGATTTTTACAGTGTACTGCTTGCATGTAAAAACTGTAGAATATAAAATAGCGGTTAAATGAACTGCACAGCCACAAAGCACTGAAAAACTATTGTATCAACGTTGATTCAAAATCACGACGTTGAATCAATGTTGGCATAACGCTCTTTCAACTTTTTATGCACATTGGGGAGACCCTCTTGGTAACCGGGAAATGCTGTAATGATATTGGCATTTACTGGGCTCTTGAAATTCAATTTGATATCAACGTCAGAATCTGTTATAGATTTATATAATTGCATCAAAATCTGTAAGCCGTATGGAGTGCTTGAAGACATTTTCAATTAGATTTCTTTTCAATCGACGTCGCTGGTTTTGATGCCCATTGGACTAATGTTTAACCGTATTGGAGCCGCGACACGAGAAAACCAACAAAGTGGCTGTGCGCCAGCGCAGACTCAGGTCAGCCTGGGCATCCGCCAAGTCTGATCAGAATCTTCGCTGTCCGCATGGAGGTAGCTTAGATCCTTAGCTACCCTTTAAGCGCTTAGCTCATTTGTTTGGTTAGGAGACGTTATTTTGCCCTCTAGAACAATTAAAAAAATCTAGGTCGATAAAAACATTCCAAAAATATCTGGATCCGTCTTATGAGACGGACCTAAATTTTGAAATTATTTTGGAAGGGAAAATTCTATCGTATAACAGAATTTCATAAGACTTATTTGATATTTGGGTGTATTGTACAATGAGGGAAAAACACTTTCATTGCCGCATAATACGCGGGTACTGCATCGACAGCTTTGAGTATATACATTTTAACCTAGTTTACAAAAAAGCCGTACTCATATTGAGAAAGAATTAGGTCTCAAAACGTATACTCCCAAAAATGTACTATTCAAAATGAACTATTCCGGAAATGTCTACAGTAACTTAATGCCATTTTTAATTTTTACCTCCCTGTTTTTGTCAGTAGGGGTCAACTCTTAGAGGAAAAATGCTCGTGTAGAAGCAAATTCTGTCTTAATGAGTAGACCCCATTTTCAAAGGAAGGGCTTCGTTGAAGAAGGATTGGGGGAGGTGGGGTGGGGGGGGGGGGGGAAGAATCAGGAAATTTATATTTCTTCTTTGTAGAAAAGGCAGAAAAATAAGTAAGTGTACTCATATATCTTAATGTGCTTACATCTCATGTAAATGCTACTATTTTAGCTAATGTAATAACGTATATAATAAACATGGCAGTATGTTAAAATATTAAACAATATAATTACTTATATCATGTACATGGTATTATATTAAATAATGTACTTGCGCATACCATGTACATGGTACTCTGTTGAATAATGTACTTACTTATGTCATGCATATGAAAGTATGCTAAATAATGTACTTACTGGCATCATGTAAATGGCATTTTGTTGAATAATGTAATTACTTATAATATCATGCATATTTATTTACTTGCATCATGTAAATGGCATTTTGTTGAATAGTGTAATTACTTATATCATGCATATTGCATGATATAAGTAATTACACTATTCAATAAAATGCCATTTACATGCTGCAAGTAAGTACATTCCATATTATGGAAGTATGCTAAACATGTACTTACGTATATCATGTACATGGTAATTTTACACATCCCGTTCCCGAAAATCCAGTGAGGAAGAGCGTATATAGTAGCTGTAAACGGCAACACAATCACCACGAATGCAAAGTCCGATATAGCTAAGTTTATCACAAAGTAGTTTGTGGCATTTTTATCACCATATCTAAAAAGAGTGTATATCACTAGGGCATTGCCCAGGGCTCCAATCACTGTCAGAATGCCCCATATTGTTGGCACTAGAATAGCATATATTTTCTGGTTGGGCAATTCTGAATCAATGTACGTACTATTGTCCAATCCTTCCGTCGTTAGAAATGATATTGCGGTGGTTGATCCGTCTCCATCCATCATTTAGTCACGAGTTAAATTAATTTCAAAACATTCAAGACTGTTGGCTCAAGCGTTCGTGTGTAGATTCTGCAACAGAAAGAAGAACAACATTAGCTGTAAGGCTTTGTTTGAATTTTATTCGATAGTGAATAGTTCTGCTAGCGCTATAGTATGGAATTCCATATACAAATTTGCCTGCCAACTGCCTATTGCAACGCTTGTTATAAACATACACATACACGTACGGACTGTTTACTACATACAGGCGTAGCACGCGCATGAAAATGACGACATGCTGACTGTATTGTATACGTCACAATATGTACTACTTAATGCAGACCCTGGCAGCGACTTTATGTATGCGCAAGGACCTGCTAGAAAGCTTAATTAATATCGCTTTAAGTTTATTGTCTGATTCTGTATTTTTTCCGTTAACTGTGATCTTTCTACTATTTGGTGTGTACTGTCTATCACACCTGGTTATCTATGCTTTCAAGGATGTTACGAAACGAAAAAGAGCTATTACGAAACGAAAAAGAGTCATAGTTACCAAACGACCTGGTCGGGTAGCTTTACTATGTGCGGACAGCAAAGTCTCTGATCAGGATGGGCGGATGCCCAGGCTGATCTGAGTCTTCGCTGGGCGCACATGCCACTTTGTTTGTTTTGCCGTGTCGCGGCTTATTTGTACTCCAAAATAAGGGATGATAAAGTAGTCCCCTACAAGCTACCAGTCTGTCACCGCCCTCCCCCCTTCTTCCCCTCACCCAGGCTACACTTTTGACTGGACAGTAATGCCTCCAAAATGAAGAAAATAACGCATCAAAACGTCCGCAAGGGGCTGAGATTCGAAGATGCAAAAGTCAGGTCAAGGTCCATAATCTACGCATGCAGCCAATTTCAGCTACTTCTGACCGAGTTGGATTTGTAAGCAATACATTGCCGATGCCCACAGTCTGATGATCATTTGAGTATTTCCTTTACATATAATCTATACATCCAGGGGCATCTCGAAAGTGAAAACTGAAATCTTTGACGAGATAAGCTAATGAGCAGACTGATTTTAGCATTCACAGTACGTACAATGTGTATTCACGCAACGTCAATTTTGCTGTTGCGTAAACTCCGATGAATGACTTGCATGAACCACCAAATGCACCCGAAGAAGAGTTTTTGAGAAACAAATTAACATAACATAAATGAATATTTATTATTGTAACAATCGAGGGGATGGTCGGGCGCTGGATAACTTTCAGTGCCGAGGCGTACTACAAATTTGGATATTAGAAGGGCAAGGGCCAACTTTGCTTGCAGTAGGTGCGGCTGGGTGTTGTTCGGACATGTCTTCTGTCGTCTATCATTTCTCTCTTCTTTCTACCTTTCTCTGAGATTCGGCCCGATAAAGACTGAAATACTGTCTCAAAGGGCAGCTACCCCCTCCAAAAAACAACAACAAAAAACAAACAAACAAAAAACAAACAAACAAAAAACAACCAACCATTGTAACAATTGAACGAGTACTGTTGAACTCTCTGCCACATAATCTTTTTTTCTACAGTGATTCCCTGTTAATTATATTATACACTTATGTTTATTAAAGCCTGTACTTTTATTCCGCCCTAAAAAGTAATCACTGAGATTTATTGTAAGACCAAGGCTGAAGTTGTCATTAATTTTGTTCCAAGAGAAGAGATAACAAAGCTTTAATGTAGCTCCCACTATTTGTCACCTCCTCATCTACGACTACATTGTGACTGAACAATATCGTCACCAAATGATAATCTAATCTACGTGCTAAAGCAATCATTATAATAGGATAATGCCGATGAATGGTGGTATGGGTATGACGATAATGCAGTGATTCTGATTACATTTCCTTTCTTCGCTCCTATTGTTATGTTTTCAAGTTGTGGAATATACAATAACTAATATAGTGGGTTGATTTATAATCACATTTGGAATTGTCCTAAAACATCTGAGTATTGAGACGGACAGTTCTGAGCAAACATTGCAGACCCAGATCAATTTGCTCCTTAAGGAGCAGTCTGATCTGGATTTACATGTTTGCTATTCTTTCTGAAATTTTTGGAGGCATTACTGTACTTTATCATATGACTTCGCATCTGAGAGTGTAATAAAGCCATGCGTTAAAAACGATAATCCACTAGTGGATTAAATATGCAAATTACGTCGTAACGTTATACGTTGACGTCCATTAAAACGTCGCGTTTTCTAATGGCGAAATCGTGACGTTTGGGTCAAATTTTGCTTATAAAATGCGCTTTTAGTGTCATACGATAAATAGAACCTTGCATTCGTGCTCCTGTATTATTGAATTTATTAAACTCGTTGGGGAAAACCGATAAGATGCTCGGCAAAGCCTCGCATCTTATAATTTTCCCCAACTTGTTTAATAAATTCAATAATACATGAGCACTCATGTAAGATCCTCTATGTAAAAACCAAACTGTCCCATTTTCAGAACAATTACGATAGTTATTTGAGATCTCCCAAATTTTAGATTTTTTACATTAGCTTGTTTTGAGACAAACAATTCAAGGCAAAAAGTGTAGCCCAAAATCAGACCGCCTTAATTTCAGTCTCGTCGTGATCAGCACTAGTTTCCAGTCCACCCTAAGGTTTATAGAATATCTAGGGTGGGCTCCTGGAAATGAACTGTGCATCCAATTCGTAAACTGCTCTCAATTCATATATACTCAAGAAAATATTGAAGGGTCAAACTTTTATCCTGCGATTTCTGGAATATTTCAAACATTTGGTTAACTAAATCATTTCTACCTTCCATTTCATTCATTTTGCAAGTTTTGTACACATGAAGTTGAAAACTATAGCCTTTATCTTGACCAAATCCAGACTTCAATTCATGCTACCCTCAAAATCAAAGCTGTCAGAAGTCCATAAGGAGCATTTTTTTCCAAAATTTTCGGTTTCGCCAGTCCATGATTTTTTTTGAAAAATTCCTCGATAGTCATCAATTTTATTCATTTTTAAAGTCAGCAAGCTATAAGAAGTTTAAAACTCATAGCAGTTTTAGAAATTATGCCCAACCAAACTGACTCACTATCAATTTTCTATGGGAATCTAAATCACTTTCATTTTAGGGGTAGTTTGACTTGAAGCTTGGACTTGGTCAAGACAAAGGCTATAGGCTCAAGCTTCATGTGTATAAAACTTGCAAAATAAATAAAATGGAAGGTAGAAATGATTTATTTTACCAAATGCTTGAAATGTTACAGAAATCGAAGGGTAAAATGTTGGCCTTTCAATATTTTTTCGAGTATATATGCTTGCTTTCCTTTTGGTTCACCCGTTGTTTGAGCGGTGGTTTTGATTGGACCTGTTGTTTGAGAGGTGTTTTTGGTTGAGGTAGCTGAATGACCACCTGTCTGGGAAAGTGCTGCTTATTCGGTTTACCGTCCTGCATGCTGAGCTGCGCATCCGGTTTACCATGCGTGAATTTCGTAAACTGCTATCAATGTGTGTATACACTTCTTTCTCTTTTGGTTCACCTGCTGTTTGAGCGGTGGTTTTGATTGGACCTGTTGTTTGAGCGGTGTTTTTGATTGGACCTGTTGTTTGAGCGGTGGTTTTCATTGGACCTGTTGTTTGAGTGGTGTTTTTGATTGGACCTGTGGTTTGAGCGGTGGTTTTGATTGGACCTGTTGTTTGAGCGGTGGTTTTGATTGGACCTGTTGTATGAGTGGTGTTTTTGATTTGACCTGTTGTTTGAGCGGTGGTTTTGATTGGACCTGTTGTTTGAGCGGTGGTTCTGATTGGACCTGTTGTTTGAGTGGTGTTTTTGATTGACCTGTTGTTTGAGCGGTGGTTTTGATTGAACCTGTTGTTTGAGCGGTGGTTTTGATTGGACCTACTGTTTGAGCGGTGGTTTTGATTGGACCTGTTGTTTGAGCGGTGGTTTTGATTGGACCTGTTGTTTGAGTAGTGTTTTTGATTGGCCTGTTGTTTGGGCGGTGGTTTTGATTGGACCTGTTGTTTGAGTGGTGTTTTTGATTGACCTGTTGTTTGAGCGGTGGTTTTGATTGGACCTGTTGTTTGAGCGGTGGTTTTGATTGGACCTGTTGTTTGAGTGGTGTTTTTGATTGGCCTGTTGTTTGGGCGGTTGTTTTGATTGGACCTGTTGTTTGAGTGGTGTTTTTGATTGGACCTGTTGTTTGAGTGGTGTTTTTGGTTGGGGTAGCTGAATGCGTGAATTTCGTAAATTGCTATCAATATGTGTATACACTTCTTTCTCTTTTGGTTGACCTGTTGTTTGAGCGGTGGTTTTGATTGGACCTGTTGTTTGAGCGGTGGTTTTGATTGGGCCTATTGTTTGAGCGGTGGTTTTGATTGGACCTGTTGTTTGAGCGGTGGTTTTGATTGGACCTGTTGTTTGAGTGGTGTTTTTGGTTGAGGTAGCTGAATGCCCACCTGTCTAGGAAAGTGCTGCTTATTCGGTTTACCGTCCTGCATGCTGAGCTGCGCATCCGGTTTACCATGCATGAATTTTGTAAACAGCTGTCAATTCATATGTATACTTGTTTCCCTTTCGGTTCACCTGTTGTTTGAGCGGTGTTTTTTTAGATTGGGCCTATTGTTTGAGTTACGGTTTTGGTTGGAGTAGCTGAATGACCACCTGTCTGGGAAAGGGCTTCTTATTAGGTTTACCGTCGAGCATGCCTTTCGTGAATTGTTGTCGGTTTATGTGTATACTTTTTCCATCTTGGTTTTGAGAACGGAATGTTGGGTCTACTTGTTTTGGTCTGATCATTGCCCATCTTTTTACTTGGAGGCAGGATAATGCAGGATTTGGGATCTGATTGTTTTTGTTCCTGCGCATTGTCTATCTTTTTACTTAGTCGACTTGCTCAAAATTAAAGGTTGGAAATCGCTAATACACAGGCTAATGGTTTATCGGCCGTTTCCAAATTTTGGTCCAACTTAGTACTTTACTGCAGATTCGATACAAGTTTTATTTCAAAAATGATTTAAAACAAGAGAAAGTTCGCTTGCGTGTTTCATTGTTTCATTGTTTTTAGGTTGAGAAAGTTACACAGGCAATCAGAAATACCAAAGAATAACAGTTTTTCTAACAAATTTCGGCTTCTCTGTGAGCTTATGACCTATATCCTAAGTCATTGTCGTATTAAGGTATGAATTTCATTTTTCTGAGGTTTATTGATGTGCAAACTACATTGGGTCACGTGCAAAGTGAATGAACCCCATGTAAACTTTGCTAGTGACCCAATGTAGTTTACACTTCGATAAACATCAGAAAAATTAAGTTCATGGCTTATATTTACATTCGTTTCAATCAAATCTTTCATGAAAAATCTTATATAAGCGCTAAAATTGAAGCAGTAAAACAACTACACGCAGTTTTTCTGCTAACAGCAGAACGGCATGCATGACGTCATGACGTTGCTGACGTCTAATCAAATTGTAGAGAGCCACTGTACAGAATAGTCACAAAAATCCAGATTTCAGTAGGTCCGTTCTAGTCAAATTTCAAACACTAAACGTGATTCAGTGCATAATCTACCTAAATGCTGATAACGTTTGTAAAAGCAAAACAATGTATTTTAAGCATTTGGAGTAAAACTACTTTACCGTTCTTTCACAATTTCTCGTAGTGATGTAAAAGTGCAATGTATTGGTGTATAATGGCAAGGACGCGTTTTTTAAACATGTATTTTGATACGGAGTATTGTTTAACCAACTTAATTCCTTCTTAGGCGGATGCCAAAGAGTGTCTTCTAATACATATAAAGCTTATTATATGTATATGAAATCACAAAAATAAATGAGCTGCGGCGCGAGAAAACCAACAATGTGGTTGTGCGCCCAGCGCAGACTCAGATCAGCCTGGGCATCCGCCCAGTCTGATCAGAGTCTTCGCTGCCCGTATGAAGGTAGCTTAGACCCTTAGCTACCCTGCTCAGACTAGGCGTATGCCCAGGCTGATCTGAGTCTGCTCTGGGCGCACAACCACATTGTTGGTTTTCACGCGTCGCGGCTCAAATGACAACGTTCCATTCGGAAAGTCACGTTCCAAAGGCCTAAAGGTGTCAACAAAAGCTTTCGTGAAACAAGATTGCCAATCGCTGGATTGAGGAAACAGTAGTTTTGTATGACGTGATAAATTGTATCATTAGAAAAAAAAAAACAGTCTGATAAAGTAAGAAATATGCCAGCCGCATCTGGGGAGTTATTTGTAGCCTAGCACGTTTCTATTAATGAATGAAAAATCAGTAAGCTGTTATTTTTTATATATACAATTAGTATAATAACATACGCCGATAGGCGTTTACGTGCACTAAATATTATGTACGGTTCGCCTTTTTAGCATTCGCTAAAAAGCAATGTACATTGAAGTTTTCTTCCCCCAATTTCCAATCACTGTATATGTATCTCAAAACTGTGCGAAGGAAAATACTTTTCCCTCAACGTTAAAGACCGTTTACCGTCTGCTGTGCACTGTCCACTCGCCCTTCGCTTTGGAGCATGCTGAAAAGTAGTGCATGTTGTTCGCGGTTTTCTGTATATTATTTACTGTCCAGTGAAGTGTCTACTGTCTGTCTACTGCGTCCTGGATACTGTTTATTGCGGCCTGTCTGCGACAACATGGATGTGGTGCAAGCACAGGGGTATGGGTACAAGGACGCAGCATGTGCGCTGGTTCAGCGCATCTGGACTCTAAAATGATGTACCTTCAACCAAATTGGAGTCGAACAAACAGATGAAACCAACATAAGCATCATAGTAACCTGCACTTTATGGGAGATGAACCCTGGTGGCCCGAAAGAATAATAAAGGATTGCAAAAAATCCTGTGTAGCACATACCTATATTTGGGCAGTTACACCCACACAAGGTAGCTTTGACCCATAGCTACCGATAAAGCGCTTAGAAAAGACTGTGATCATACTAGGCGGATGCCCAGGCTGATCTGAGTCTGCGATGGGCGCACTACCACTTTGTTGCTTTCTCGTGTCGCGGCTCATTTTTTTCTGATTCAGATAAACGGATACCTAATTGGAAGCTCAAGGAGACGGCTCAGATCTTCCCATTGATATATACTATCCAGCAGGCACACAACGTTAAAATGACGTCGTATTGACGTCGATGCAAACATTACATTTCATCGACGTCATTCTGACGTCATATGCCCGCTGGGAAATACTTTACTGCCCAGCAGGCACATGACGTCGAAATGACGTCGTACTGACGTCGATGCGGCATGGTAGCGTCGCATCGACCCCATTATGACATCATTACGACGTCATGTGCCTGCTGGGTGTCTTGCAATGCTGTTCAAACAATTTCCATCGTTTTAATTTACTCTCTCTATTGGGACACCTTTTAATTACCAGATTATTCTAAAGTTTAAACAAATGCTAAAAGTAGCTGACAGTGTGTCAAAAATACTGATAGGATATGACTCATTGCACATCTTGGTCTGATTCTAAACTGATTTCTCAGATACATCTATCCCAAAATTTAGGATCTCTGCGGTTATTTTTATTTAGTTTTTGTTGATCGTGCAGCTCTTGGATTACATCATTGATAATCAAGGGTCGATTATATTTGCACGTGCATTTTATGCTCATATCTTTAAACATTATGAGCCTTGTCCGGGCAAAATATGTTTGACACTATACGCAAACAGTGGGTACCAAGATAAGTCTATGCAATTGCGTAGTCTGTCAGAGTCAGTGCAGTTCACCGTTTGATTTCCAGAAGGCATACTTATTGCGCCTAACCTGTTCTGATTGTGCTAGTGCACAGACTAGTCTGGACATAGGTGTTTTGCATACACCACAAGGCCGACTTTATCACGACACGACTCAAATGGCCTGCGCAAGGAAAAAATGTGCTTCAGCCCATAGTATTTGCAGAGAAATATGTATGTATAGGCAACCAGGAGGTACCAAGATATGTCTACGCTCATGTGTAGTCTGCCCTGCTCTCATTGCGCGTGCGTCTAGCCAAGACACGCGAGTTTTGCTTATGGAATAAGACTGGTTTTATCACGACACGAGGTATGCGCAAGGAAAAATGTATTTCACCCCATCTTGGGAAAAGCGAATACAGTCCCATTAGTGTATTTTCTTATCGCACTCATCACGGCGCCACTATGTATGATGCTCAAGATTGCTTATACATGTTGTGAACGCATACATGTTACCACAGACTGTGCTGATTCTTCTCGTCGCATGTGGCAATTTTCCGAGGGTGCGGCTCTTGGGTTACATCATTGACAATCAAGATAATCAATAGTCGATCTTATTTTCACGTGCATTTTATGCTCATCTCTTGCTTTGAATGTTATGAGCCCTGTCCGGATAAAATATGTTTGACGCTATACGCAAACAGTGGGTACCAAGATATGTCCATGCAACTGCGTTGTCTGTCAGAGTAATTGCAGTGCGTCGTTTACGAGAGAGCCTGCACTGTTTAGACTAGTCAGAAAAACTGTATTGCGTACTGGAATTAGTAAGCTGTTGCGTGTTTGACTTTCCATGCACTTACTGAGCAGACTGTGCATATGCGCAGTTCGCAAATGCTCATCTGAAGACTTTCTTCGCGTGGCGCAACACTAAATATTCCAGCCACATTCAATGATAACAGATTTATTCCTCATGCTCAGCTGACACACAAGGCTGACACAACGTCGTGTCATTAACGTTGGTTAAACGTCACTATGCCGTTGAATTAACGTTGATATTGACGGTTACTTTTTAATTTAGACAAAGCTGATCATATGAGGCGCGAATTAGTACTCCGAAATAAAGAGGTTTATCGAAGATGTTTTGCCATAGTTTAATCGATGATCATAAAACATCGAATCACATTGAATCAACGTTGATTCGATGATGATTCAACTTATTTTGTCTGCTGGCATGATAAGACTGAAATGCAAACAGCGAATATGCTGATACGACTGCTCTACTAGGCCTGCAATGTGTGTCCTAGTAGAAATAACTGCAGGATAGGCTATTACTGATCGCAAACTCACAAAAGTGCACTTTGTAAATGTTGAAAATCGGTACTTTGCTGTCTACGGCCATAATACATCGAAAACATCAATTTTCATCCGATCACGGAAATTAAGCAACGTCGGGCCCGGTTAGTACTTGGATGGGTGACCGCCTGGGAATACCGGAAGCTGCAGACTTTTGTCTGCTCTTCTTTATTTTCTATTTTTATATTTTTTTTCTTTGATAGATTTCTTCCCCCAATTTCACGATCAATGTTTATGTATCTCAAAGCTGTGCGAAGGAAAATACTTTTCCCTCAACGTTAAAGACCGTTTACCGTCTGCTGTGCACTGTCCACTCGCCCTTCGCTTTGGAGCATGCTGAAAAGTAGTGCATGTTGTTCGCGGTTTTCTGTATATTATTTACTGTCCAGTGAAGTGTCTACTGTCTGTCTCCTGCGTCCTGGATACTCTTTACTGCGGCCTGTCTGCTACAACATGGATGTGGTGAAAGCACAGTGGCATGTGTACAAGGTCGCAGCATGTGCGCCTGGTTCAGCGCATCTGGACTCTAAAATGATGTACCTTCAACCAAACTGGAGTCGAACAAACAGATGAAACCAACATAAGCATCATAGTAACCTGCACTTTATGGGAGATGAACCCTGGTGGCCCGAAAGAATAATAAAGGATTGCAAAAATTCCTATGTAGCACATACCTATATTTGGGCAGTTTCACCCACACAAGGTAGATATAGACCCATAGCTACCGATAAAGCGCTTAGAAAAGACTGTGATCATACTAGGCGGATGCCCAGGCTGATCTGAGTCTGCGATGGGCGCACTACCACTTTGTTGCTTTCTCGTGTCGCGGCTCATTTTTTTTCTGACACAGATAAACGGATACCTAATTGGAAGCTCAAGGAGACGGCTCGATCAGATCTTCACATTGATACATACAATCCAGCAGGCACAAAACGTTAAAATGACGTCGTATTGACGGCGACGCAAACATTATATTTCATCGACGTCATTCTGACGTGATTTGCCCGCTGGGAAATACTTTACTGCCCAGCAGGCACTTGACGTCGGAATGACGTCGTATTGACGTCGATGCGGCATGGTGGCGTCGCATCGACCCCATTTTGACATCATTACGACGTCATGTGCCTGCTGGGTGTCTTGCAATGCTGTTCAAACAATTTCCATCGTTTTAATTTAATCTCTCTATTGGGACACCTTTAAATTACCAGATTATTCTCAAATTTAAACAAATGCTAAAAGTAGCTGAAAGTGTGTCAAAAATACTGATAGGATATGACGCATTGCACATTTTGATCTGATTTTAAAGTGATTCCTCAGATACATCTATCCCAAAATTTAGGATCCCTGCGGCTATTTCTATTTAGTTTTTGTTAATCTCGCAGCTCTAGGTTTACATCATTGATACTCAAGGGTCGGTTATATTTGCACGTGCATTTTATGCTCATCTCTTTAAACGTTATGAGCCTTGTCTGGGCAAAATATGTTTGACACTATACGCAAACAGTGGGTACCAAGATAAGTCTATGCAACTGCGTAGTCTGTCAGAGTTAGTCAGTTCACCGTTTGATTTCCAGAAGGCATACTTATTGCGCCTAACCTGTTCTGATTGTGCTAGTGCACAGACTAGTCTGGACATAGGTGTTTTGCATACACCACAAGGCCGACTTTATCACGACACGACTCAAATGGCCTGCGCAAGGAAAAAATGTGCTTCAGCCCATAATATGTGCAGCGAAATATGTATGTATACGCAACCAGGAAGTACCAAGATATGTCTACACTCATGTGTAGTCTGCCCTGCTCTCATTGCGCGTGCGTCTAGTCAAGACACG
The DNA here is from genome assembly GCA_963989385.1 of Ctena decussata. Taxonomy (NCBI): domain Eukaryota; kingdom Metazoa; phylum Mollusca; class Bivalvia; order Lucinida; family Lucinidae; genus Ctena; species Ctena decussata. The sequence continues at coordinate 67,510,490 of OZ022512.1, forward strand.
CGAGTTTTGCTTATGGAATAAGACTGGTTTTATCACGACACGAGGTATGCGCAAGGAAAAATGTATTTCAACCCATCTTTGGAAAAGCGAATGCAGTCCCATTAGTGTCTTTTTTTTTTCGCACTCTTCACGGCGCCACAGTGTATGATGCTCAAGATTGCTTATACATGTTGTGAACGCATATATGTTACCACAGACTGTGCTGATTCTTCTCGTCGCATGTAGCAATTTTCCAAGGGTGCGGCTCTTGGGTTACATCATTGATAATCAAGTTAATCAAGAGTCGATCTTATTTTCACGTGCATTTTATGCTCATCTCTTGTTTTGAATGTTATGAGCTCTGCCCGGGTAAAATATGTTTGACGCTATACGCAGACAGTGGGTACCAAGATATGTCCATGCAACTGCGTTGTCTGTCAGAGTAAGAGCAGTGCGTCGTTAACGAGAGAGCCTGCACTGCTTAGACTAGTCAGAAAAAGTGTATTACATACTGGAATTAGTAAGATGTTGCGTGTTTGACTTTCCATGCACTTATGAGCAGACTGTGCATATGCGCAGTTCGCAAATGCTCATCTGAAGACTTTCTTCGCGTGGCGCAACACTAAATATTCCAGCCACATTCAATGATAACAGATTTATTCCTCATGCTCAGCTGACACACAACGCTGACACAACATCGTGTCATTAACGTTGGTTAAACGTCAATATGCCGTTGAATTAACGTTGATATTGATGGTTACTTTTTAATTTAGACAAAGGTGATCATATGAGGCGCGAATTAGTACTCCGAGATAAAGAGGCTTATCGAAGATGTTTTGCCATAGTTTAATCGGTGATCATAAAACATCGAATTTCATCGAATCAACGTTGATTCGATGATGATTCAACTTATTTTGTCTGCTGGTATGATGAGACTGAAATGCAAACAGCGCAGATGCTGATACGACTGCTCTACTAGGCCTGCAATGTGTGTCCCAGTAGTAAGAACTGCAGGATAGGCTATTACTGATCGCAAACTCTCAAAAGTACACTTTGTAAATGTTGAAAATCGGTACTTTGTTGTCTACGGCCATAATACGTTGAAAACATCAATTCTCGTCCGATCACGGAAATTAAGCAAGGTCGGGCCCGGTTAGTACTTGAATGGGTGACCGCCTGGGAATACCGGGAGCTGCAGACTTTTGTCTGCTTTTCTTTATTTTCTATTTTTATTTCTTTTTTCTTTGATAGTTTTCTTCCCCCAATTTCATGATCAATGTATATGTATCTCAAAGCTGTGCGAAGGAAAATACTTTTCCCTCAACGTTAAAGACCGTTTACCGTCTGCTGTGCACTCTCCACTCGCCCTTCGCTTTGGAGCATGCTGAAAAGTAGTGCATGTTGTTCGCGGTTTTCTGTATACTATTTACTGTCCAGTGAAGTGTCTACTGTCTGTCTACTGCGTCCTGGATACTCTTTACTGCGGCCTGTCTGCTACAACATAGATGTGGTGCAAGCACAGGGGCATGGGTACAAGGTCGCAGCATGTGCGCCTGGTTCAGCGCATCTGGACTCTAAAATGATGTACCTTCAACCAAAGTGGAGTCGAACAAACAGATGAAACCAACATAAGCATCATAGTAACCTGCACTTTATGGGAGATGAACCCTGGTGGCCCGAAAGAATAATAAAGGATTGCGAAAATTCCTATGTAGCACATACCTATATTTGGGCAGTTACACCCATACAAGGTAGATTAGACCCTTAGCTACCGATAAAGCGCTTAGAAAAGAATGTGATCATACTAGGCGGATGCCCAGGCTGATCAGAGTCTGCGATGGGCGTACTACCACTTTGTTGCTTTCTCGTGTCGCGGCTCATTTTTTTCTGATTCATATAAACGGATACCTAATTGGAAGCTATAGGAGACGGCTCAGATCTTCACATTGATACATACTATCCAGCAGGCACACAACGTTATATTGACGTCGAATTGACGTCGACGCAAACATTACACTTCATCGACGTCATTCTGACGTCATATGCCCGCTGGGAAATACTTTACTGCCCAGCAGGCACATGACGTCGAAATGACGTCGTATTGACGTCGATGCGGCATGGTGGCGTCACATCTACCCATTTTGACATCATTACGACGTCATGTGCCTGCTGGGTGTCTTGCAAGGGTTTTCTAACAATTTCCATCGTTATAATTTACTCTCCCTATTGGGACACCTTTAAATTACCAGATTATTCTAAAATTTAAACATATGCTAAAAGTAGCTGACAGTGTGTCAAAAATACTGATAGGATATGACGCATGGCACATCTTGATCTGATTCTAAAGTGATTTCTCAGATACAGCTATCCCAAAATGTAGGATCCCTGCGGTTATTTTTATTTAGTTTTTGTTAATCTTGCAGCTCTTGGATTACATCATTGATAGTCAAGGGTCGGTTATATTTGCACGTGCATTTTATGCTCATCTCTTTAAACGTTATGAGCCTTGTCCGGGCAAAATATGTTTGACACTATACGCAAACAGTGGGTACCAAGATAAGTCTATGCAACTGTGTAGTCTGTCAGAGTAAGTGCAGTTCACCGTTTGATTTCAAAAAGTCATACTTATTGCGCCTAACCTGTTCTGATTGTGCTAGTGCACAGACTAGTCTGGACATAGGTGTTTTGCATACACCACAAGGCCGACTTTATCACGACACGACTCAAATGGCCTGCGCAAGGAAAAATGTGCTTCAGCCCATAATATGTGCAGAGAAATATGTATGTATAGGCAACCAGGAAGTACCAAGATATGTCTACGCTCATGTGTAGTCTACCCTGCTCTCGTTGCGCATGCGTCTAGTCAAGACACGCGCGTTTTGTTTATGGAATAAGACTGGTTTTTTCACGACACGAGGTATGCGCAAGGAAAAATGTATTTCAACCCATCTTTGGAAAAGCGAATGCAGTCCCATTAGTGTATTTGCTTTTCGCACTCTTCACGGCGCCACAATGTATGATGCTCAAGATTGCTTATACATGTTGTGAACGCATAAATGTTACCACAAACTGTGCTGATTCTTCTCGTCGCATGTGGCAATTTTCCGAGGGTGCGGCTCTTGGGTTACATCATTGACAATCAAGACAATCAAGAGTCGATCTTATTTTCACGTGCATTTTATGCTCATCTCTTGTTTTGAATGTTATGAGCCCTGTCCGGGTAAAATATGTTTGACGCTATACGCAAACAGTGGGTACCAAGATATGTCCATGCAACTGCGTTGTCTGTCAGAGTAAGTGCGGTGCGTCGTTAACGAGAGAGCCTGCACTGCTTAGACTAGTCAGAAAAAGTGTATTACGTACTGGAATTAGTAAGATGTTGCGTGTTTGACTTTCCATGCACTTACTGAGCAGACTGTGCAGATGCGCAGTTCGCAAATGCTCATCTGAAGACTTTCTTCGCGTGGCGCAACACTAAATATTCCAGTCACATTCAATGATAACAGATTTATTCCTCATGCTCAGCTGACACACAACGCTGACACAACATCGTGTCATCAACGTTGGTTAAACGTCACTATGCCGTTGAATTGACGTTGATATTGACGGTTACTTTTTAATTTATACAAAGCTGATCATATGAGGCGCGAATTAGTACTCCGAGATAAAGAGGCTTATCGAAGATGTTTTGCCATAGTTTAATCGATGATCATAAAGCATAGAATTACATCGAATCAACGTTGATTCGATGATGATTCAACTTATTTTGTCTGCTGGCATGATGAGACTGAAATGCAAACAGCGCAGATGCTGATACGACTGCTCTACTAGGCCTGCAATGTGTGTCCCAGTAGTAAGAACTGCAGGATAGGCTATTACTGATCGCAAACCCTCAAAAGTACACTTTGTAAATGTTGAAAATCGGTACTTTGTTGTCTACGGCCATAATACATTGAAAACATCAGTTCTCGTCCGATCACGGAAATTAAGCAACGTCGGGCCCGGTTAGTACTTGGATGGGTGACTGCCTGGGAATACCGGGAGCTGCAGACTTTTGTCTGCTTTTCTTTATTTTCTATTTTTATTTCTTTTTTCTTTGATAGTTTTCTTCCCCCAATTTCATGATCAATGTATATGTATCTCAAAGCTGTGCGAAGGAAAATACTTTTCCCTCAACGTAAAAGACCGTTTACCGTCTGCTGTGCACTGTCCACTCGCCCTTCGCTTTGGAGCATGCTGAAAAGTAGTGCATGTTGTTCGCGGTTTTCTGTATACTATTTACTGTCCAGTGCAGTGTCTACTGTCTGTCTACTGCGTCCTGGATACTGTTTACTGCGGCCTATCTGCTACAACATAGATGTGGTGCAAGCACAGGGGCATGGGTACAAGGTCGCAGCATGTGCGCCTGGTTCAGCGCATCTGGACTCTAAAATGATGTACCTTCAACCAAAGTGGAGTCGCACAAACAGATGAAACCAACATAAGCATCATAGTAACCTGCACTTTATGGGAGATGAACCCTGGTGGCCCGAAAGAATAATAAAGGATTGCAGAAATTCCTATGTAGCACGTACTTATATTTGGGCAGTTACACCCACACAAGGTAGATTAGACCCCCTTAGCTATCGATAAAGCGCTTAGAAAAGACTGTGATCATACTAGGCGGATGCCCAGGCTGATCTGAGTCTGCGATGGGCGCACTACCACTTTGTTGCTTTCTCGTGTCGCGGCACATTTTTTTCTGAATAAGATAAACGGATACCTAATTGGAAGCTATAGGAGACGGCTCAGATCTTCACATTGATACATACTATCCAGCAGGGACACAACGTTATAATGACGTCGTATTGACGTCGACGCAAACATTACATTTCATCGACGTCATTCTGACGTCATATGCCCGCTGGGAAATACTTTACTGCCCAGCAGGCACATGACGTCGTATTGACGTCGATGCGGCATGGTGGCGTCGCATCTACCCATTTTGACATCATTACGACGTCATGTGCCTGCTGGGTGTCTTGCAAGGCTGTTCAAACAATTTCCATCGTTATAATTTACTCTCCCTATTGGGACACCTTTAAATTACCAGATTATTCTAAAATTTAAACATATGCTAAAAGTAGCTGACAGTGTGTCAAAAATACTGATAGGATATGACGCATTGAACATCTTGATCTGATTCTAAAGTGATTTCTCAGATACATCTATCCCAAAATTTAGGATCCCTGCGGTTATTTTTATTTAGTTTTTGTTAATCTTGCAGCTCTTGGATTACATCATTGATAGTCAAGGGTCGCTGATATTTGCACGTGCATTTTATGCTCATCTCTTTAAACGTTATGAGCCTTGTCCGGGCAAAATATGTTTGACACTATACGCAAACAGTGGGTACCAAGATAAGTCTATGCAACTGTGTAGTCTGTCAGAGTAAGTGCAGTTCACCGTTTGATTTCAAAAAGTCATACTTATTGCGCCTAACCTGTTCTGATTGTGCTAGTGCACAGACTAGTCTGGATATAGGTGTTTTGCATACACCACAAGGCCGACTTTATCACGACACGACTCAAATGGCCTGCGCAAGGAAACATGTGATTTAGTCCATAATATATGCAGAGAAATATGTATGTATAGGCAACCTGGAAGTACCAAGATATGTCTACGCTCATGTGTAGTCTACCCTGCTCTCGTTGCGCATGCGTCTAGTCAAGACACGCGCGTTTTGCTTATGGAATAAGACTGGTTTTATCACGACACGAGGTATGCGCAAGGAAAAATGTATTTCAACCCATCTTTGGAAAAGCGAATGCAGTCCCATTAGTGTATTTTCTTTTCGCACACTTCACGGCGCCATAGTGTATGATGCTCAAGATTGCTTAAACATGTTGTGAACGCATACATGCCTAGTTACCACAAACTGTGCTGATTCTTCTCGTCGCATGTGGCAATTTTCCGAGGGTGCGGCTCTTGGGTTACATCATTGACAATCAAGACAATCAATAGTCGATCTTATTTTCACATGCATTTTATGCTCATCTCTTGTTTTGAATGTTATGAGCCCTGTACGGGTAAAATATGTTTGACGCTATACGCAAACAGTGGGTACCAAGATATGTCCATGCAACTGCGTTGTCTGTCAGAGTAAGTGCAATGCGTTGTTAACGAGAGAGCCTGCATTGCTTAGACTAGTCAGAAAAAGTGTATTACGTACTGGAATTAGTAAGATGTTGCGTGTTTGACTTTCCATGCACTTATTGAACAGACTGTGCATATGTGCAGTTCGCAAATGCTCATCTGAAGACTTTCTTCGCGTGGAGCAACACTAAATATTCCAGCCACATTCAATGATAACAGATTTGTTCCTCATGCTCAGCTGACACACAAGGCTGACACAACGTCGTGTCATTAACGTTGGTTAAACGTCACTATGCCGTTGAATTAACGTTGATATTGACGGTTACTTTTTAATTTAGACAAAGCTGATCATATGAGGCGCGAATTAGTACTCCGAAATAAAGAGGCTTATTGAAGATGTTTTGCCATAGTTTAATCGATGATCACAAAACATCGAATCACATTGAATCAACGTTGATTCGATGATGATTCAACATTTTGTCTGCTGGTATGATGAGACTGAAATGCAAACAGCGCAGATCCTGATACGACTGCTCTACTAGGCATGCAATGTGTGTCCCAGTAGTAAGAACTGCAGGATAGGCTATTACTGATCGCAAACTCTCAAAAGTACACTTTGTAAATGTTGAAAATCGGTACTTTGTTGTCTACGGCCATAATACGTTGAAAACATCAATTCTCGTCCGATCACGGAAATTAAGAAAGGTCGGGCCCGGTTAGTACTTGAATGGGTGACCGCCTGGGAATACCGGGAGCTGCAGACTTTTGTCTGCTTTTCTTTATTTTCTATTTTTATTTCTTTTTTCTTTGATAGTTTTCTTCCCCCAATTTCATGATCAATGTATATGTATCTCAAAGCTGTGCGTGGAAAATACTTTTCCCTCAACGTTAAAGACCGTTTACCGTCTGCTGTGCACTGTCCACTCGCCCTTCGCTTTGGAGCATGCTGAAAAGTAGTGCATGTTGTTCGCGGTTTTCTGTAAACTATTTACTGTCCAGTGAAGTGTCTACTGTCTGTCTGCGTCCTGGATACTGTTTACTGCGGCCTATCTGCTACAACATAGATGTGGTGCAAGCACAGGGGCATGGGTACAAGGTCGCAGCATGTGCGCCTGGTTCAGCGCATCTGGACTCTAAAATGATGTACCTTCAACCAAAGTGGAGTCGCACAAACAGATGAAACCAACATAAGCATCATAGTAACCTGCTTTTTATGGGAGATGAACCCTGTTGGCCCGAAAGAATAATAAAGGATTGCAAAAATTCCTATGTAGCACATACCTATATTTGGGCAGTTACACCCACACAAGGTAGATTAGACCCCCTTAGCTATCGATAAAGCGCTTAGAAAAGACTGTGATCATACTAGGCGGATGCCCAGGCTGATCTGAGTCTGCGATGGGCGCACTACCACTTTGTTGCTTTCTCGTGTCGCGGCTCATTTTTTTCTGATTCAGATAAACGGATACCTAATTGGAAGCTATAGGAGACGGCTCAGATCTTCACATTGATACATACTATCCAGCAGGACACAACGTTATAATGACGTCGTATTGACGTCGACGCAAACATTACATTTCATCGACGTCATATGCCCGCTGGGAAATACTTTACTGCCCAGCAGGCACATGACGTCGTATTGACGTCGATGCGGCATGGTGGCGTCGCATCTACCCATTTTGACATCATTACGACGTCATGTGCCTGCTGGGTGTCTTGCAAGGCTGTTCAAACAATTTCCATCGTTATAATTTACTCTCCCTATTGGGACACCTTTAAATTACCAGATTATTCTAAAATTTAAACATATGCTAAAAGTAGCTGACAGTGTGTCAAAAATACTGATAGGATATGACGCATTGAACATCTTGATCTGATTCTAAAGTGATTTCTCAGATACATCTATCCCAAAGTTTAGGATCCCTGCGGTTATCTTTATTTAGTTTTTGTTAATCTTGCAGCTCTTGGATTACATCATTGATAGTCAAGGGTCGGTTATATTTGCACGTGCATTTTATGCTCATCTCTTTAAACGTTATGAGCCTTGTCCGGGCAAAATATGTTTGACACTATACGCAAACAGTGGGTACCAAGATAAGTCTATGCAACTGTGTAGTCTGTCAGAGTAAGTGCAGTTCACCGTTTGATTTCAAAAAGGCATACTTATTGCGCCTAACCTGTTCTGATTGTGCTAGTGCACAGACTAGTCTGGACATAGGTGTTTTGCATACACCACAAGGCCGACTTTATCACGACACGACTCAAATGGCCTGCGCAAGGAAAAATGTGCTTCAGTCCATAATATGTGCAGAGAAATATGTATGTATAGACAACCAGGAAGTACCAAGATATGTCTACGCTCATGTGTAGTCTACCCTGCTCTCGTTGCGCATGCGTCTAGTCAAGACACGCGCGTTTTGCTTATGGAATAAGACTGGTTTTATCACGACACGAGGTATGCTCAAGGAAAAATGTATTTCAACCCATCTTTGGAAAAGCGAATGCAGTCCCATTAGTGTATTTTCTTTTCGCACTCTTCACGGCGCCACAGTGTATGATGCTCAAGATTGCTTATACATGTTGTGAACGCATACATGTTACCACAGACTGTGCTGATTCTTCTCGTCGCATGTGGCAATTTTCCGAGGGTGCGGCTCTTGGGTTACATCATTGACAATCAAGACAATCAAGAGTCGATCTTATTTTCACGTGCATTTAATGCTCATCTCTTGTTTTGAATGTTATGAGCCCTGTCCGGGTAAAATATGTTTGACGCTATACGCAAACAGTGGGTACCAAGATATGTCCATGCAACTGCGTTGTCTGTCAGAGTAAGTGCGGTGCGTCGTTAACGAGAGAGCCTGCACTGCTTAGACTAGTCAGAAAAAGTGTATTACGTACTGGAATTAGTAAGATGTTGCGTGTTTGACTTTCCATGCACTTACTGAGCAGACTGTGCATATGCGCAGTTCGCAAATGCTCATCTGAAGACTTTCTTCGCGTGGCGCAACACTAAATATTCCAGCCACATTCAATGATAACAGATTTATTCCTCATGCTCAGCTGACACACAAGGCTGACACAACATCGCGTCATCAACGTTGGTTAAACGTTACTATGCCGTTGAATTAACGTTGATATTGACGGTTACTTTTTAATTTAGACAAAGCTGATCATATGAGGCGCGAATTAGTACTCCGAGATAAAGAGGCTTATCGAAGATGTTTTGCCATAGTTTAATCGATGATCATAAAGCATCGAATTACATCGAATCAACGTTGATTCGATGATGATTCAACTTATTTTGTCTGCTGGCATGATGAGACTGAAATGCAAACAGCGCAGATGCTGATACGACTGCATAGACTAGTCAGAAAAAGTGTATTACGTACTGGAATTAGTAAGATGTTGCGTGTTTGACTTTCCATGCACTTTTTGAACAGACTGTGCATATGCGCAGTTCGTAAATGCTCATCTGAAGACTTTCTTCGCGTGGCGCAACACTAAATATTCCAGCCACATTCAATGATAACAGATTTGTTCCTCATGCTCAGCTGACACACAAGGCTGACACAACGTCGTGTCATTAACGTTGGTTAAACGTCACTATGCCGTTGAATTAACGTTGATATTGACGGTTACTTTTTAATTTAGACAAAGCTGATCATATGAGGCGCGAATTAGTACTCCGAAATAAAGAGGCTTATCGAAGATGTTTTGCCATAGTTTAATCGATGATCACAAAACATCGAATCACATTGAATCAACGTTGATTCGATGATGATTCAACTTTTTGTCTGCTGGTATGATGAGACTGAAATGCAAACATCGCAGATCCTGATACGACTGCTCTACTAGGCGATTCCATAATCTAGGCCTGCAATGTGTGTCCCAGTAGTAAGAACTGCAGGATTATACAACTATTACTGATCGCAAACTCTCAAAAGTACACTTTGTAAATGTTGAAAATCGGTACTTTGTTGTTTAAAGCCATACTACATTGAAAACATCAATTCTCGTCCGATCACGGAAATTAAGCAACGTCGGGCCCGGTTAGTACTTGGATGGGCGACCGCCTGGGAATACCGGGTGTTTCAGACTTTTGTCTGCTTTTCTTTATTTTCTATTTCTATTTCTGTTTTCTTTGATACATGTAAATGTATTGACGCCTAAACAAAACGCTCCAGTCTGCGGTTCCAATCACAAAACCTTCCTGACGATAAAAAAATGGTCATTTCGATTTAGTGTAGGTGAAGCATAGTGCAGAAATGCGCTTTTCGTTTCGTATGACTACACGTACTTAGAGTTATGGGATAACTGTCTTGAAAATTGTTATTTGGGGACTCCGAGGTAAATCATCGGTTTTATGGTTGGAAATTTCGTTTTACAGCGACGCGCCAGCGGAGCCGTAAAATGCAATTTGCGACCATAAAACCGATGTTTTACCTCACCAAATAACAATTTGCAATACAGCTATCCCCATTCTAATGCACTTGTTTACATTTTCACCTTTCATAATACATACTAGTTTGCACCCATTTCAAGCGCTGTCAGCAACGTAAAACCAAACGGCAGCCAATGAGAAGCAACGTTACTTATTGACGTCGGGTTTGCGACAGTATATCGCAGGATATACTTTCTTACCTACGAGACAGAGTTTGTTCTATTTTTAGCGGTGCTGGAAAATTCTGTCTTGCCCATGGGCTGGGACAGCTCACACGAGCTTGAATTCTGTGTACCACTACGCGCTCCTTGAAATACGGTGCACCCGGCTTGGCGATTCCATAATTTATGCATTATTCTTTCATAGGAATGAATTGCCACATCGATAAAATCCAATCCAAGAAAGGTTATTCATTCTTTATAATCCAATTATAGCCTGTTTTAAGGTCTTAAAGTCGGAAAAAGATCCAAAATAGTCAATGTTTCACCGTGACAAACACTGTCGAGGAGGCCGCCATTTTGAAGACGTTACCAACTGACGTTTGAAATGACGTTGACATATCGTCACAACTGACGTCATACACGCGCTTCCTGTAGTCGTCTCAATACAAAGTTTGTTCTTTAATATAAATTTCAATTATAAAATCTAAAAATGGGGATTTGTCTGGGACCTATTTTTTACTTGTCTGTTCACTACAGCAGCAATGAGGGTGACACGGTTGTAATACTTACACTTGTACACGTTCGCATGAAATGGGCCTATTAGTTCGCAGTTCACTGAATTTGAAGTAAATATTATCGTAGGTAAGAAAAATAATCAATCATTGGTCTCCGATGCGGACAGGAAAATCCCAACCCTCGGGCACACGGGGTGTGTCGGAAACACGGCAAGCCTCGTTTCCGACACACCCCGTATGCCCTCGGGTTGGGACTTCCCTGTCCGCATCGGAGACCAATGATAGATTCTATTTGTCAAATTTTTGAAGTTATCCAATCAGACGTCGCGTTATATTTGTAAGTGCATTAGAATGCTGATGCTGTAGATATAGGGTAAAGCCCTAAAAGTATCAACATTATCCAAGTGTTCTAAGATAACTATCCAACATTTAGACTTCACATAAAGCAACCTTTGCAGCACAACTTCTAGAACATACGCGCGTGCACAAAAACATACGCACCGTTTTTCTGAAGCTTATGAAAGAACGATAAACAGTGAATTGTTATCAACAGCTTGTCATACCCAATGTTGTCTAAAACCAGAATGCTGTTGATTTCGAGATAGTAAATCTCCAGTATAAAGTACATAAAGGTCAATGTAGATGACGTTTAATTTCCGTCCATTGTGTTGTTGAAACCTTCCAATGCAAGGGGGTGGTTGGGTGGTGCGATGGTGCTTGGTATAACTTCCAGTGCCCTCCCTGGCATCCTACTGATTTAGATTATAGTAGGGCAAGGGCCTGCTGTGCTTGCAGAAGGTGCGGGCAGGGGTTGTTTGGACTTTTTTCTCTCGTCTATAATTTCTCTCTTCTTTCTCCCTCTCTTTGGGAGACGGCCCGATTTAGACTGAAATACTGTCTCAAAGGGCCTTAAACCCAAAACAACCAACCAACTTTCCAATGCAAACGCTTCTAATGCGACTTCCGTTTCATGTAGTTGTATGTCTAGAATCTAAGGTTACTGTATAGCTGTCCATTGCTTTTCTGGTTTGAAATAGAGAAAAAAAAATAAGTGGCTTACATTTCTCATTTTTTCGGTTTGCAAGAGTGAGTCTGGTCATGTTACTGACTTAAATGCCCGTGATGAAATTTTAACTGCTTAAGTTCTCCAGCAAGGCTATCGGTTGGAAACATTTTCAAAATTTTATCGCCAACACTATTGGTTTCGAAATTCACTGTCCGTTTAAAGACTGTATTGCAGCAGAGCCTATCGCAATCAAAATTGTATGGCGATTTAGTCTACATTTATATGAATTAAATAAATAAGTGAAGTAGGGCCTTTTATTCTATCAGTTTAGAAAAATTATCGTACTTTACAAACGTATGAATATAACATAGATGTCATGTTGTAGACTGTAGCCTGACATTTACATTATATTCAATACGTTTGTAATGTATGATATTCTTCATTTATGTTTCTGTGTATACGAGTTCCTTAATGCTTTGAATTTTAAAAAATTATTATTTTTAACGAAATAGCGATAAACTGTAGTCATGATTGGTTAAGTCTTTGAACCAGTTTCAAAGATATTTTCCAGACTGGATTAAAAAAAATTGCTGAGACAAAAAATCAGTTGCATTGAAGTTAATATTAAGCGATCTCTGTAATCCGATTCCGTTTTCTCATTTATGCAAAAATTAAGTCTGGAGAGAGCAGAAATATCTGAAGCCAGATCTGTTGTTTTCTTGATATGAAAGCATTATTCATACAAATACATGCGGCTAGATTAAGTAAACGATATTGCAGGATATTTGAAAAAGTGTCCTATAAAGTTATGACCCTAGATACCGCATTAGTTTCTATGCTCAGCTCCTGAGGTGAATGTCACACTCTAAGGGAAAACAAATCTGCAAATTTGATTTATCCCTCTACTGTCACATGGGGTCAACTCTTAAAGGAAAAAAATTGCTCCTGTATGAGGATGTTTTACTTTATAAGAGTAGACGCCTTTTTGAAGAGTTTCTTTAGACAGTGGATCAATTAAGTTGTCAGTTAGTTGTTTCTCATTTCTTATAGTATCAACTAAAGCCAGCTACTCCTACGAGCCCTGGCCCCGAGGTTAAAAAACTTGAGTACATTCTCAAGCTCAAAATAAAGCACACTGATTGGCTGTTTCCAAGCATGTGCGTGGAAGCAGCCACTCAGTGTGCTTTATTTTGAGCATGAGAATGTACTCAAGTTTTATAACCTTGGAGCCTGCCTAAGGTGTGCATATACCAAAAAGGTCGAATTCGCCTTATCCTGTAGTTTTAAATGCATGCGCGCTAAAAAGCCTCGCAAAGTTCAGCTTCTCGTGTAAATTCAACGATGCAGAGACAGATTAGTGAACTGTTTCAAATCACGTGCAAGAATATAAATAGATACTTAGCATATCACAAAGATGTAGCCCACAACCTACATTTAAACAAGGAATTTTGAAGTCATTTGCACGCACGTGAATTAACCAAACCTTGAGATGGTCGTGTTGGGCGATGATGTTGGGTAAGTTTCAGTGCTGAGGCATCTTACTTATTTAGATAACAGTACGGCAAGGGCCGGGATAGAGCTTCAGCAAGGGCCGGGATAGAGCTTGCCGCAGATGCGGGATCTAGTTGTTTGGCAGTTTATACTCTCGGCTATCCCGTCCCTTATTACTTTTGTTTCTTCCGCTATATTGTCTCAACGGGCCGTTGAAAACAAAACAACAAACAAAATAAGCCAAATCAGATTCTACAATCAATATTAACAATTATATTATTTTGATGCCAGCTGCGACTTGGCAAGGGTAACTAATATTACAAAAATGAGCCGCGTCGGAGGAAATCTGTTGTAGCTAATATGCATAAGTGCAAACTTGCTTAATTGTGCAAGCGAGCCAGAACATACATTGTTTGCACATGCAGCTAAATTGGTAGGTTATAAGGAAATCGCGACGTCCTTGACCTGCTTGCGAATGTACTTGGTTTGGTCTTGCCTAATCAGCTCGAACATACACAAAGCTAAGCTAATGTCACGGTTTTGTTCCAATAAAATGATGTATGATATAATACCCAAGGCTGCCATCAATCGACATACGGAAACAAATTCTAGGGAAATTCTTCGTATTAAGTTCCTGTGCTGATTTATTTGTAGAGATAGAGCTGTCTGCTTATTACTATTTTGAATGGCAGATGTTAATTCAATTCAATTCACTAATATACAATAATGCGATCAAGAAATAAGAAATTGTCACTTATGTCGAGACGATTAGTGGTAAAGCTGTGTATCTGAAAGGCTGTATGGACTTTTATTCTCTATAGGAAAAATCTACACAATGGTATAGGACAATAAAAATACAAAAACGTCATGTACTCTGGACTGGAATCTGTAAGATCAGATAAAGTTTTAAGCGAGATTTGATACAATTTTGGCCATAACCATCTAGACATTCAGATTTAGAACCATTTTATTTTTGTTTTTCAGTGCATGGAACAAACATATGATGCCAGTGTTGCTCATGTTGACTTAAATGAAATTGGATGGAGTGCACAATACATGTATGAAATTCGATAATGTCATGGAATAAAGCTTTCCAAAAAGGCAAATTAAAGAGGGATTTAAACTTATTTACCATACATGAGACTAGACTGAGAGTGAATGATCACTGTTTACTTTGTAACTGCGTGTAGTTTGTCCGCCTATCAGGATGGAAATCCCTCTACAGGAAAGTGAAATCGTCTAGTTAAAAGACAAAAAATATCTCTCATAAGTTTATCCTCTGATAGGATAAAGTTGCTCTCCAATATAGTCACCTTAAAGGTCTGTGTCAAGTCACATTATAGAAACGATTTTCCTTTCAAGCCCAAGGTGAAATTGTTCATTTGGAGAGACCGCTAGGGAATTAATGTGTCTGTCCTAAGATCCTATACGATTATAGAAGTCTCTGAAATCATGGAAATTATTTTTGTCAACTAATTTACAAAAGTTTTCCATTAAACAATTTTGTTATACAAATTGCTCACATACCGGTTGCTCAGTACTTAATGTCCGCATTTT
Organism: Ctena decussata; assembly: GCA_963989385.1. Lineage (NCBI taxonomy): Eukaryota > Metazoa > Mollusca > Bivalvia > Lucinida > Lucinidae > Ctena > Ctena decussata. The sequence continues at coordinate 67,525,778 of OZ022512.1, forward strand.
CTCCATTTGTTTCCGATTTGTCTGCAGATAAATGATAATTAATGAGCCGCGATATGAGAAAACCAACAAAGTGGTTGTGCGTCCAGCACAGACTCAGGTCAACCTGGACATCCGCCCAGTCTGATCAGACACTTCGCTAAAGGCTTAAAGGATAGCTAAGGCTCAAAGCTACCTCCATGCGGACAGCGAGGACTCTGATCAGACTGGACGGATGCCCAGGCTGATTTAAGTCTGCGTTGGACGCACAGTCATTTTGTTGGTTTTGTCGTGTCGCGGCTCAATTATGTTTTAAGAAGTAATGTCTGTAGATCTTTTTGTCGCAGTGACGCCAAACAGCTTCCTCACTGGAATTAACAAAAGTATACAACCATTGTAATTTAGGAGGACGACATGCACCATTAATTTATAGTATCGTTGGATAAATGGGGGAAAAGAAATGTATCTTTAAGAACCGTAATGCACATTTTCACGTTTCACAACTAAAACAACCATGACAAATAAAATATAAACTTGCTCGCAATGTAGGTCCAAGATTACAGATGCCTACGTAACTATATTAAGCTCTTGTGATGATTTATGAATAGATATTGAGTTTTTCCCTCTCGTTACCATTCTGAATGACAGCTGTTCAATACATTTCTATTAAGTTATAGACCATAAAAGAAGTTGGCAATATTACAATAAAGCACAAATGATGAAGTAGACTACTTTCTCTGTTATCATGTTGTCTTTTCTATAAAGAGCATTCTATTATGTCTCTTAACCACATCGACTTATTTTCAGATGTCTACGATCGCGATATTGTAGAAAAAGAAGGCAGTTATACACAACAGAATATATGAATTGTTTGTGTGATGCAGTCCTGTGTTCGGTATCTTCCGAATATTGCTTGTTGGACAGTTTACTTTTGTTTTCGCAGATGTTTTGAGGTGTATAGACACACCGCCATGATTGTTTTCGCCATTTACTTCAGAGTTAGATAAGTCAGTGACTTGAAAGAAGGCAGTTAGATTCAACAGAATTATGTAAATGTTTGTGTGACGAAGTCCTGTGTACGGTATGTTCCGAATATTGCTTGTTGGACAGTTTCTTTTGTTTTTTTTTGTTTGCAGATGTTGTGAGTTGTATGAGCACGCCGCAACGTTGTTTTCGCCATTTGTTTCAGGACTTAACAAGTTTGTGACCATATTTTGCATCCATGTGTAATGAAGCCATTTCCACAGGGTATATTCGATTCCGCCAATTTTCGCTTCCTGCAGAGACTGTTCGTCAATTTTGGCTTCCGCCGAGACTGTCTGCGAATTCTTGCTTCCTGCAGAGACTACTGTCCTCGAAAAATGGCTTCCTGCCGAGACTGTCCGCGTGATTCTGCTTCCTGCCGAGAGCTCCACAGGGTATAATCGATTCCGCTAATTTTCGCTTCCTGCAGAGACTGTACATCATATTTGGTTGCCGCCGAGACTGTCCGCGATTTCTTGCTTCCTGCCGAGACTTCTGTACATGATAAATGGCTTCCTGCAGAGCCTGTCCGCGTGATACTGCGTCCAGCCTTGGCTCTCGGCAGGAAGCAGATTCACGCGGACAGTCTCGGCAGGAAGCCATTTTTCGAGGACAGTGGTCTCTGCAGGAAGCAAGAGTTCGCGGACAGTCTCGGTGGAAGCCAAATATGACGGACAGTCTCTGCAGGAAGCGAAAATTGGCGGAATCGATTATACCCTGTGTTTCGAAAAGAGGGTCAACTCCTAGAGGGAAGAATTTTCTCCTAGGCTTCCCTATTAAAAAGAAAGCAAATATTAAAGTGGCTTTGTCTTTGAACGTGTATTCAATGCCTTTTGTCTGCAAAAGCAATTAGTCCGCAAAGCGCTTCATTACATTTGTACAAACTTACAGGTGCACAATAAAGAAGTTCGCAATATCATTTAACAATACGAGGGTCATCCAAGAAGTCTTGCAAACGCCGTCATAACTGATTTATTAATTGAGCCGGGGTTATCAAATACTACCATAAACAGGGCATGTATTATATACACATACATATATGTGCTAAAAATGATACATGTGACATACTTTCCTCAGAAACTGAAAGGTTTTGAATGCAAGGTGTAAGAGATACCAGCGGTGAAATTGCACAAACACGACGCCTTTTACAAGAGGTGATGGGAAGAAAATCCACACATATATGTTTAAAAATTCTTTCAAATCACAAGACTTCGTGTTGTAAAATGAGTACATTATAACTAAGAACTCAATTAAGGGACAGTTATCATTTCACTTTATCAAACAAAAGTGATTGCAAGGCAACAAAGAAAATCACAGAATTTTAACACATTTTTAGTTTTGAATGTTGGCCTCTGTTTTTTGAAGGCTGTAAACGATATTAAACAAGGCTCGCAGCTTACATTTTTTTAAATTTCTACATTTAGGCATCTCGCGACCACTTTTTGATAACAAATAAATGTCATTTTAGGAACTATTTTATCTGCTGTGAACACATCTTCTTGAGATGCTCATTTTATATGATATTGGCGTTACCCAAAAAACATGGCGCTCTTCCTTCGAACAATAATAAAAACTCGACTGACGGCAATATCTTTGGTACCGTATACATACCTCGGTATTATTTTACGTATCACACAGCAAAAGTCTTCAGATATTTACAAGCGTTCTGAACTAAGCTAAGGGATCCTAAACAGGCGACTAGAAGCCATCGCCGCACGGTAAGTATTCGGCAGTTGCCTAGCGACGGCATTTGGAAGATCATGACGATTCTTGAAACTGTTGACTAGAAAGAAAGAATGATGCAATGGAAGAATGAGGACTGCTTGATTCACTTTTGATTATCATTTGGCTGAAACTTCGTCTATTTCTTCATTTTTTTCGTTACGAGGGTCATCCAGTAAGTCTTGTTTGCAAGACTTACTGAATGACCCTCGTAACGCAAAAATGAAGAAATAGACTGTTTCCTCAATTAATCTGGTGTCTTTCTGTTTAACCAACATGCGCCTAGTGGATTCTTCTGTCCTGATATTCTGGATAAGTCCATTAGTCAGTAAAGGGGTGTCTAGTTTAGTGTTTTATCTTTTTTATTCTGTTTTAAAGCAAAATACCCATTTGTCTTATGCAAATAGTGTAGACCCTGTTCTTCACCGCAACACGCGGCGTCTGATCTGGGTGTGCACTGTTTGCGTATGTCCCAATTATGGGACGCTAGGCATTAATGGATTAAATTTGTAAATTACTGTAAACACGGTAAAAACGGGACACTAAGTCTTTAGTTGAGGCAGTGGGGAGAGATGGGGCGGGGGGAGGGGGGGGGGGGATAAAACATGAGTTCTGATAAAAGTATTAACTGAAAAAAGAAATAGAAATTAGAAAATATTTTATTTCATACAATATAAACCTTAATTTTCCACCACTTGTTTATATGGTAAACCGTTTCTTTCACAGCTGTTTGGGTCTTTAAAGTAGAGAAGCATCGCTTTCATCAAGTGGCATTGGATGAAAGCATGCACTGTTTTTTTGTTGTTGTTTTTTTTTGTTTTGTAAAATTCATGTAATTTTATATTGCTATCAATAGTCTCATAACACGAAAAATTAAGTAGGTATCATTCTGCGGGTGTAATGCTCAGCTGTTCCATTCAGAATGGATAATTAAAAGTGATAGGTTAGCCACGTCTGCACAATATCTGTTATTCCCAACCGCATCTGTATCTATTAGATAATTAGTATCGCAAAGGATTATGCTATTTATTTGCATGCGAGAAACACAGTTGTTCTCGACAACATGCACAAATTAGGAAAGGTTAAAATCAGCTAAAGGAAGGAGACGGACTCCGTCTATCATATGATTTGGTAATTTACCAGCCCAGGATCCAGGGGTTGGGCTATGGGACTTCAGCCCCGCCATCTGGACCTCTGTGTCATTTATAATATGTAGGCATCCAGAAAATAAGGGTATCAAATGACATTTTGAGGTAATTTATCCATGTGGTTATATTAAAATATATGTTGTGACATCTCATTAGAATCGCCTTGGCGATACTGTAGCGTAGCGGACTAAGCGGGAGACATTACCTCCGTATGCGGGTGCCAAATGAATATTCCTACTCAAAAAATGTTAAGTTAACTATGGAAAAATCGAAGTTATCCCTCTTGTCATAAACCTTGCAACACGCTTTCTGTTGTCACTGTAGAAATAGCAATCTGAGTATGAGGCAGATGAAGTGACTGAAATATCCTTTTTTTACAAAATTCACACTGATAGATGAAGTCAATAAACTCCGAAACGTTTGAATCATTCAGCGATGGCACACAATCCATGTACCTGTAGGTGAAGCTGAATTGCTTTGCAAGGCCTTTTTACCAGCTTTAAAGGGTGCCATATGAATAAAGCCTCCTCGTACCCTTAAAGAAATAATAGGCAAGTAAGAAAGGGTCATTTAGTCACCATCGCCTTGCGAATTGTTCTGTTGAAATACACATCCGCAGGACTTCACGTGAAAATTGTCGATAAGAAATTTCTGTCTTTTAATGTATAATCTGTGTGAATATCAGAGTGGTCCTTAACAAAGTATGCATCTAGATGTCCAAGAGCATTGTAGCATTATCTGCGATTTTCGTTTTTGTGAAAGAAAATGTTGTTTATAACTCCTTTTATTTTGATTGTTATTTGTCATGCGATATCGTAATTTATCATGCGATATTGTAGTAGCTATAAAGAGTCGAGAAATCGAATGTGTTGATGCTGTTTACTTTAAAACGTACTTGACCTTTCGAACTGTCAATAAGCCTTTCGACACTTTTAGGATTCACATCTGACAGGGTCGAGTCGGGTAGCTTCGGACAGCAGGTAAATTCGGAAATACTATTGCAAACAATGGGCCGTCTCATCAGGATTTTCATTGTTTACCCAGTTAATTTTGTTTAAAATCCAGACAACTGACATATAAAGGAAACAATGTCACTGTCCGAATTTACATGCTGTTCGAATTAACCCGACATGACCATAAACGCCACTTCTTGAGTATGATTCAATACCGTATTTCTGATGACGGTGCTTAACTGCCATAAGTATTCTTGTAAGAAAACAAGAGAGAGAGATGGACGGATGGATGACTTGCGATTTTACGGCCTTTTCAACAGTATTTCAGTCATATGAGGACGGCGGGTGGGTGATAATAAAAGGTTGTGTGCAATGGAACCCCGTTTATAATTCAAAAAAGGTCCCCACCTGAGCTACCGGGGCTCCTCTGAGAGAGAGACGTTTGGTGGAACGTTTCACCACATCATATCGTTGCTTATATGGCCTTTTTACGTAACTCTGGGATCCGATACAGTTTCTGAAAGTCAAGATTATTGTCCTGTGCGGACATTCCAAAGGAAAACGAAACCGGTTTCAAGAGGTCTTTAGACAACGAAGTGCGTGTAGGGTTTCCCAATCCGACGTGCGCATAACCCCTCTCACAAGCTGTTGATATAGCATGTATTGCAATCTAACACAATTTTGTCAGATGCCTTTGACTATTGGAACAACGACATATTTATCATGGAGATCAGCTAGCTCAGCAACGACCTCTGGATTATCAGAAAACAATTTACATTGTCTAGCTTAGTTCCGTGTTCCCATTTGTTCCTTTCTGTTTCTAATATATCTTGATCATGGCTTTTTCTCGTTGTGTGTGTGTGTGTGTGTGTTTTTCATCTCAGATAAATAAAATAAAGAGTCTCTTCTTGGGTTCCGTGTTGACAGGAGCTTTGGGATTATTGACGAACATGTAGAAAAACAACTGTTATAGAAATATAGTGTAAGTGAAATTGAGGTTAATTTTTCAAATTGGCCTTTGTCAGAAAAGAGGGGCATGGTCGTATGGTAAGGGGCGCTTTGCTATGGTGCAGAAGATTGCAGGTTCAAATCCACACCCAGCCAGCCAACGGTTGAATAAGTAGGTCAACCAAGCAGTAAATGGGCACTTGGAATAGGGTAAGGATGAAGACAGTAAAAGAAAACAGATAGGCTTTGTCTTTATACGCTGGGCCTCTTGCACACACTGCCCCTACGACTATTATGTTATTAAATCTTTCCTTTGTTGCGTCAGGCGCTTTTTATGATTGCAAACTTTTCTGTATGTTCGTGGAGATGGAACATGAAAATCTAATTTATACGCATTAAAATCACAATGTTTGCAGATCTAAAAAAATACGGCATTTCGAAAACCTCTCAAGTAATTAGACGTTTTTAGTTTGACACGTTGTGTCTTAATAAGGTCAAAATATTTCCATGTCCAGATTCCTCCTTGGAGGAATCCGTACACTATAGATGTTTGATGCTAAACGCTCAAATCTAGGTTTGAATTTTTAAAACATAGATTTGTAGACGTATTATTCTTTTGGAGTAATACGATCTATCTTCGTCTTGTGTGATGCATATACATGTATTTCTTTGAATGTCTGAACTGTAACTTATGGAATTTTGCAAACAGCTGGTTTAGAAATTTGACACCTAGAATTCAGCATTTGATTAATTGTAACTTACGTTTTGAACTAAAGGTTAAAATCTAGGAACGAGTTTGGAAACCTAGATCAGCATATGGAAAGCAATGCACTTATTTTCTCTTGTTTGAAGCATATAATAGAATAATATTTCCTGGAAAGCATCTGATACGCTTGGAAAGAAGACATCACGACTGCATATAAACTAATAGGTGTCTCATTAAATACCGTCTAGGGTTATTACTATTGATAGGATAATAATGCCTTTGCCGGATTCGTATCTCCTGATCGCCGTTTCCGTCTTGACATAGTTAATTACATTGCCTTTCCCTGTTACATACACTTATTAAACCTCACCAGTATGTAACGTGAAAATTCTAAGTATTTGGACAGATAGGTCTGACCAAAAGATGCAGACTCGTATCAGATAAGAAGCAGTCTGATCATGGTCTACACTGTAAGCTATTCCATCTTCATCTTTAAAACACATTTTTGAATTGTAAAACCAATTTGTTCAATTTTTGGACAATTACAGTAACTTTTTTAGGTGTCCCAATTTCTAGAATCCTTGTGGTAATTGTCACAGACTCAGTCCGATATATTCACAGGAAATAAAGACGACTGCTAGATGTAAATTTGATCCTAGAACATTGCATAAAGCGGACAATACCAGTCTATGGTTCTGCAGCTTTCGCATTTAGAAATTAACTTATTGTAATTGGTCTTGGAGTAAAATGACATCTGCTGTAATTATATAATCTATAAATAGAACCCATGTCATTGGTTCAGAGGCTGATCACGTGAGGTTGACATAAATTCATGTCTCATGATAACGTCTAAATATCACATGGTTTGTGATGTAACGTCAGCCGAACTTTGATATCAGGTTTACTAAAATAGTTCAGACCCTTCAGCTAAAAGTATCCTTATTGACATTTGCTTTTGCGAACATAAAGTGTTACTGAGCGGTAAACAATTCATATTGACCTCCGCTACGCTATGGTTAATATGAAGGTTAATGTGTACAATAACACTTCAGGTCCACCTCAACAAAAGTCATTAATTGTATTTTATCTTAAGTAGGACGCCTGCCCCCTAATTTCAAGTGATTGGATTAAACGCTGTTAAGACTTCAGCAACTTGTGAAGTACTAAAGGACCGATAAACGTCTGCAAGATGCCCAGTAAGAATTTCAAACTTAATGAACGCTGTTCCAGCAAGAAAAATCATGTAATTCGCATACTCATGTGTTCCCGTATTTATCATCATGCGTTATTTTTGAATGTCATTGTGCAGTTTGTCCCCCATGTTATTACATGCATACATAAACTGGCGGTGATGAATTTTTTTTATTGTTTAGGGTGATTGGCGTCGCTTGAAATGATGCATACAGTAAACATTCAATTTGCAATTTTAAAGAAGCAAAAGAACCTCGGAGGGAGAAGCGCAAACACACATATTGATATCCAGCAGTCTATTTAGCAGTTTAACAGTTGTCAGGGATTCAGAATTTAATAGCAAATAAATTGTTTTAAACGGTACACTGGCGCCCACTTCATGATTTTTCCAGTGATATCTCTTTCAGAGCTATACGAGTTATAGACTGAAGCATATCTTTATTACGACCCTGTCAAATGTATAGGAAACTATGTAATTATTCTTTTAACCAAGGTCATTTTGCCTTGCTAAAATGTCTGTAGGAATATTTCTAATAAGTAGTAAATTACGCCCTACCAGATACTGTTTCTGCACAAAAGCCAAAGTAAAACAAGCTAAGCAAATATGCATTGGTAATAACACTGTCTGGTAAAGTTGAATAGCAAAGTCCATTAGCTTATGAATAAAAATGAGCCGCGACACGAGAAAACCAACAAAGTGGTTGTGCGCCCAGCGCAGACTCAGATCAGCCTGGGCCTCCGCCCAGTCTGATCAGAGTCTTTGCTGTCCACATGGAGGTAGCTTAGACCCTAATCCACCGTTTAATGGCTGAGCAAAGAGTCTAAGCGGACTAGGCGGATGTCCAGGCTGATCGGAGTCTGATCTAGGCCCACAACCACTTTGTTGGTTTTGTCGTGTCGCGGATCAAACGTGTGTTACGGTATATGAGTTAATGATAACTGAGATGATCGTTAATGCAGAAATGCAACGATTCTTGCTATAATACCGGTTGGAAAAATGACTTGCGTCAACAGAAGGGGATTTTATAGCCTGTTATCCGAAGTGTTCGATGAGTAAAAATCGGAAACAAAAGTTATAGTTTTACGCATTTGCCTAAGTACTAGTCGTATAGAGCCTGTCATTTGTGCAGACAATCGTCTTGTAATATCGTAGTAGTATCTGATACATTTATATTGTTTATACACATTTCTTATTAACTGCAAAAATTATGTATGACATTTAAATTCTAACGGGGTAACGTAAATAACTGGCCTCCGCAGAGTTATGCAAGGTTTGCCAAAGTGGCAAATGCTGAATTTGATAACTATAGACCCAGGCGATCATTTTCATATACAAAAACAAATGTTACACTCCGTAGACCACCCCCTCGAAAGATAGCCCTACATATTTGCTCCACTATAAGAGGTGTATTCACAGTGATGTCATATTGACCAAGTTTCCCGTCCTCGAACTTTCTCATAAAATGTGATTAGACAAATTACAATATTTAAGCCAGTAAAATGAAGGTTCTGTATTTGTAAAATAAAGACCAACTGGAAACGTGTTTAAGATATTGCACATTCGGCTGCTTGGGTAATAAACATTTTATATTGTCTGGTCCTATGGGACCGTTAACTTCATTAAGTCATTTTAACTTCATTAAGTCATTTTAAAGAGTCTTTTACAAATATCAAGACGTTTTTAACAGGAGAAAGCTTCTTACCAAAAATGGTTATCAAAGGGTTACTACAGAGTATGATTTTTGTCAACTTTTAAAAAATTCCTATGGGAGACATAATAATCCCGTTGCTTCCATCGGTGTAGTCACTTCTGGATTTATGCCTGGTTTGACATCGGAAATAAATTCGGGCATTAGTTACTGGACTTTCAACTTCATTGAAAGGTGAAGCATACTCCGTGTAAGCATGATCACATCTTTGTGTAGGGGTCCAGGTCTGTTTCTAGGATTTACGAGTTCGGACTGATGATTCCGGTACTGACAACTTGCAAATACAAGTTCAATCCTGCTGAAGCCGGTGTGGCAAGTGTTACAACCTGCTACATGTAAGGCTCGTCCAGGCTGGTACAAATAGCGATGTCAAAATAACTTTTTTTCTATTAATAAAGCTGATTTCTTATAAATAGTACCTTTTGGTAGCTCGATCGTCAAAGTCTACAAAGCAATTTAGTCTTATGATCTGTTCCGTCATAAGTGCTCAAAGGCAGTAATTACAAAGATTGTATGGTTGAGCAATAAATTAGATAAAATAAGCCGCGACACGAGAAAACGAACAATGTGGTCGTGCGCCTTGTGCAGACTCAGATCAGCCTTGGCATCCCCCCAGTCTGGACAGACTCTTTGCTAAGTGCTTAAAGGGTAGCTAAGGGACTAAGCTACCTCCATGCGGACAGCGGAGACTCTGATCAGACTGGGCGGATGCCCAGGCTGATCTGAGTCTGCGCTGGGCGCACAACCACTTAGTTGGTTTTCTCGTGTCGCGGCTCAAATAAAGATTAGAAAAGGCTTTTTGTTTGAGTGGTCCGAACACGGATGTATGCAACAAAGAAATAATAAATGGATGTTCGTTTTTGTCATCAACGAAGTTTATTGCACTTGGTTATAGTTTTGCTTCTTCGAACCACATCTTTGTTTGGAATATAGATTTATAAACCTCAAACCTATATCAAAGTTAATAATTTAACAAATAAGTAGAAGTTCATTCTTATATCATGCAAGTATGTAAGAAAACTCGGGCATTGATATGACTGTGAAACGACCTATTGTGTAAAAATAAGTAGAAGTACTTCCTGTCAGAAGCATGTCTGGAATATTTTGTAGCTTCCGCTTAAGCCGGTGCTAGGGGGCGTGGCTGGTGTCGCACATTTCATTACTGGTCATGAACAGACTCAATAAAAGCGAGTCTGCTATTTTCTGTTCTTTGATGTATTGCTTGCTCTCAAAGGATCTTACAATTCAGACCTTATTTATCTTCACTGCAGTTGGTGTTTGTGCCGTGTTGTGGCCGTAAAACGTCTCCCCGTACACCATCATAGTGCAGTTTATATTTTCTGGTCCTTTGGGATCACTGAGTTCATTTTAGTTATTTTGAAAATAGAGTTCCCCTTAAGCCGGTGCTAGGGTGTGTGGCTGGTGTCGCACCTTTCATTACTGGTCATGAACAAACTCAATTAAATCGAGTCTGCTATTTCTGTTCTTTGATGTATTCCTTGCTTCCAAAGGATCTTACTATTCAGTACTTATTCATTTTGCTAAATATCGAATAATAATTGATAAGACTCCCTGTCGTCCGGATTAGGAAATGTCTGATGTCAGAATATACACTGCTCAAAATATTTGAGGGAGCACTGTGTACATGTATAATATCGATAAGTCTCTATATAAAACTTTTTATTATCAAATAAATAAAGCTTTGTTTTGTTCCCACGTGCAAAGTTTCTTTGTCAGAGAAACTTTAGCAAAGAAAGTTTGCAAAACGTTTTGCGTGCACATGAAGCAAATTATTTATTGCAAAAAAATGTAACAAATAAACTTTGGTAATGAAATATTTGTGGCAATTTCGTCGAAGTTACCTGGACAAATAAACTTTACCCGTGTGAACGGCAAGACATGCCACATTTTCCTTGTTAATTATACTTTGTTTAAAACCAAACTGATCTGATTGTGAGCTTAGTCTGATCAAAGTCTTTGCTGCGTGCTTAAAGTGTAGCTTTGGGTCTACGCTAGTTCCATGTGGACAGCTAAGACTCTGATCAGATTGGGCGGATGTCCAGACTGATCTGAGTGTTCTCTGGACGCACATGCCACTATGTTGAGTATGACATGTCGCGGTTCAATTTTATTTGAGACAGTCTTGAGTGTTCTGTTGAAACAATTCATTTTGTAGTGTCATTGAAAAAGTGGCTGAGCATAGCAAATACCGTATGCCCTTGCACGACATGGATGTTACTAAGGTTCCATTACCATAAAAATTAGATATCAAATTGATGTCAAAGTGAAATCACGGAGAAGTCATTCTGCAAATGTACAACAGTTAGAAACACTACAGTTACACTGCTAACAGATCTATGATGTCATTGGTATCTGCTAGGGCAATGCAGCGTATGCCACGCTCCGGTAGAACTATAAAGGAGCTGCCCAATGAATTTCTTACACTTACAATGGAAAAGTGTGATTTTCTCAAACCTGTTATACATGTTCAAATAAGTTGATTCTCTGTCTTTCATGAATTATTTATATGTCACCTTTTAAACCGAAATAAACATTTCAAGGGTTGTAAATTGAAAATTAAAACAAAAATGGAGATCACAAAAATAAGAGTTTTACAGGGAAAACGACCGAGCTATTTGCGATGCTTCGCTATAAATTCATGCATACTTAATGGTAATAAAACAGATTTTTGTCTAACGTTTTCTGCTGAATAACTGATTCAGTTTGCTTTGTTGTTTTCACTGTTATAAATATTCATATTCAAATACATGTAATGTATCTGTTTCTGAGAGGTTTTGCTATCTTTTTGCATATCACCTTCAGAAAATAATGCAAATCAAACCAATCTGGTCAGAAAAAACCCCTCTAAGTAACGGGATAGACAATATTGAGAACACATTGCAGTCATAAAGGAACAGTCCGATCAGGAACTAAATTGCTTGCCATTCCATCTGCGCATCTTTAGGACGAAGAATATAAGGATCTGTCATGGGTGTGAGGTGTGGATAGAAAAATCCGTCACTCGGGATCACTGTTCGGCATCACGAGGCTTGCCGAGTGATGCCGAACAGTGATCCCGAGTGACGGATTTTTCTATCCGCACCTCACACCAATGATAGATACTTTTTCTTGCACACCACGTTTTGTTTTAACTTCAGAACCTCTTAAAATGCGTAATGCTAGTCCTTGAGAGGTTTAAATTTGATTTTGAAAGAAGGCGCTGCTTTCAACGACCTCCATTCGGCTTTTTACGTCAACGACTGGCGTGCATAAACTGACGTCATTTTTACCGTCTCCGTGACGTCATCATCTTAAATTCCAACGTCACTTGACGACGCAGGTACGTGAGCTCCTATACATCATATGCATTGACAGCTCGTGATTTTTTTCCGGTCCTGGGTCAGAACACCAGGGTAAGATGAGATTTTCTATCCCAGGTGAAAAGAATGGCATTTTCTATCCGGTGTGCAAGTAATGCATAGTAAAACCGAACAGCTCCAAGTTATAGAAAGGCGCTATGGTCGAGTGGTTAGAGATGCTCGGTTATTGTGCAGAAAGTCACAGGTTCGACTCCGGGTTGGGTTAGCCGGCGACTGGAAACTCTGTCAACCCAGTGGTAGATGGTACCTTTATCGAATCAGGGAAGAATAAGGCAGCGAAAGGAGAGGTACAGTCTCCGCCTATCATATGCTGTGCCCGAGATACAGTGGGCCTTAAACCCCACTGCTCCTACGGCCACTAGAATATGACAGACCTCTTTTTTTATGCTAATTATTAAAGCGTCCCGATTTTTCGCCTTTTTACGGTAAACCAGGCTTTGATAAACTGAAAGCGTTTGGTTGCTATGTATCTGCAGGAGTTTTTACCACTCTTACTATTTTCTATTGCCTGTCCGAAGTATTGCTGAGCATCTGTACACAGTTGATATCTTTGACCAAGAGACGCAAACATGGGCAGATAGTGTAAATATTCTAGCTATTTACGCAAATTTGTGAACCACGTTTGCTGTGACTGCTTTTATAATGTGTCTCAATACCAAACATAAATTTAGAAATTTTAAATGTCTTTCAACAGTTTCTAAAATCATAAGACTATCTGCCGAAAGGTTGAATATGACGCTATGAACAGTTTGTTCAACTTCCTGGTACTATTACATGTTACCCTTTAAATGCCAAGAAGCAGACGACAAAATTTACGTCTGCCAAAATTTCAAAATATGTTTCATCCAGCTATATCATATTGAAAATTCAAACACTGGACGGCAAACAGAGTAAATCTAGAAGACGCGGCTCAGAATGAGCCGCCTCATTAAGATCTAGGCTGGCAGCAAATTCTGCTATTTTCGTCACTGGCGCTTAAAGTATAAGAATTGATAGCGAAAGAACAGCTCGCATAGTTAAAGAGGTACTTCGTATATGCATTCAGATCATGCAATGGTGTATAAGCAATGCATTAAACTTTGTTGGTCTTTAATCCTTTTAGTACAATCGAACTTACTTTGCAACGCCCTTAACTCTGGGACATGTTTTGTTGGTTGTAAGCATATAAGGGTATGATAAGGCAGACATACCTTGCATGACTTTACCGACGCATTTGTAAGTTTTCGACAATGTCGTTTTTTCAGAAGCGTTAAGATAAATTCCGAAAGGAGATCATCTGGAAGCAAGGAACACATCAAATATACGAAATGAGCTGATTTTTACATAAATTCTATGATCGAAATGCTGAAATACAAAACGTTCTGCTAACACTTTAGTTTTGCGGGCCAAAAGTCGCTGTCCCGCGTCTAAAAGACAAGAAGCCAAGTGCGGACATTTTACCCCTTAGCCCATACTCTCACTGAGGTAAAGAGACATTACAAAAAAAATCACTTTTTTGTCCAATTAAACATTGTCTAGTTCTAAGTATGAAAAAGATAATAATGTGTTTGTCGGATTTATGTCTTCATCTTAACATATTTTATTGCACTGTCTTTGTTTCACACATATAGTTGTTAAATGTCACCAGTAGCAATTACAAGGAACGCAGTCTAACAACCATCTCTTGAGAACAGCCGTGATGTAAATTCCTTGCCAAATAAAATTATTGATAACCGAAAATACCAGCTTGATGTAAATTGCACAGAAATAGATGTAATGTCACTGACTCAATAAAATGTTCGTAAAAGTACACTGGCTTTGTAATTATCCTGAGTAAAAAAATCTCCAAATCTAGTATAGTTCCGAAGCGTTTTGATAGTTTCGTAAAGATGAAGCAAAAATACATTTACCCGTAAAGTGCCAAAAAGGCGGACGACAAAATTTACGTCTGCAAAAATTCAAAACACGTTTTGTCCAAGTTATATCATAATGAGATTTCAAAGACAAATAGTAACAGTGTAGATTCAGATGAGGCGGCTCATTTTGTGCCGCTTCATCTTGTTTTACATTGTCTGCAAATTTATTTATTTTCATTTTGGCGCTTTAAGTGTTCATCAATGGTCAGTTGGTATGATCGGTAGCTGTACTTCAGTGGAAAAAGTATATAAGGCAGAAAACAAGAATAATAAATTACAGCGAAAAACTGCAAATGCTATTATCAACTGGTATTTTTGTGTGCATACATACCCGATTTTATTCCAAATAAGATGCTCATATGCAAAAGCGGACGGGTATTGAAAATATATTTCGTTTCAAGAGATCATTTATTTGATCATTTATTTTATCACTTTTTTCATTGATAATCTAGTGCCTTTGCAAACACTGATTTAGTTGAGCCGCCACGTGAGAAAACCAACAAAGTGGTTGTGCGCCCAGCGCAGACTCAGATCAGCTTTGGCATCCGCCCAGTCTGATCAGAGTCTTCGCTGTCCGCATGGAGGTAGCTTAGACACCTAGCTATCCTTAAAGCGCTTAGCGAAGAGTCTGATCAGACTGGGCGGATGCCCAGGCTGATCTGATTTTGCGCTGGGTGCACAACCACATTGTTGGTTTTCTCGTGTTGCGGCTCAAATATTGCATGCATATTTGTCTTGACTAATCATACATGGCACAGCGATTTGCTCAAATGTCAATAATTTAAGCAGAGAAAATTGATATCAGTATTTTTCTTCGCAAAATGCGCATATTTTTACTTGGCAAAACAGAATACAAAGTGCATCATGCAAATAACATTTAAATGTAGATCGAAGTAGAGAATATTATGACTAAAATCTTTCGATCATCATATTCTCCCCATTATTATCTGCTATCGAAGAGATTCCGACCAACCGCTTCACATGTACAGGAATATGTAATTTCAAAAATTGTTAAGACCTCCGTGTCTTTGCATTAATACAACAGGGAAAATATTTCCAGTTAAACCGTATGTAGATGCATTATTGTAAAGGCAACTCTTCCTATTGACACAAACAAACAGTCAATCGCATAATGAAAAATACATTCGGAAGGAATTGGTTCGTTCTTATATGAGCCACGACACGAGAAAACCAACAATGTGGTTGTGCGCCCAGCACAGACTTAGGTCAGCCTGGATATCCGCCTAGTTTCACCAGACTCTTTGTAAAGTGCTCAAAGGGTACCTAAGAGTCTAAGCTACCTTCATGCGGACAGCGAAGACTCTGATCAGACTGGGCGGATGCCCAGGCTGATCTGAGTCTGCGCTTGGCGCACAACCACATTGTTGGTATTCTCACGTCGCGGCTCATATAGACTTCAACGGAACTTAGTTTGCGCATTTTGCTTTTAGTGCTTTTTCTGTTTCGCACACAGGTTTCTTTAAAATAACAATTTGAACCGTTTTGCAGGAAACACAATGCTTTTAGACTTTAAGTACTAAGGACAATGTTTGCGTTCAAAAAATCACAAATCCATACTTTGAGCACATTTGTTTGTTATACTGTTTAAATGGTCGCATTTAGATGTTTTCTCCATGAATGTTTAAAATGGAAACGTTTTGTTCGTAATCGTAAGTGCCGTAGATGTTTTTTCAATTGGGCATGACTTTTAACCGCAAAAGTACAATTTCTGCAGATATTTTGAACCGAACACCCTTTTGTCCAGAATAAAGACGAATTCAAAATAAGGGCTTTAAATATCATTATAACCGTGTTTTAAGTGTTCGTAATATTTGGTTGCTCAATCAAACAAATCAACCTAAAAATGAAAATGGGATACTTAAAATAATAATTACTTCAATTGTCGTAAAACGGGTTCATAGTTTAAAGTATCTAAATCACATGTAATTTCTGTAAATAACATTTACTGCTCCTCTTTTTTGCTTGCATCCCTGTTTCCATTTAACCTTTATAGCCATCATTAGATCCACATGCACATTTTCGACTCCATAATTGTTGACGAAATTGCCATTTTTGTGATTTAATGTGCAAGATTTGATTAGACGTTTTTTAAACCAATGGAAAAGTTCAGCTGCATTTGGCACACTGCAAAACGACGCACCATTAAAGTGCAAACAATTGTTATGTGGCAGCTCCTAAAATTGTGACTCAGGGCATTCATATAATAAGTATATTACAGTCAGTATCCGCCGTTTATCATAACAAACATTTAACAAACGAGAAGATTGAATACAATAATGATGCTTTTTGCCATAAATCGGGAGCTAAAAGCAGACGGTAGCCTTTTTTCGGTTTGTTGTCATTTTTGAACAAATACTTCGAATTTTTCATTATTGAACGGTATACACTATCGCATGTTCTAAAATGATTAAGATATAAGTGAAGATACCAAGAAAACTTCACAATCACAAATAGAACTATCAAGTCACTGTAAGGAGTAGTAGATAGAAACGCAAAAAAAAAAAAAAAAGAAAAAAAAAGGAACTGTTACAACGGATATTCGACAATAGACACATGTTGGCAAACAAAGTGTAACAGCATACTTTTTCATCAAACATTGAAGCCATACAAAATTCATAAGGATATAAACAATTTTAAATCAACTGAAAGCCAAATCCAGAGCTATACATACTTTAACAGAGCTAGAATTATGTGTGCAATAAACAGGATCCGTAATCAGCTTGCGCATAAACTAGTTTTACTGTGTAACTTTACACTTTCTTCTGGTACAGCTTAAAATTTTGAATACAGTTATCCCCTAAATATGTGTTCGGTCTGCGTTGTGCATACATCTGGCAGAATATTCGTATTTCATACGTAGCACTGATTTTTTAGAGTAGTACAGGTAGATCTCCGGCTATCCTACGGCAGTTCTCTGAAACTAAACGACAATATGCGATAATTGCAGGTGTCAGCCTTACACTTTCTTCTGATACAGCTTAAAAACAAATAATAATTTGAGCCGCGACATGACAAAACCAACAATGTGGTTGTGCGCCCAGAGCAGACTCAGATCAGCCTGGGCATCCGCCCAGTCTGATCAGAGTCTTCGCTGTCCGCATGGAGGTAGTGTAGACCCTTAGCTACCCTTTAAGCGCTTAGCTAAAAGTCTGATTAGACTGGGTGGATGCCCAGGCTGATCTGAGTCTGCGCTGGCCGCACAACCACTTTGTTGTTTTTCTCGTGTCGCGGCTCATATGTGTTCGGTCTGCATTGTGCATACGGTGGTATCCTCATCAGGGACACATCATAGAAGAAATCTACAATCGTAAGAAAATTTAGATGAAACAAAGGTAAAGATTTAGTGCACCGGAAGCCAGAGCAACAGGAACACACTAGTGGGACCAAAATAGGCAAGCTCAACTGAGAAAGGTTCGTCATTACGTTTGAGGCCCGGCTTACCGCAGAGCATATGAAAAGAGAAGAAACGCTTTCAATCGTAATTTGGTTAACCATTATGAATGCAGTTTGTTTCCACTTTTCAATCATACGTCATTTCCCAACTTCGTTCAAAGTACAAAAAAAACCTCATAATGTGTGCGCTATCTAACTTCTCTTACGAGCTTCTATTTAACCTTTAAGTCCGCCATTAGCTCCAGTTACACATTTTCACCCCTAATAACTGCTGAAGAAATTACCACTTTCGGGATTTAGTGAGCAGGATTTGATTAAAGAGATTTCCAAAGCAAATGGAAAATTTCAGCTGCATTACTCTTGCCACAAAACGACACATCATTAAAGTGAAAACGGCAATTCGGTCCAGTGACCTATTTCCCAAAGCTGATGCAAAACTTATTGTACATGTAGTTGTACCGACCAATCGCAATACAATGAAGCAGAATAAATGTAGTATATTCCGCGGGTGCTGTCAATATAACACAGATTTCAGAGACTAACAAATAAACATGCATTGATGCAAACAAATGTTTTCAAAATATGGGCAATTTAAGCAACGGAAGATTACAGAGTTCTAATCGTGCGTAACACAATGCATATTCAGTCTTAGCTTGACATTGTCTATTTTTTGTTCTAAGGTCCGGAAATTAAGTAACAAACAATTGTGCATAACAGCGCAAACAACGCCTACTTGCATCAAATTGATGCGTCTTTCAACCCAGGATAACATATTGATTCAAACACATCTCTGTTATTACCCTGTCCAATGTATCTCAAAAGATGTATTATTACTTCAGCAGAGTTCACTATGTCGTGTTTAAATAACCGTTAAGACATTTGTATTAACCACTAAATCACGGCTTATCAAATACTGGTTCCGAAAGCATAAGGAAAATGTGCCGAAAGAAACGCCGTGTATAGTGATACATGTATAATGTTTTTCAGTTTCCCTTTTACGGTTTTGGTTTTGTTCAGCGACGTTCTTGCTCCGCAAGTCACTTCATCACTATATATAACAGAACGCATAGATTTTGTTGTCAGTTCAAATAAATCTCTCTGCCGACTTTTTTTGCGAACAAACAGGGCCGCCATTTGTTTCGCAAAAGTATCTGCTTTTCGGACAATAATGTGTTCAGATCCAAACTCTGCAGACAAGTATTTTTGCGAAAGGTTAGTTGGTTGTTTTCGGTTTAACAGCTCATCGAGACTGTATTTCAGTGTATACCGGGCCGTCTCTCAGAAAAAGAGAGGAAGAAAAGAGTAATGATAGACGAGAGAAAAAATTTCCATACAACTCCGCCCGCACCTATTGCAAGCACAACAGGCCTTTGCCCTACTTTAATCCAAATATGATTGACGACCCGGTACTGGAATTTATATCCAGCACCTCCCCATTAGCGAACAGTAATTGTTATTAAATAAATAGTAATATAATAAAAAAACAAAAAACAAAAACAAACCAAAAAAAAAAAAAAAAAAAAAAAAACGACAAAAAAAAAAAACAACAACAAAAAAAAACAAAAAAAAACAACAACAAACAAATTGAAATTCAAAAGTTTGGGCCTGATTTTGCGAAAGCCAAAATGGGTTTCATTAAATAATTTTCTCCTGTAACCTAGGGGGCAGTCGGTAGGGCGAAGTTGTCTTGAAATTTTCGGCATTGGGACTACCAACTGCTATTGGCTTAAAATAGGGCAAGGGCCTGCTGTGCTTTCAGCAGGCGCGGTATGTTCTGTTTTCTTTCTCCTTTTCCCTGGGAGACCACTCCATATAAACTTAAATACTGTCTCAAAGGGTCGTTTTGCCTAAAAAACCAACTCCCATAACATTGGCGCCTTGGTTTCCAAAACGGTCACCATCATCCGCTCAGTAGGCAATGTGCATCTAATGTTATTTAAAGCCAAGTTCTATTCAGTTTTATCAGTCACTATGTTAACGAGCATGACAACACAAAATGTTTATATCATAATGTCTCGTGACGTCGTAAAGCGCTGTTTCAAACTCGTCCTCAATACCTGTTTATCAGAAGGTTTCACGCGTATTTAACCCCTTTTTGGACTTGAAATACATTTTGGGGACATATGCAAGCTGTGCAGACCCAGTTCAGACGCCGCAGCACGCGGCGTCTGATCAGGGTCAACAATGTTTGCTAAGAGGAATTTCCATGCAAAATACAGTAAAAGTGAAAAGATTTACCAGAAACCCTTAAAACTAGAAATGAACTTATCCAAAGGATAAGCATGGACAAGTCCACTGGACAAAAAAGGTTAAAAATCCAATATGAACTGATCTCGGGAACGTCTATATAGTAACTGCATTTTATTATGCTGTCACGTTTTATTGTAGAACGAGGTTTCGTTCACGTAACTACACGAAAAGAATAGGAATGCATTAAGAGCCTGCATTCCGTCATCCGATAGTCTTTATTAATTTAATGGATTAATTCTTTTGTTCCTATGGAAACACATCAAATGTATATATTGTTTTTTGTTTTATTACGTGTATCTTTACTTCATTTTCAAATTCCATTATAAAAATTTACAACATCAAATTACTTAATGTGATCTGATATAACTCGATGGAAGATCACTCGGTAATTGACAGTATCTGCTCGCGCACTAGAGGGATAATCTAAAGCTGTATGGGTAATTTTTCATGTCCTTCCGCCAATTTTAGAAAAAAAAGGATGACAACTTTCGTAACTGGCCCAGAGGTTATAGAACTTGAGTACATTCTCAAACTCAAAATAAAGCACACTGATTGGGTGCTCCCGAGCACATGCTCGGAAGCAGCCAAACAGTGTGATTTATTTTAAGTTTGAGATTATTCTCAAGTTTTATAACCTCGAACCCTGGAAAACGAAGGGAGCTTGGACGGACACACGGCGCTAAGTACGTACAACTATGGTTATGTACCGCTGAGCCACTTTGGGAACGTCGTTAGGAGAATGGAGAATTGAACTGAATTGAACTGAACTGAAACTAAGAGAGTCTACTTTTAAGTAAATACTATGCACCTTTAAGTGTTTGCCCTCATTGAGAAGGGAGACAAAAAATGAAAATGACACTGTTGCTTCCCATGGATGTATGAGGCAATGCGATATACCTAAACTGAAAGCTACGGCCTAGACTGTTTTTGATTTTGTTAATATAATAAAGTAAGAATAATTCCAGCGTAAATGGATTTTAAAACCTAACAACATTATTTTTATGACAGATACGTATTATTCCAAATTATTTAAATTTGTTAATGACACTTTTCTAAAATCTACTGAAATTGAGTTACTTTCGAGTCACTTTACATGTATTTACAAATGACGTCTTTTATGGCGAATGTAAATCGGTGATGTCCCGAAATGTGTAAGTACCACATAAAATCCTTTGTCATCGGATTTCATCTACTCAAAATTGAAAAAAGTTGCTGGCTACCATTCTAACAGTACAAAAAGGCAGCATTCCTGGGTTGACTGAATACTTCTCTAAATTTTAATGACTTGTTCCCGCAACAGCTGAAACCCGTCAAATGGTTTCTGTCTTAGCATATACCATAGTGGTGTAGAGGTTTGTTTTCTTGTCATTTACTCTTTAATTCAAAGCAAAGGTTCAGTAGAGCCCACAAAAATATCATTTTCTTAAATTATTTGCACAAAATAATATCGTGTCGCGCTTGAAAAATATCTCAAAATTAAAACAAGCTGACATTACAGTTTGAATCTCTGTCTGCATTTATCAAGTTACTGTTTTTTTTTTTGTTTGTTTTTTTCTTTTTTTTTAAACCACATTTTTCATTTACAGTCTTAATATTAAGCCTAGTTTTATCTCTCTTTAACGATAATTGTGTAAGGATACACCTTCATGTTTTTTCATCCACTTTTACAAAAGGGGAACAATTTCTGTGACTTCAGGTTTGCTTCCCTGACGGAGAAGCCCTTCCAAAATGCGCTCATAAAGAAAAGAAATTGCTCCTAAGGGAGCAAATTCTTTTCTTTATGAGTTGACACCAATTGAAAAGGGAGGCAAAAACAAAATTGGCAGAGTTGCTTCCCCTGAACGCTCATTCTATCGCATTACAATTGAAACTTTTAATGTTGATTCTCCCACCTTCTTTATCTGGAGATACATGCACTTTTACTGTGTCTAAGTTTTATATTGCAACTCCATCATGACCCTACTACTCGAAGCTTGGAGCCTGTGAAAATCTATTTTAGCAAAAAGTTGGCACTTTTTGCACCGAGGAGTGGCGGAAGTGTAGTGATTTAAGCTCTAGACTACAATGTACCAATTTAAAGGTCGCAAGTTCGAGCCCCCTCCTCAAGTCTTTCGGATGAGACTTTTAACCGAGGTTCCGTCTCCGTATGACCTTTGTGCCTGTGGGATGTTAAACCCGAGTTCACTCATTCACTCACTTTTTGCACTGATTTGTTGCATTGGCCGAGGTAAATTATTTGAATTCGAACATGACTAAAACGAAATCAGTTGAGAAATAGTGATGCCTGCGCTTGTTTTCAGAAACATTTGACAGGCTTCTTTGAAGTGCAACAGGCGTGTTTTCCAACATTATTGTATACTATATGTTATTGGATACAGTAAAAAATCTAAGTAGTAGGACAGGTGGCTTTGAGCAAACAGTGCAAACCCTGATCAGGCAGCTCCTTAAAAGAGAATTCTGATAAGGGTGTACACTGTTTGCTATTTCATCTGCACCTTCCGTATTATACAACTAAACCGAACTATTCTATTTTAGGACATATGAGCCGCGGCACGAACCCACAAAGTGGTTGCGCGCCCAGGACAGACTCAGATCAGCCTAGGCATCCGCCCAATCTAATCAGACTCTCTGCTTGGCACTCAAAGGGTAGCTAAGGGTCTAAGATATCTTCATGCGGACAGCGAATATTCGCATCAGACTGGGCGGATGCCCGGGCTGATCCGAGTCTGCGTTGGGCGCACAACCACATTGTTGGTTTTCTCGTGTCGCGGCTGAAATATGGTTATTTTTAAAATGTCCCAATTATTAGAATTTGTATGTTTTTTAGCATGATTTGATTCCTACTTTGTGTAATTCGTGAAGAACAAAGTTGTTTTAAAATGAATTTAAACCGAAAACTGTGGCAGAAAACTGTTATAAATCGGTTAATAGATTCAACTTGTCGCACTTCAATACATTGTTTCCATTGCCGGCTGATTACAAGAACACCAATGTCTCGTATTATACTACGTATAAATATGCATTAAAGTATAAAAACGACTGACTACAGCGTTATTACATGAGAAAATGACAATCGCGCACTTTTTGCATTCAAATAAACACGTACAAGATTTGTACGAGTTACAATTTAGTGGGGAAAAAGAGAAAAAAAAAACTACTTGAAATAAGACAGATGTCTAGATCTTTTTTCGTTTTTCCCCATCATGACAGCGAATGGTTAGTTTTTACAAAACAACATTCTTTTTAAATGGCATCCATTAATTTTTTATCTTGCTTTTCTCTAGAAAAATACATTTAGCTGGCACATTGTAATGGTCACGGTTACTGTTAATACTGCTCAGTGGTTTAATATTGACTTCTGTCATTCAGAGTCACAAGGACTTGAAAGAGGCATTTCTTCCGAGTCATATTACTTTTGCGGATTAATGCTTTTTAGAATTCTAAATGCTGACTTATTTGACGAATATATGTGGTACTAACCAATACATGTCATCCAAGGACACTGATAAGCATGCCAATCAGACGTTCAAGAGTTCCTGTCCATGTCTAGATATCTGTCTACGTTTGCTCTGCCTTGCAGATTGCAATAAAATATACACTATTAGAAAGTAAACTGAATACGACAACAAATTATTAGCGTAGAGAATTTCAGTTTTGAACAACAACAATTTATACATTGCGTCAATTTAACTTTTCAACTGATGTCAATGTTGACGTAGCCGAAAAATCTATGTAAAACATGGACACCTGTTTTCAAAATGTCACAAGTCTGACATGCACCAATAAAAAAAAAATATGTGTGCTAGAGTTATTTCGCTTACTAACAGTATAATTTTCATTTCAAATGGGTGAGCAGAAGCAAAGCGGTTTATTTTCTTGCATATTGAAAATTACATTTAAGTCAATGGGATTTTAGAAAAAAAATGACTAACTTTTTGCATGGTCATATATAAATAGAATTAGAAAATAGCAGACATACATGTACAATTTTCATACAACATTGTATAAGCGCTGTTTTAAAGTTGTGAGCCCGCTTGGGATATTCCATTTATATGTACCTTTTGAATGATACATGTACATGTATTAAGAAACTGCAGCACTTACCCTAGTTCTGTGTGTAGTATACCATCCCTAAATCTTTGACTGGCTTTAGGCGTTAAAGGGTTAATTCCTGAAATGAAATAAAAGCAGGAAACTCAGTTACAGTTCTAGCTAGCCTGTTGATGGTTTTCTTTTATGTTTGCATTTTTTGTTTGTTGAAATGACGAGGCCAAACACAATGAAGGTAGATTTTCTTTTGAGGACGCCTTATTTACAAAGAGTTTAGTCACTGATAAGGCGTCAGTAGCCGAAGCGAACTAATACACGGTAGGTAGCCATAACTCCGCATTTCAGATTGAGACTCAGGCTCATTGCTTTAATTTTTCCATTTTCTATCCATTTTTCTCTCTTTCTCCATTTTGCCTGTAAGTATGGAAAATTTGTGTCAGAGCTTTCTCTTAAACTGTTGAAGCTAGAATCTTAAAACTTGGTATGTAGATGGATGATGAGTTGCTGTATCATGGAATTGATAAATCGGGCACATTGCTTTAAGTATTTCCCGTATTTTTCCATTTTCATTTTTCTGTCATTTCAAGGTAATTTGTGTCACAGTGTTTTTCAGAACCTGTGCAAGCTAGAATCTTCACATTTAGAATACATATGGAGACGGCGTTGTTGTAGCGTGGGATACGGTCTCAGGCTCATTACTTTTATTCTTTCTTTTTTATTAACTTTTCTTTCTTTTCCTATTTTAGTATGTAAACATTGAAAATTGCGTCATGGTTTTCTCAGAAATTAATGAAGCTAGAATATTGAAACTTGGTGTACATATGGACAGTTTATTGTTGTATCGTAAGATTAAGAATTGTTTTTTTTTTTTGCTCGAATTTTTCTTTTCATTTATCCATTATTCTGCCTTTCCAAGGGTAAATTTGTGTCACAATTTCCTCAGGAACTGTGGTAGGTAAATTCTTCAAACATAGTATAGATACGGCGAAAGAGTGATTGTATCGTAAGATAGAGACTCAGACTCATTGCTTCTATTCTTCCATCTTTTTATCCATTTTTCTTTCTTTCCCTATTTCAACATGAACATTTGTGCCAGAGTTTTTTATGAAGCATCGGAGCTAGAAGTTTGGACCTTGTATAGGTATTGATGATAAGTTGATGTATTATTGGATTGAGAATCGGGCTCGTTTCTCTTATTATTTCCTTTTTTATCGATTTTCTGTCTTTTCAAGGTAAAATTGTATCACACTTTCATCAGGATCTAATTAAGCTGGGCACTTCATATTTGGTATGCATACAAACAATGAGTTGTTGCACTGTAGGATTGACCAACAGGATTATTGCTCTTATTCATTCTATATTTATGGTCGATGTTATGTTTTCGGGGTGCGCCAGAATTCGGGGTATTATGATAGATTATACCGCTTTCTTGTCAGGGACCTCTAAAGATGATTATTTTTTGCAAACAGAAAGTTGAATCAGTATGTTTCATCATACACTAATTGACGCGCGACAGCACATTAGTTGTGACGTCATCCATGACGTCGTTGTTAGTGACCGCGGAAGCGGCCATATTGGAAACACTGTAAAGCTTATGGAAAGTACCGACGAAGATGACACGGTGTTTTATTCAATTATGAACTTTTATTCTGATAATTCAAAGATCGTTTCTACAGCCTAAAGATTGCAGATCCCATGAAAACAGTTGTTATCATTGGGATCTGCAGCTGATGCATTTTGAAGGCGACTTCTTTACATACCCCGAAAACTGGGGCCGTTTCGGGGAGCAGATTCAGTCGAGCATCTGTTTGGATTTGATCAAATATGTAAACATGGCGACATGCGGACATGAAATGTAAGTTACAAATTACTTAACACATATTTTTATGTACACACTGACTATCAGTTTTTGATTTTTGTGTATCACACAGTTTTTATGTTGCGAGCAAATGTTAATACCCCGAAAACTGTAGAGTAAGGGGACATGGCTTCGCACACTTTTATGACTTTTGCAGCATTGGCTGACAAAGCTTGTAGCACAACGCATGTTTCTTCATTTTATAATATACCTTGACTCTTTCTGGAAATTAAGTATGAAAATATTTGGCCTCAGACTCTGACGTCATAGGTAGCACGTGCGGTAATATATAGTGCAGTTCTACGTGATATTTTGGGTATACGGGGACATGGCTTCGCACACCTCTTCTAGCAGGAAATAGAAGCATTCTAGATGTCTTTGAATATTGTGTCATACACCTTAGAGCCAGTAAATGAAAACCATACAACAACAGCTAATATGCTACTTTTATTTATAGTTTGCAGGGTAATAGTATAATGACAATGTTCCTTCAATAAATGGAAACACCAAAATCAGCAATTTTTAGAATTTTATTTGATTTTAAAACACTGGTCAATAAGTGACTGACAATTTGTTGTTGAATCCATCACATCTCGACTGTGCAATCTTACAGTGGCCTTACGACAAAATAGGATGACAGCTAAAAATAATATGCAGAATTTTCTTATAAAAGTGAGGGACAAAATTCACACCCCTTAGCATGGAAAATCTTTGGTGTCTATATCACCGGCATAGGACTTGATGATTTTGCACTTTGTATACTGAAGAGAGCAAAAGACAATTTCAGTAACACTGCAGGAGCCAAATTTCAACAGTGTGCTATCAATAATATTGCCTGTTCTGAAAATGTTAAACTTTCCCGACTTTGATCTGTATGTTTTAAATATTTTTGGCGCCAAAATGCACGTGATGCACTGCACGCGAAAGTGATGTCAAAAGCCTTCATTTAAACAACCTGGAAATATTTGCAAAACAAAATGATGTTCAGACAATTGGTGACTTCAACATTCTAAGAAATATCGTAGGTGTGCGAAGCCATGCCCTGTGCGAAGCCATGTCCCCTTACTCTACAGCCATCATAAACAGACTGAGTTTTCTTTCGTTTCATATCTAGAATGTTGAAGTTTTCTTTGCAACTTTTTTATTGCTCTTTTTACATTGCAGTGCATGACTAAAGCAGTGCAGCGGGCTAGTCAGATCCTCTGACAGTTCTAGTTGCATTTCGTTTCTGTTTATTATTCCAATGACTGTTAAAAATTTAAGAAAAAAAATAAAATAAATAGATTAACACATACATAAATCCAAGCTTTCAACCAAGTTTTCTTCCGTCTGATAAAGCAGTTTACTGCCTTTGTCATATCAGCTCATAGGGTCACTGATGAGGCGTCAATTGCCAAAGCGAGCTAATACACGGTAGGTAGCCATAACTCCACGTGTCAGAGGAAAGACTTCATTTTTTTCGGAGGAATAAACAACATCTCTCGGGCAGGGGCGTAGCTAGGGCCACTTACACAGTTCGCACAATCATGTTTTATACTCTTTGAGGGCAATAACAGAGGTCTGTTGGCAGTTAGTATTTAGATTATGCCCAATTAACAACATTTCAGCATGAAAATACGCAGGTGTGTGTTGAAATTTTGTCAATTTGACAAAACTTCAATACACACCTGCGTATTTGCGTAATGGTAGCTACGCCCTTGTCGGGGATAAGTAGAGGTGGAGGGTGGCTGGGGGGGGGGGGGGGGGGGGGGGGGGTTAAGGTTTCGTTTATAAATCCAAAATTCAACGGACGACGAGTTCGCAGTCATCATCTAATATTTACATTCTTGGTGTATTTACTGAAAAGCCCTATAGTAAACCATTGGAACGTCATGTAGTTTACATTCCAATAATTACATTGAGACACGTGACGTCAGTGACGTAAAAATAAACAATGGCTCTCTTCAACCTGATTGGACGTCAGCAACGTCATGACGTCATGCATGCCGTTCTGCTGTTTGCAGAAAAAAACTGCGTGTACATGTTTTACTGCTTCAATTTTAGCGCTTATAGAAGATTTTGCATGAAACGAATGTAAATATAAGCAATGAACTTAATTTTTCTGATGTTTATCGAAGTGTAAACTACATTGGGTCACTAGCAAAGTTTACATGAACCCCTTCGGGGTTCATTCACTTTGCACGTGACCCAATGTAGTTTACACTTCGATAAACCTCAGAAAAATGAAATTCATTCCTTAAAAGAATTAAGCCATAATGCTTATCTCCAACTGCAACATGGAAATTGTTTCAGAGACATAAAATGAGCCGCGACACGACAAAACCAACAATGTGGTTGTGCGCCCAGCCAAGACTCAGATCAGCCTGGGCAGCCACCCAGTTTGATCAGACTCCTCGTTTGGTGCTCAAAGAGTAGCTAAGGGTCTAAGCTACCTCCATGCGGACAGCGAAGACTCTGATCAGACTGGGCGGATGCCCAGGCTGATCTGAGTCTGCGCTGGGCGCATAACCACATTGTTGGTTTTCACGCGTCGCGGCTCAAATCGTTATTTTTTCTTAAGAAAATCACGCGAATTTGCTCTTGATCATCATCAGGAGCATATTATTTCTCTACCGGTAGAGTGTAATCATTTAAGTGTCTTTTTTTTTTTGCTGAACTCTAGTTTTCAGCATAGAAAGTGTACATACTTCTTAAAAGAAAAGCGAACCTATCGTTATCCGTGCAGTAGTTTGCTAGGATAACAACTTCTTATTTACATGTATCCAGTACGTAGCCGGCAATGTTCGGAGATATTGTACCAGATCCTCAACGATTATATAAAATGGAAATGTATGTACCGAAGCCTTTAATACATAAGTGGATGCTTTGCAGAAATACATGTTTCAAAGTACTCAATTGAACGCTTCTTTTTAATAACTTCATGAAAGTTTATAAAAGTAGAAAATATGAATGGCCAGTACCGTTTAAAGTTTCCTGTCGCAAACAAGACGCAAAATACGAGACGAATTTGTAGTTCTTGAAAGCCTATAAGGTGCTTTGTCATGTAATAGACTGTAAACCACATGTCACATATAAAATGAGCCGCGAAACAAGAAAACCAACAAAGTGGCATGTGCACCCAGCGAGGACTTAGCTCAGCCTGGGCATCCGCCCAGTCTGATCAGAGCCATCACTGTGCGTCTAAAGGGTAGCTAAGTGTCAAAGCTATCTCCATGCGTACACCGAAGACTCTGATCAGTCTTGGAGGATGCACAGGTTGATTTGAGTCCTCGCTCCGCGGATGTCACTTTGTTGGTTTTGACTTGTCGTGGCTCATTAATGATTTTACCTACCAAAGGCTAGCAATTACGTTAATCATGTTTGCCAAAGGGTATGTGCAGACAGACAATTACATAAAGACTCTTTTGCCTTAACGGGGGAAAATAGACAGGTTTTTACGTCTCGTCTTAATCCATTTAAATAACATTTGCGTAGTAGTGGAAGAAAGTGCAAATCTCAACATGAACTATTAAATATGCTATCACGATCGCGTTTGATTTTGTAAATTCTGCACTCTTTTTAAACTGAAGAAGTAAAAAAATCAATTTCTATATTAATAGATATTTTTTGTCTGCTTCTTTTATCTACATTTATCTGGCTTGGAGCCTTCAGAATTAAAGAAACGTCATTATGTTGGTTACCAATTAGAGTAGATATCTCTAAATTAAAAATGCACTATTAGAAAGTTGTATTGGCATAATTACAGAGCTTCGCAAATTCTTTAAATCGCAGCGAAATACAGTAGCATTAAGCATTTAGCCAGAATGTCGGTAGGGTAGGGTCGGGTAACTGCGGACAGCAGGTAAATTCGGACAGTGTTAGTGTTTCCTTTATATGTCAGTTGTTTGTTCTTAAACCAAAAATAAATGGGCAAACTGTGAAAATCCTGATGAGACGGCTCATTATGAGCCGTCTCATCTGGATTACACTGTTTGCAATGGTATATCCGAATAAACCCGCTGTCCGAAGTTACCCGTCTCTACCCTATACCACGCTCAGACACATTGTACTAAACCCTTGGCAGATCAAGTACCCATCTGGCTATATTACTATATATCCTTTCTGAAGCAACATTGAATGAACAATACGAATTAGTTACAAGGTTATCCCTTAGTTTGAAGGGGGTGGTTGGGTGGTGCGATGGTGCTGGGTATAGCTTCCAGTGCCGGGGCCTCCTACTGGTTTATTTAATAGTAGGGCAAGGACCTACTGTGCTTGCAGTTGGTGCGGGTGGGGTTGTTTGGACATTTTTTCTCTCGTCTATCATTTCTCTTTTCTTACTCCCTCTCTTTGGGAGACGGCCCGATATAGACTGAAATACTGTCTCAAAGGGCCGTTAAACCCAAAACAACCAACCAACCAACTTAGTTTGAAAGCATTGATAAAAACTTGCAAAGTTATTAAGTTCTTTTAGTTTTGTTGTATTGAGCAAATTTATAAATCTATACGTGCTAGGTCTAGTATAAAACCATTTATAATATAAATTCGTCTTTAACCATCTTAAAAAGGACAAATCAGGACAAGGAGATATCCATCCTCAATATCATCAAGCGTACAAAGAAAACATTTTATTGCAATGCGTTCAATATTTTACGCCTACCCGTTTCAATTGCTAAACTGAGAGAGGAAACACGAAATTTCGCTAAAGTATTTCTGTGTTTTCTATTTTTCATTTCAACAGATAAGGTGATGTTTCAAATGCTTATTTCATGTCCCTGTACGAGATAAGTGATGTTCAAGAAAGCATACCCTCTCGCCATTTGATATATATAAATTGCAAACTTTTAATATTGCTCTACATTTAACTTTATCAACTGAAAATGGAAACATACTGATATATAGAAAGTCATTTCCTTCAAGCAAATTCTTAACCTTTGAAACCCAAGTAGCGACACTTGCATTTTAATCTTTTTCATTCCTTAGCACTGAAATAACAGCCCATAAAATGCAATTATTACTTTAAATAGAATGGAGTTATGATCTACATTTGATAATTCTAATTTCTCGACCTATGACCAGTGGGTATCGGTCAAGCTCATCGTGTAACGAAAATTTATTATTTTGTTAATGACATTTATCAACCACTTACACAATTTTTTATGAGCTCGTTCTATGTTATCCACCCATGAGAACCCCCAACCCTCACTTCCATAATTTAGTATCAAGGCTACAAAAGTACCGAATAATCCAAACATAAGTTCAAGCGGAATTGCCTATATTATTCATTATTGCGAACAGAGAATGAACAGCCTTCAGAGCCCTGTCCGAAAGCGTACTTGAAGCTTTTACAAACGGAAAGGATATAACAGCCACTTTATATCTAATTCTGATCGTAATAGTACTATTTTAAGCAGGTATGTACCATTCAATAGTAGTCTTTGTTGTTCCATAGGCATGTCTAAGCAATCGACAAAATCATCAATAATTAACTATTTTAATTGAATTACAGCAGTAACTTATGCACAGATGATACAAAATCAGGATAAAACGCCAAAATTAGGTCGACTTAATTGCCACTTTCACGCAAATACAAAGGCTATTAAGAATCGTGAGGTAAGGATTAGAAAGAAAGATTCAAAGAAATACGACACGAAAAGTACCAAGAAATTGTGCTACGATTCAGTACAATATGCCTTAACAGTGAGTCGTCATGTCGAGGTCTAGTGAAATACATGTACTATGGTGGATTGCTAGTTTCGATTGAGTTTCGCATACATAAGCGAACAAACGCATATTGATCTGCTCGTGGCTTCGAGCAGATCTAACTGTTCAAACATGTATTTCAAATATAGTCCTTCATCGCTGGTAAATTAAACGCTAAAAATTGTCGTTTCGGTGCCTAGAGTACATAGTCAAAAACAGACAACTAAGGACCATTGTTGATCCAGTGATTTATTTAGTATATGGGCCAATGACTTTCTACAATTTTCTCTTGAACTTAGCTGACATACTTTTTATAATGAAACGTTATTCAATTTAAAAACTGACAGAATCACACTAACATGGTTACTTTCATCCTATGTGATACACTACAGATTCTTATTGTCTGTCAAGTAGGCCATTTGCCCTCGAAAAGCTTAGGGTAAACTTATTAGTATCATTATTGTCTTTTGTCATGTAACCTGCTAGGTGCGGGAAGGTTGTGAGATGTACTTTGAGACAAAAATTGCTTGAAATTGTAGAAAAAGCACGTTCGAAATATAAGACAACATCCTCATAGGACAACATCATTCGAAATTTTAGACTGGTACTTGCAACACATTCAGTCATGTTATGAATTATACATGTATGAGCCGCGACACGACAAAACCAACAATGTGGTTGTGTGCCCAGCGCAGATTCAGATCAGCCTGGGCATCCGCCCAGTTTGACCAGACTCTTCATTATGTACTCAAAGGGTAGCTATGGGTCTAAGCTACCGCCATGCGGACAGCGAAGACTCTGATCAGACTGGGCGAATGCCCAGGCTGATCTGAGTCTGCGCTGGGCGCACAACCACATTGTTGGTTTTGTCGTGTCGCGGCTCATATACCTGGCGCTTAGAACCAATTTGAAACATTGTGCAGTCGTTAACATATATATTCAGGTAAAACAACAGAAAAACAGCCAGCTCTCTCTTTCCCAGCGAGATGACTACAAACTAAGCTACTAAGACGAGACACACAGAAAAAAAGTTAAACAATAAAGGAGAAATGGTCAAACAAGAACGAACAAAATCAGAAAAAGCCGTCTTCGAACGCCCAGAAACATTGTTCATACAACATAAAACGTTTGGGTTCACAAAGAAGGACAGAGCCATGGAACATCGAAGAAGGACGCGTAAATTAAATCACCGTTATGTTACAAACATGAGGATTCATAGCATATACTGTTGTAAATTGTTTCCCAAGAAGAAATAAAAACACCCCCGAAAAAATATAACTTTGCATATATGAATTTATAAAAAGAGAGTACAACGAAGCGTTAATGGTCAAAGTAAACAATTAATTTCAATCTGTTCTCGTCGCCCATATATGATTGAATTTGTTGTATGAAGCATAAGCTCTCAATAGAGAAAGGATTTAGCTACCTGGGTCGCAATAATAAATTTTTCTCTTAGACTGTCTCCCCTGTAAAATACCGGCCCAATCATGCGGGTACATCATTTTTCCTTGTGTCATTTCACGTTTCAAGAAGACCTAATAAACGTTTAATTGACTTATTACGCAAGACTTTCTAGGGAATCCAATCTTGTTTACACGCATAAAGCAGTTAAATATACTGAAAGGATTTAAAAACTTCCACCTATTAATTTTGAATATCTCAAAAATGAATGCAGCTACGCCCACCAAAATTTTACAGCATATCTATACCTTTATACCTGATTCTATCAATATACGGAATTTGAAATCGTTCAACCGAATCGGTCAGGAACAAGCACGTGCTCCTCGTGTTCTTAGTACCGTTTACATAATGATGAATAGCTTCATGTATACAGGTTTCTGATGAAACATTTCTCTTACGATATCGAATTGAATTTTAAAAATTTGAAGTCGGTCAGTGGCTTTATTTAGCCTACCGCGCCTAAATATCGCAAACAGGCGCAGAGTTTTGGGCCAGATAAATGCTGAAATTTCAAAAAGTGACGTCGCGGTACAATTTTATGCATTAATTCCGGCAATTTTCAATCTCAGACGACGTGCACTGTTTACAGGAAGCTAAAAGGACCGTCAGAAAAGCACATAACCGAGATGGAAAAACAGAAGACATGACGTTAACTAACGTCGACGCCGTCTCCGTAATAGGCTTTGCGCGACAGCATCATCCGCAGTGATACTTTCAAATCAACGTTGATGACGTCACAATATTAAGACAGTAAGAAGTGGTCGAAAGAGTGTTGCATAAGATAACGCCGGCATTGCCTTATGCATTTCAGTGACGTAACGCTCTTTTACTGACGTCATTTAGGTAAATGATACAAATAAACTGTGTAATCTTTAAATTTGATAAGTTTCAAGCATTTTGTCGTTAAATAGTCAACACTGTCATGAGTAAACAGATCAGCAGCCAACAATAAAAAGTGGAAGTTTTTAAATCCTTTCAGTATAGTAAGACTTCTTTACAAATGAGACGCCTTAGAAGAATCCCATCTGAGAGGACACATGTAAATAAATTAACGAACAAAAAGAACAAGAGGTCGATGATTGTTCCGAATTGCTCACCGGAGACAGAAGTTCTCTAGTCATCACTTATACATCCCAGCATTAACTACATGTATGTTCCAGTACAAAGTGTGCCACTCTTGAGCATCGGGGCATAAAGAGGACTCTATGCTACCCATTATGTGAATGTCAAATTGTGGCTCTAATGGCAATTAAGGGGACTTAAATGAAAATGGTATTTAGTTCCTTGTATAACGTATTAAGCATTTGCAATCCACTAATTCAGCTTTTTGAACGTTGACTGATAAAAGTTCACATACTTTTAGCTATGGTGATATCGCTGAGAAACAAATGTTTTGCGAAACCAAATCTCTCGTGAATATTAACCAGTTTCTAGTGCAGCTTAATATGTAGTTGTTGTACTTCTACACATTGATGAGTTTCTCATTTTTTCTTTCTTCGATGCTATGGAAATTTTGTGCTCTAATTGTTCCCTTTTTCGGCTGGTGTCCTTAGTCATATCTTTTTTGTGTTTATGAAATGCTGACATCTTGTTTTGGTTTATACATTATTTTATTCATACAAGATATACTGACAAGATATATACATGTAATATTCATTGAGGATCTGAACGGAAGCATATTGCTTATAGAGTTCACATCTCGTTTTGACAGAGATATAAGTTTTACCGGTTGTTCTACATGCAGTGATGGATAGATGAAGATCCCAAGAACAGATTCTCTAGACGGCATTCCAGAAGCAACTGGCATTTGTTCAAGAGAAGACTGAAACCTTCAATCATTTATGATATACGTACATCGTTTCATCAAATCAATTTACTTTCGGATTTACAATAATATTTGGCAAAGTGATGCGCTTGATAAGATTATTAACGTACTTCTTTAGTTATAAGACGAGATTTTCCCTTAAAAAACAATCGCAAAGATCTAGATCAATCTTGTAAGACGAATCTAGATCTTTGGGATCGTTTTGGAAGAGAAAACCCCATTTCATTACAGAATAAAGCAAAATTGATTTACAAATTGTTACGGGCCAACTCTCCTACCTACCAATATCTACAATAGTAGATTTGCGCCTAGCTTCATATATATTCAATCTCTGACAACTGCGTCAGGGAGTTAACTCTTTGGCTCAGTGGTTAGAGCATTGGACTATCACCCGGGAGTTCCGGGTTCGAATCCCAGCAAATGTCTGGAATTTTTTCAGCTATGCTTTGGTCCGTTTGTTGCGGCAGTAGACATTACTGCCGCAACAAAATATTTACGCTAATTTTGGAAGAAAATATTTACGCTAATTTTGGAAGAATGAACTCCCGTCTTACAACCGAAAAATACGGTACTCAGTGAAATAAGCAATACTTAAACAAGAAAAAAAAAGTTAACAACATTTCGAAAATAAAAATAAATAAAATAAATATATAAGTAAACTTAGCAAGAATGACCTTACATTGCGTATGGAATTTATTGGAGGTATAGTTTAAACCGGTGAAATATGGAACCATGTTTAAACATGATAACGATTATTTCGATATTTTTTTAACAACGGTATTACGTGGATCTACATGTGATGAAAGAATGATCGTACTGTAGTTGTTGTAATATTCCAATTTCTCGCAAGAGGCTCATAGGAACGAATCCACGGCGGCACCTCCCGGCGTCCTCGTATATCGATTAGACTACCACTTACGTTGTGGCAAGCATCTCCTGGTCGAAACAAAGGCTGTTCTCAGGGCCACGACGTCAATGACTGTTAGTCATCAAATGGCTGGCTCGCCACGTCGTTGGCACACTAGCAGAGCGATGATGTCCTCTTTGTCCGATTTTCGCTAAAGTACACAAAGGATAATGCCAACGAATGCATAATATATTGAGATGTCTATATCAAGTTTGATTATTCGAACGGCATGCCTGTTTAAATAATTACCAATCTAAACTTGCAATCCCACGAGACGTGCAGAAATCATAGTTGATTTAGCTAAACGTGTCGGCAAAATATTGCTTGATCGGTGGGTTGTATTGGGTTTAAAATCCATTTCATTCAACATTTCATGGTATACGAAACCATCGCAGAGAGCAAAGAAAGAGAGCACAAACAAGAGGAAAAAGTAAAATTAAGCACCGACCCAATGTTCTTCTGAAGCCGGTGCTTTGGGCCAGGGCAGTATTGCAGCATTACTTTACTGCACATGAAGAGACTCAGTTAAACCGACTCTAATATTTCCGTTTCTTTCATGAATTTCTTGATTCAATGACTAGTTTATTCAATGCAAGTATATTGATTGATTTGATGCTTAACGTCCACGGTAAACAGCTATTGTCATGTCGGGACTGTCAGTTACCACACTATTCCTGGGCAGGCTTAGACCTCCTAAGCGGTTAACCAGTACTAAGTGCACATACTTTCGCCAGTAACTGATAACTGCCCTTCTTGAATCAGTGGAAGGAGAAACGAAAGTATGTGGCCAAACCGGGTTTCGAACACAGGACCTCTGACTTATCAGTCAGGTGCCCTACCGATTGCGCTACGCGGCTCGGCCACAATGCAAGTATAACAGATTCAGTCAAGATCACGTGAAGTTACAGTTAATTGTTACACTCACAGGGGAGGCAACTCTATCATTTTAAAATTTGCCTTCCTTCAAAATTGGGAGCAAGTCTTGCAGGACTCTCCTAGTAGTAAATACTTTCCTTTAAGAGTAGAGCTGTAACTCGAGAAAACTAACAAAGTGGTGCGCCAAGCGCAGACTCAGATCAGCCTGGGCATCTTTGCTGTCCACATGGTGATAGCTTGGACTCTTAGCTATCACTTAAGCGCTTAGCGAAGAGTCTGAGCGGACTGGGCGAATCTCCAGGCTAATCTGTCTGACCTGAGCGAACAACCACTTTGTTGGTTTTCTGTGTCGCGGCTCACTTGTCTCCTTATTGGGAAGGCTTCTCTGTCCAGAGAAGCAAACAGAGAGTCTCGAAAGTTTTCTCCCTTTGTTGCATGGACGGAAAACATGATGGTGCACCTATACACACATACACGTTAAACGTCTTCAATGGTATAATATTCCCTGTGCGCAAATAAGTGGATGCGAAAATTTGCCAAATTGACTAAATGTTTCATCATGCACCTGCAAATTTGCATGCTGAAATTTTTTTAAATTATATAAGATTACAATTACATTTGCCTGCAGGCATGCCAATTTAAAATAACTTAGGCGGGAAAAAATAAATTCTTTAGCTTCCCCTTCGTTAGAAGAAATCATCAGTATGCGTACAGTTGAAATTGCTCCAAATACGCCACGGGTATCTTCGCTCAGTTTTGCCACTCCGCTACACTAGTCTTTCAGAACGCTGCTTTTCAGTATTCGCAGTATTGTTTAACAGACACTTCTGAGAATACTGCCAAATGGCGCTGTATTTTAAAATATGCGACGAAAATGGTAATACCAATCCTGTTAACTATTGGAGCATGGCGAAATAGGAAGCAGTGCAGACCCTGGCCAGACTGGCCCTGTTTGCTCAGCCACTTTGGTTCCAAAACTATGGCCAATGCGGTATTAAGCTGAATGGATACATTAAAAGGGGAAGAAACTTTGGCTTCTCTTCTTAAGGGGGTCAACTCTAACCCTTAACCCATTAATGCCTAGCGTCCCATAAAAAGAACATAGGCAAACATTGCAGACCCTGATCAGACGCCGCAGAACGCGGCGTCTGATCAGGGTCTACACTATTTGCATAAAATTTATAGAATTTCTATAAGACGATAAAAAAATGAATATGCCAGACAGCCCTAGAATAATGGATGGACTCATCTAATTTATAAGTATAGAAGAGTCCACTAGGCATACATGGGTTAAAGAAAACAAATTGCCCCTTAGGAAGAAATGCATTCCTTTAAGAGTAAATCCTTTTCTAAGAATAGCTTCCTTGTCTAGAGAAACAAACAGGAAGTCACAGAATTGCTTCCTTTGTAAAAGAAAGAAGGAAAACACGGCGGTGCGCTTAAATACCTTAGTGGAAACAAACTGCTGATCTAGCGACCTCAGGTTTGAGACCCGTTGGAAGCGAAAATCCTCAGTCCAACCGTTAACGGTGGTCCATTGCGTACAGCCTTTCATTATCACCCTCCCATCGTCCTGATATAATATTGAAATACTGTTAGAAACGACGTAAAATTGCAAGCCATCCAGCCATTGGTTATGGTCATGTACCTCGAACGGAGTTATTAAATTTATTCAACGTTAAAAAAAGGAGAGATATTTTACTGGAATATCAGTCGGAGCCAAGATGAAAAATGGACAGTTAAATTTCTGAATTCAGGGAAATAAGATGAAATGTTACAACGACAGGAGATAATACATAACAATGGAAATCAATGCACAGGCAACGTTGATAAATGTAAATATATTGGTTAGGCGCGCAAAAATGTAGCACCAATTGAAATTGCATAGTTAGTGTACAGCTATTACGTTGCAGAAACCGCGGATAATTTAAATACTCAATTCATCATTTCAACATGATTTCAAAAGAACGTAGCATAAATAAACCTTAATTGCTATAATTTTAGCATGGAAAAGGAAAGAGCCGATTCCTTGATTTCAGATGAAATAAACTAGCCATGCTTTCAATAAACGCTATGATTTATCTTGTAAAGTTTGCAATAAGCATCATTAGTATGTCAATAATCTACTAATCGGAAAGATTTTGCTGTATTGCTAGAGGGTCGGAGGAGCTCTAAGATCTAGGATTTAAAATTGAAATCTAGATCTGAGGCTCAAATCTAGGTTTGAAGATTCTTCCCTAGGTTTGCAGACTTCTTTTTTCTAGGTTTGCAGACTTATAATGTAGATGGCTTGTCATTGCATATGGCTTGCCGTACTGATAGTTAACAGTAACACACAGTTACTGCTTCCTTCCAAACTGATCCTATTTGCAGTTGTGTTCTTTAAGGAATTGATTTGCAGTGCCGTGTAAAACGTTTAGGGGAGGCGTCCACAAATACTCGCTGTGATAATTTAAATGAGAACAAAAAGATCAAAGCTAGGAAGAGAGCTTTACTATAGTCATTTTGTCTATTGTTTATGGGATCAAATGTCCTCGTAATTGTCTAGTACACTAACATTAGAATTTGCTTAGTGTAAACATATTTGAGCCGCGACACGACAAAACCAACAAAGTGGTTGTGCGCCCAGCGCAGACTCAGATCAGCCTGGGCATCCGCCCAGTCTGATCAGAGTCTTCGCTGTCCGCATGGAGGTAGCTTAGACCCCTAGCTATCCTTTAAGCGCTTAGCGAAGAGGCTGATCAGACTGGGCTGGTGCCCAGGCTAATCTGAGTCTGCGCTGGGCGCACAACCACTTTGTTGGTTTTGTGGTGTCGCGGCTCAAATGTCCTCGTAATTGTCTAGTACACTCACATTAGATTTTGCTTACACACGGTAAACAGAAGATAGTATTAACTTATAAGTGGTCCTTTGTGATTTTGTTTGCATTGTAAAATTGAAAACTGATTCTATTCGATTTCTTACATACTTTTGTTTTCATTTAGCTTGTCTGTATAGAGCGAAATGGTTAGCACTACCACTTTCAATCGATGTTTTGAGTACGCAACCTTGCCGCAAAAAGATTTTTTTTCAAACCCTCTCGAAAGTATGAAAGACATTGGATTGCGTGGAAAGTGAATGGTTCGTGATTAATTTAAAGTTTGAAAGCGACCCAGGCCCTTGCATCATTTCAAGATATACGCAAATAAGGCTTACTTATAATCCTGTTACGTTCAAGTAAGTGTGCCGACTGTTCAGAGACGGCTTAGTGCCATGTTGGCTGCTATATACCATTTCGCCTTTTCGTCCATAGAGTGCGATACTTTTACATGCATCTGTAAGAACGATGTCGTTGTACCCAGTATGTGTGAGTGGATACGAAAACAACCATGCCACGCCCCGAGGTTATAAAACATTTTTCGTGCTCAACTCAGCTGAGCATGAAATTTTCTCTGCTGATAAATATAAAAATGCCAACTAAGGTTGGCATTTTCATATTCATAAGCAGTGAAAATTTCATACTCAGCTAAACTGAGCATATTATTGGTAGAGTTATGTATTCTGTACTTTGCTATTTGTAGCAGATAAAATTTCATGCTCAGCTGAGTTGAGGATGAAAAAAAGTTTTATAACCTCGGGGCCAGTTTTAGTTTTGCCTCCCTTCTCATCAACTCTTCAAAGAATTTGCTCCTACAGCGGCATTTTTTTTCATTTGACACGCGACACGACAAAATCAACGAGTTGGCATGTGCGCCCAGTGAAAACTCATATCACCCTCGACATCTGCTCAGCCTGAGAAGTGTCTTCGCTGTGCGCTTGAAGGGTAGCTAAAGTCTAGGCTCCCTCTATGCCGATAGCGAAGACTCTGATCAGACTCTGCTCATGCCCAGGCTGTTCTAAGTCTTCACTGAGCGCACAGGCCATTTTGTTGGTTTTCACGTGTCGCGGCTCAAATGTACTCACTAAAAATAAATAAGAAGGCACTGATCATGAACCGACACAAACGTTTACAACAGCCTGTCCTAAACACCAAGGCCAAGTTGTTCAAAGCATCGTTAGCCTAACGAGCTCATTAAGAGGGCAGCTCGTTAAGCGTTTTACAACTTCACTACCAAATATACTGATAGCGAGCAATCGCTTGCAGGCGCGTAGCGCCTGCTATTCAAAGCTCCGAAGGACCTTTGAAAGAGCGGGAGCTCTATGGTAGAGGATTGGAACAGCATGTTTTTCCTTTAAAATACATTTCTTTCAATGGAATTTCTTTCGTAGCGACACGAAACGAAAGTGACGTATTTCTGTCGCTACGTTACGTAATGACGTCAAACGTTCCCTTCCAAAAATCAAGATGGTGTCAACGTTTACCGCTTTTGTGCGTAGGTCACCAGATGGTGATTCACAAAATGCAAGGAGGCTGAACGTTGCGTTAAGTTTGAAGGAAAAAGAGAGCGCCGCAGAGAAGAAACTAAAAAAAATATAGCTAGTTTTCCGAGGGGAAAGATTAGGTTGGGAAAGCTGTTCTCGGTCAGTTTCTCATCCGTTTGTCAGACGGAGTTCGCAAGTGTTGAGTGTCAACAATTTTATCACACATTTCAAACAACAACTTCATATTTAATCCAGAATCATACAATGAGTAGTCAGATCAGGGTCTACACTTCGACTATGCATGTTTGTCCGAAACTTTACAGCTAACATGGTAACACCCAAAGAGGCTTTATCATACCACCCCATACATTGTAAAAAGCGATGTGCTCGCCTAAAGGCAGTGGCTAGTTTCATATTATTTTTGTTGAAAAATTGTGAGAAGCTTTTGCAGTGCAATTTTTGTTGAAAAAATGTGAGAAGCTGCAAAAGCTTCTCACATTTTTTCAACAAAAATATTGGTGTATTTGAGATATTAGCGTTTGAAATTTTAACGTCTCGTTAACTACATGTAACGACGTCGTTAGTTTTGAACAACCGGGCCCAGATGGGAAAGGAAAACAAATGGATGGCATGCAGGGCAAAACAAGACAAGTGAAATACCAAGAGGTTAGCTCTTTGCCAGCATTCGGCCGCGAGCTATTCTAAATTACAGTCAACTCCCGATATCTCGAACACTGATATCTAAGAATTATCTTCTTATATCAAAAAATATATTTCCTATTTTCATTTACATTTCAACTCGTTATCTCAAACTACTGATGTCTCGAAGTAAATTTTCTGGTAACTGAATTTACTCTGAGATATCAGTAGTTTGGGCTGAATTTCGACTTCGAGATATCGAGAGTTGACTGTATGTACAAAAAAAACCCACAAAACTAATAGAAATCGACAGACAATGGCAATAATAATAAGCCACAACAGAAGAGCCCCCTTGGTCGGGCCAGTTATGAATTACTGAGGAACGGGGTCTTAGATATCGATTTTATGTGCGCATGGTCCTCACTTTGGGCTTTGTAGTGCTTCATAAACATACATGTACTAATGAAACCAAAACTAAGAACTTTTTATTTTATTTTGACGTTACTTAAGGTCGCCCGCGACCCCTTGTAAATACTTTACTATGTTTTATATATACACAAAGCCTAACACCATTAAGAAGAGACTTTGAACATAGAAAATACAACCTCTTGAATTATTTAGAGAAGAGGGTTTGATCGTCACAAGTTTTCAACTTTGTACTGTCATAGCTAAGTTTGATCAGTGTGCCATTTTGATGGATTGGATGCCTGTTAGGCATGTTAAGTCAGATGCTAAACGTCTAAGTACAGGCTACGACATAAGGATTTCAATAAGATATCATTAGTCGCTTTACAAACGTGTATTGTCGGAACACAAAAATTGCAGGTTTTCCAGGCTAAGTAAGGACATAAATGACTGCATTGAAAACAACAGAGACAATGTAGGAGAGAGTTAACATGTATATATCATTCTGTAGAAATGATCAACATAAATCTAGCTATGATTTGTTTCCAGAGCAAGTGCACAATATAATTTTCAAGGGCTCCTGTCTAATGAAATATTGTTTACATAAACCGAGTACATATCTGATATCATTAACTTTTAAGTGATCCTTTGTAACGCTCTGTCATTATGTAAATATTGTAGAATTTATTAATTGAATTCGATTCCACTTATTGTTTTTAAAAAGTCTGATGTTGCTTGCAACCAGCATATCTGCTTTTCATTCATGAAAATGGATGTAAATTTAGAATTGTACTGTACATGTACAACACGGTTTATTTCTGGCAAAGGCAACTCAGCGGACTTAGAATTAACCATTAAGTGAGATGACTTACATATAAGCGTTACGCTTACTGTCAGATCCTGTATTGCTTCACTGTATTATTGATATGAATGTATAAAATCTTTGAATAAAATATTGTTTAACCCACTAATTAAGTGACCTGGTGTATCCAGACGTTCAACCAACACCTATCCGGCACCTACAACTAGCTCAGCAGGTACTGTACTTATCCTACCTTTGTCAATATCGGTAGGATACGCCGAAGCCAAAAATGTACAGCATATTCGCTTAATTGCAATGACTCCTTACTGGAAACGGATCATAATCTGAAATTATCTAATAATCTAGTTGATTTCAATTTCTTTCGAGTCCCTTCGAAAGGAGTTTTTTAGGTAACTTGGCACACCTCTATGTTTCTCAGCCATTTTCTCGAAGTGAAACAATTTTTGTGACTTCCTGTTTGCTTCCCTGGACGATGTACCTTTCCAAAAATTAGATCAACTCTTAAAGGAAAGAATTTGCTCCAAAGGGAGCAAATTCTTTCCTATAAGAGTTGACCCCGCAATAAGAAGGGGTGTAAAAATGAAAACTGAAAAGTTACTTCCCCTGAAAGTGTACCCATTCTCCTATACTCG
Organism: Ctena decussata; assembly: GCA_963989385.1. Classification (NCBI taxonomy): domain Eukaryota; kingdom Metazoa; phylum Mollusca; class Bivalvia; order Lucinida; family Lucinidae; genus Ctena; species Ctena decussata. Next base: position 67,569,592 of record OZ022512.1, read on the forward strand.
ATCCCAAACAATCCAATAGGCCTACATCAATCAGCGAACAGTTGTGTTCATTGAGAGAGAATGTCGGATAAACTAATGATCTGCTAGAAATGAACTTTATCATTAGCCCACATCTTGAAAAATAATTAATTGTTTTGATGGCTATGGAACCGCGGTGATTTTGCAGGTTAGTTATTTTGCCAGCCTCTATTGATCTAATGGGTTGAGAGTTACCGTTTTCTTTTCTTTTCTTCTTTTTTTTCCTGTGAATACAGAACTTCATTGAGCAGATAGTTTCCTTTAAGAGCAGGCCCAGTTTTGAAAGGGTTTTGTTGTCCAGGAAAGCAATAAGGAAGTCACAAAAGTTGTATTCCTGTAATAACAAAAAGCCTCCAAACCTACACTACAGAGGATACCCAGAAAAATGCACCTATCACGGATCACACTTTTCCTGTTCAAATCAAAATCATAGCCAATCAGCCATCAAAACAAGGGCATAGGTAAAAATTAAAAAAAAAAAAAAAAAAAAAAAAAGAAATGGGACACCAAAATAATTGCCCTAATTATCCTAAAATTCCAACAGTTCGGTAAAACAATGCAGTACGAGGTCAAAGAGAAGATGCAGATTGAATATCAAACAATGCAAACCCTGCTTAGAATGCTCCTTTTAAGCTGGGTCTGCAGTGATTCTCTATCCTACCTGTCCAATGACTTAGATCTTAATGTAGTGTGTGCGTAACGAAAAAAATGAAATAAGTTCAGCAAGGTAACACAAGCAAACGCAAGGAATGCCTGGACAGAGAGGAAATATTTGTTAAAACAATGATACTTCTCGCCTGACTAAGCTTTACGTATTCCGGAATGGAAACATCTTCACATACGTTTTGCCAGTTTTAGAAAGGAAAACAATCTTCGTGTCTTCTTTCCTTTCTAAAAAGCCCTCAAGGAAGTAGGAGCAGACTTTTTCTTGATAAACTGCCCTAGAAATGTTCTCATTCGTGTTAACGAAAGGAGTCGAAAGAAAAAACATCCATTAGTGCACTTTAACGAGTTCCACTATATCATTAACCATGTGTTCAAATTCGCAAGAGTAATATGGTGCATTTCTTGATGCACTGTTAGGAGTATTAGTACATTTTTAGACGGATCATCTCTGTAATTTCAGTTTTTCCTGTCTTCCCAATAAGGAGCCCCGGCAGAGTTAACGACTGGCCTGCTGATCTAGCGGTCCCATTGGAGGCTGAAATCTTTCAAACCGTAAATGGGGCTTCAGTACACACAGTCTTTTATCCTCTCCTTCCCATCGTCCTGTTATTGCGGAAATATTGTTATAAAGGACATATAATCGCAAGTCATCCATTAATCTCTTCTCAATGGGGTCAACTCTTAAAGGAAAACTTGGCTCCCATATGAGCCAATTATTTCCTTTAAGATTAGATCAATACGGAAGGGCATTGTAACCAAGGGTAGCAAACACTGAGGAAGCTACAAAAGTTGGTTTCACTTTCTTAAAATGGTTGTGGAAAAAGAAAGAAAAGAAAACAAGAGGGCCAAATGCCCCTAAATCACTCACCTGAGTTTAAGGGCGTCATTGTTCAAAGTGTATGTGTTGTTGACATTTAGCTAGAAGGCAGTAAATGACAAAAGCATTGGAAATTTGGTTTCAAGGCAGAAGCCTACAACTTTTAGAAATTTAGCTAGACGGCAAACTTTGTAGAGGTCCACCAGGCAATTATTCATTCCAAATTTCAAGCATCTGAGGCTAGCGGTTCTGAACGAGATTTTAGATATTTTTCTATGTTTTTCTGTGGTCCAAACTAAGGACTTCCCTAATGTAGGTCCATTTTGGACACTGGGACCTCCATTGAACAAACATGGTAAATGACTCCTAGGCAATGCTACATTCAGAATTTCAGGCATCTGAGCCAAGTTGTTCTGAAGAAAAAAGTTCTGGAATATTTTCTATGTATTTTTATGGTTCAAACATAGTGAGGTCCCTGCCGTGGGGCCATTTGGACCCTGGGGCCATCGTTTGAACAAACTTGGTAAAGAAATACTAGACAATACTTAATACCAAATTTCAAGCATCTGAGCTCAGTGGTTCTAAAGAAGAAGATTTTTTAATATCTTTATGTATTGCTATGGTTCAAACACAGGACCCCCTGTGGCAGGGCCATTTTTGATCCTGGGGCCATCATTGACCAAACTGGGTAAAGAACCACTACGCAATGCTACATACCAAATGTCAAGCACGTGAGAAAAGTGGTTCTAATGAAAATCTTAAAAAGTTCCTTCAAGAGCAGAGAATACGTACAGAAGTAGGAACATGGGCATACGTAGTTTCGGCTAATAAAGCCTCGTCAGTGACCCTGACAATATCTGGTGACCAAACCAGAAAAAAGCATACTGTAATTTCTTAATTTTAATTGGGCAGTCGATTCAAAGACTGATAAGTTTCAAAAGGATCCAAATAATATAAAAGACGATTATCTAGATTTTTGAATATTTTTCTCTGTATTTCTATTGTTAAAACCCAGGACCCCCTGGGGCGGAACCATTTTTGGACTCTGGGGCCATCTTTTAAAAAATCTTGGTAAAGAACCACTAGGAAATGCTACATACCAAAGTTCAAGCGTCTGAGCCAAGTGGTTCTGATGAAGATTTTTTAATATTTTTCTCTGTGTTTCTATGGTTCAAACCAAGGACTCCTTGGGGCGGAACCATTTTTGGACTCTGGGGCCATCATTTGAACAAACTTGGTAGAGATCTACTTTGCAATGCTATTTACCAAATTTCAAGCATCTGAGCTAAGTGGTTCTGAAGAAGAAGATTTTTGACTTTTTTATATGTTTTACTGTGGTTCAAACCCAGGACCCCCTGGGACAGGACCATTTTGGACCCTGAGGCCATCATTTGAACAAACTTGGTAAAGGACCACTAGGCAATGTTACATACCAAATTTCAAGCATCTGCACCAAGAGGTTCTGGAGAAGAAGTTTTTTAAGTATATTTTAATTTTGAACCCAAGACCCCCCGCCGTAGAGCCATTTTAGACCTCAGGGCCACTATTTGAACCAACTTGGTAGGGGTCTACTAGACAATGCTTCATATCAAGTATCAAAGCCCTAGGCCAAGCGGTCCCAGAGAAGATGTCACTTAAAGCAAATTGTTGTCGACGCACGGCGGACGTTGGTTGGTTGGTTGATTTGATGCTTAACGTCCACGGTAAACAACTAAGGTCATGTCGGGACGGTCAGTTAACCTAACCACACTATTCCTGGGCAGGCTTAGACCTCCTAAGCGGTTAACCAGTACTAAGTGCACATACTTTCGCCAGTAACTGACAACTGCCCTTCTTGAATCAGCGGAAGGAGAAACGAAAGTATGTGGCCAGACCGGGATTCGAACCCAGGACCTCTGACTTACGAGTCAGGTGCCCTACCGATTGCGCCACCCGGCCCGGCAGCGACGGACGACTGACGACGGACAACGGACACTGACTGATCACAATAGCTCACCCTGAGCCTATGTCTCAGGTGCGCTAAAATGGTGGTGTACTTATACACCATAGGGTTTATTAAGAACATGAATTCATCTAGTTTAAATTGTGCAAGATATCAAATTTAAACGCAGCATGAAACATAAAGCACACGATTATGTGATGATATTTATTCAATTTAAGTTCAAAACCTGACATGTTTGCGATACGAAATCAAATAAGACAGGACAAGTCTGTTAAGTACTTTGAATGTCTAGAAATAATCTGATAAATGCCACGATGCAGCTCTTCTTAGTAGTATTTCAATTCCCGTAACGACGTTATCCCCAGCAGCTCAATGGAACGTATCCATAGCCGCAGTAACGGGGCGCCTTTCGTCCGTCCATAAGGAGCTCTTCTTTTGCGATGTTTCGTATGTCTTTTACCGTAAAAAATCTAAATATTGGGACAGAAAGGTCTGAGCAAACAGCGAGGGCCCAGATAAGTCTGCTCCTCATCAGGGTCTACACTGTTTTCCAACTTCTGTGTCGTTTGGACGCATCGCATCATTGTAAAACCAAAGTGTTCCATATTTAGGACAATTACTGTAATTATTTAGGTGTCCCAGTTTTGAGATTTTTTGCGGTAATATCAAATTATCTCGAATATTCGGTTTAATTTTGTCGTGTCTTGTTCATGTTGCTTAAAGGTATACTCCCTCGTATTTCATTACAAAATAATCACAAAATTATGAAGCTGGTTAGTTGTATGCAACATAATTAAGATGTGTTAAAAAAATCTTCAGCTAAAACATCTTTGTTACGGAGGCAGAGACGATATATCAATGCGTACCGTTCTTGAATATTCACGAATATTTTGTCGTCATAAATTGATTGACTCCCACAGGCGTTTCTGCAAGCATGTGTTGAATTTTATGATTGGTGGAGTAAATAACTTAACAATAGCATTAACCTCTAATCTGTGCACGTGAGTTGTTTTCAGCCAATAACTGTCTAAAGTTGAGTAAAGAAAGGACTTAAAATTATTCATGATATAACTTTAACCCGATTAACTATGATTGCTGGGCGTATCAAGTCTTCAGTTTTGGCGGGAATGGTGACCCGCTATTGCCGCTCTTTTTGTGTATTTCCTTAAATTCTCCTATTTTCAGTGACCATCACAAATCATAAATTTGGCAGATAAATGTACTTTTAATAGCAATCATTATCATGCCCAGAATATAATGTTTTGTGAGAAATTTAAAATTTAATAGAAATATTGTGGGTGTAAATCTTTAAATGGGGTGTGCTTTGTGATTGCGAAACTTCCAAGGTACCACTTTTATATTTTACCTCCCTTCTTAGTGGGGATCAACTCTTAAAGCAAAGAAAATTCTTTATTTATTAAGAGCAGAACCCTTTTGAAAAGGGACTCTGCTTACAGAGAAGCCAACAGAAAATCAAGACTTTGTATCCCTTAGAAAAATAGAGAAACATAATGAAACTGTATCCACCCACCTTAGGCTAGACGGAAACAAACCCACCTGTAAATCCATCGAGCAACTGTGTAGCCATCAGAAACAATTAATTAGTTTTCAAGATGTGGGGTAATGATAATGTTCCTGAGAATCTACATCATTAGTTTAGCCTACGTTCTCTCTACATTATTAACCTTACAGTCCAATGATAGACCTCTGAGATATAGTGGAGTTTCCTTGTTTTCTATTGAAGCTACGTCGAAAGCACCCAGTACGAGTGAGAAAGATAGAAAATCAGCATGTCAGACAGACTGTTCGCAAAGGCGCTTTTATTTCTCAGTTGATTGCCACGTCAGGCTTTCAATTGCAATTCCGTCCGATTATTACTAAGATGGTTAGTTATGACCCCCTATGAAAATATATGGGGTCCTCGCGAGTTGACAGGAGTCGAGGTGAGGTCGAACCTCCTGTAAAGTCACACGACTCCTAATATTTCCATGGCTGGTCAGTCAATCACCATCTAAGAGTTTTATTGCACCGAGGACCTTTAATTTAACTTTAAGCCTACCCAACTGTCAAAAAGGGAAAACGAAAGAAAAAATAAAGCAGAAAAAATAAAAGTTACCGCAAAGCACAGTCTCTAAGTTATCATGCATTGATGTTTTCACAAACATCTGGGCCCAGGTTCACAATCCTTCCTTAAACTTAAGGACTACCTTTACTTTAAGGTTGAAAATTTCATGTGTAAAAAAAGAAAAAAAACAACAACAGCTTACAAAAACGTAATGCATTTGATATTTCTTTCTTATTACAATAAGTTCTGAATAGTAGAAAGATGAGTTGGAATATTGAAGGAATGAATTTCATTTTTTCTGAGGTTTATCGAAGTGTAAACTACATTGAGTCACGTGCAAAGTGAATGAACCCCGAAGGGGTTCATGTAAACTTTGCTAGTGACCCAATGTAGTTTTTCGGGGTTCATGTAAACTTTGCTAGTGACCCAATGTAGTTTACACTTCGATAAACCTCAGAAAAAATCAGTTCATTGCTTATATTTACATTCGTTTCAATCAAATCTTTCATAAAACCTTTCATAGCGCTAAAACTGAAGCAGTAAAACATGTACACGCAGTTTTTTCTGCTAACAGCAGAATGGCATGCATGACGTCATGACTTTGCTGACGTCCAATCAGGTTGTAGAGAGCTTTTGTTTATTTTTACGTCATTGACATCACGTGTCTCAATGTAATTATTGGAATGTAAACTACATTACGTTCCAATGGTTTACTATAGGGCTTTTCAGTAAATACACCAAGAATGTAAATATTAGCAAAAGTACATATTTTAAGAATGGATGATTAACACTAATGCCCAGCATGAAACATTAAGCTAATTATAAGCTGAATTAGATGTTGCCATTTATTTCAGAATTTGAATTTCCATGAGTCCAATAGTAATTCAAATAAAAGAGAAAAATAATCGGAAATTATTGCACATGTGAACCGTAATTGATATCAAAATGATGCATTGCTAAACACACTTCCATATGTGTCTCGTGAAAACCTTCCAAAATTATATTGTATTCTATCTACCATAGTTTAAAACATGGAATAAAATGGATGAGATAAGCTACACTTTATTGGCTACAATTTAGTACTTCCAGGAGCTGGGATGATACTCTTACCAGAAAAAATTTGCTCCCTCTGAGGGAGCAAATTCTTTCCTGAAGGGGTGCCCTTCTAAATCAAAGGAAATACTTTGAAGAGCTTATCCCTGCCAGCCCTTTCCATTCTATATCACTCTATTTTATTTCACGCTCTAAACTATGCGTTCAGAAAACTATCCCTTGTGTGTTTCGGAACTCTGCAAATTGGTTGTTTTGAGGTATGCACACTTTCATCTCTTTCATGAGCATCTGCCATATTTTCAGTCGAAATTTAAAAAAAAAAGAAAAAAAGAAGAAAAAATAGACTTACTGAAAGAGTCTCCGACTTTACAATATCAAACAATTTAGTTGTCGTTAAACGTCTCCCCGTGCTTTGGAATAAGCAGGTTATATAATTTCTGATACATGTACATCTACTTTGGGATCACTGAGTTCGTTAAGTGACATTTTGAAGAAAAAATACGGTTCTCCTTAAGCCGGTGCTAGAGGGTTGGCATCATATCGTTCTAGGTTTTGGTAATCTGCTCGGAAAAACGGCGATTCGAATGCACTTACGTATGTAACGCGACGTCTGATTGGATAACGTCAAAAATTTGCGACAGTATATCCTGCGATATACTGTCGGAAACCCGACGTCATTACGTAACGTCGCTTCTTATTGGCTGACGTCTGGTTTTACGTCTCTGAAAGTTTTGGCTGCTGGTGCAAAGTACATGTACCACACTTTTGAAGGTGAAAATGTGAAAAGTGCATTACAATGGGGATAACTATTCTCTAAATTGTCATTTGGGGAGGTAAATCGTCTGTTTTATGGTCGCAAATGGCGAACAAATCGGAAAAATTTAAATGTGTGCTAGAAAGTGGTGGATAGTTCAGAATCCAAACTATTTGAACCGCAAATTTCCGACCATAAAACCGACGGTTTACCTTCCGAAATGACAATTTTGAGTACAGTTATCCCTCAATTCATCGACTGTTTTTTTTTATTTTACGTCAAGGTAAATGGTTATTTCTCTACGTTTTAAATAGTTTCAATTCAGTGCACCATGCAACATATTTTCCCGATTTTTATCAAGTAAGACGCAACAAGCAATCTTACTTTGGACATGGCCTCTGTCATGAAATCAAAATCTTAAAGAGTTGCTTTAAAAGCAGAGAACACATTCAGGAGAAGGAACATGGGCCATGCTTCGATGTTTCGGCTACTAAAACCTCATCAGTGACTCTTACAATACCTGTTGGCGAAAACTGGAAAAAGCATAGCTATTTCATAATATAAATTAGGCAGTGCACTCAAAGACTGATAAGTATAAAAAATAATCCAAAAGATTAAAACACAATGTTCTAGAATAAGAGTTTAACCCAATGAAAATTTATGATTCGTCAGAATATATTTTCTGATCTCAAAGGACAAACATAAAATATAGTCTGCACTATGGATGATGTACGAGGAGACGATTAAAGGCCGCCACACGACATAATACCAGCTGCAGTGAAGTCAGATTAAGTTTGAATTGATGTCCGTGCAGATTACATCGCCATTTTAGTGTCAGTTTTCCCGTATTCAAATTTTGAAACAGACTCCTTGCCTGAAGTATGAGTCTCTATGGGCGATCAATGTATCGTTAGAATCAGACAAATTTAAACGTGTGCTAGAAAATGGTGGATAGATCAGAATTCAATTTTTTTTTAGCTGGAAATAGCAATTTACCTTGCCATAAACAAAGAGACAGCCATTTTTCAGTGCAGAGCATCAAAAAAAAAAAAAAAACAAAAAAAAAAAAAAAAAAACGTGATACTTCCACCCGGCGTCGTTATAGTGGCGGAAGAGAAGACTGTAAGTTTCGATTTTTACATAGAAACTGCGAGACGTCTGTGCAACACAACTGTGGGAAGTCTGATTTTGATCGCTTAAAAAAGTGTCACTTAGGTGTAGGAAGTGTCTGTTCGCTGCACTTTTTTTTAATTCTAGGTCGAGCATGTGATGTGCGGAGTTACATATTGACGCAAAATAAATCTATATCATCAGTATGTGGAAAGAATTATCGCTTTGAGTAAACGGCTATGTTAGTGAAAAAACACATCTTAAATCAACATATAAATCATAACATCTTTCTACAAGATGATCAAACTACAGAACAGAAAAGGGAAGCCGAATCCTCGGTAGAAAAAAATATGTAGTAAGGATAGCATCAAATACCATTAATCATATTTCAAGTTGTGGATTTTGCCAAGCTACATCATCAGTAAAGCTGATATATAGAGAATACCATGTTAGTGTCTTTTGATATCAAGTTTATCAGGCGAGACCAGAAACAGCGTAGGAATGGCGAGGCTTGCCGAGCCAGTCCGACGTATTTTCTGGTCGAGCCTTTGATATCAAGTTTATCAGGCCACACCAGAAACAGCGTAGGAATGACGAGGCTTGCCGAGCCAGTCCGACTTGTTTCTGGTCGAGCCTGATAAACTTGATATCAAAAGACACTTACGTGGTATTCTATTTATCATGCATCATTAGAAGATTTTACGGCGTAAAGAGCGGCAAACAAGTGATAAACAAACGCAGTTTTGTTCGAACTTGCTGACGTCGCGAATGCGTTATGACGTAGGTCGGTGACGTCATTTAACCAATCGAACGCTGATATCACGGCCAACATCAGCGTGTAGCCAATCGTCTTCAGAGATCGCTTCTTAAGGCATGACCTGATAACATTCGCGCAAGCGCAGACTGCAGTGACATGATATCACATCATGTTATTATACCCCTGTTATCAGGTGAATTTTGCAGCAGATGCATGATAAATTCTCTTATTTACCCGTGTATTCGGTAACAAGATGAAAGTTCATCCTTTCAAATTGTCGCAAATATGTAAACCGTAAATCGGTTTCGTGTAATTCTGTTATAAAATGGAATTTTCTCTTACTAAACAATCCCAAAAGTTGGTTGGTTGGTTGTTTTGGGTAAAACGGCTAATTGAGATAGTTTTTACTATACAGAGCCGTCTGCCAGAGAGAGGGAGAAAGAAAGAAGATATGATAGGGGAGAGAAAAAAAAAGCCAAAACAATCACACCCGCACCTATTGCAAGCAAAGTAGGCCCTTGCCCTACTATTGTCCGAATTAGTAGGACGCCCGGCCACTGAAAGTTATTCAGCATCATCGCCCGACCACAGCCACTCCAACAATCCCCAAGATCTTGATCCGTCTTACAAGATCTAGATCCGGCTAAAAAGACGTCTCTAGATCTTTGGAATTCTTTTGCAAGAGAAAACTCCTTATAACAGAAGACATGCAATTATGTCATTTTACTCTCCAACTTTGTCCGATATAAGTCAGTTTCCATCTAAAGATGAGTGAGTACCCAGCAGGCACATGACGTCGTAATAACGTCATACTGACGTCGATGCGACGTCACAACGTCGCAGCGACGTCAATGCGACGTCATTTTGACGTCATGTGGATGCTGGGTAACTTTCAGGGGAGACAACTCTACCATTTCTCTTTTTATTGCCTTCCTTTTCAAACAAGATCAAGTCTTAAAGAAAGCAATGTGTGTTTCTATAGTAGAAAGGTCTTTCCTTTAAGAAAGAACAGACTCCTGTTTCATCACGGCGGGAAGAAACATGATGGAACTTATGTTGTTTCTCTTTCTAGATAGCTTTTAAAAAAACTTTTAAACACTCAATCACAAAACAATAATATTGACATTCACCCAACAAATTTGCTACTTTTTGTTTAATATTTTCGTTTTTTACATCTTCTTTTCTGCATTTTTTTTCTTTTACATATCTTAATGTAAAAATACAAGTAACTCGGTACCCTTACAATCATCACTTAATATCCATATGTTCACTAACAGTGATTAATATTTCGCATGTATAAATTGACTGCACTGTTCAGTTTGCAGCGCACTGGTTAGAATAATGGTTTTGGTAAATGTAGCATGTTTAGTTTTTTCTTTCCCATTTAGTGTTTAGGGCAAGCTGTGACAACTGCGGATTTTGTCGGTGCTTCAGTGATCATTGCCTTCGCATTTAATTTTCTGTGGATGAAGTGCACAAGCATAAACAAATTGAGCCGCGACACGACACAACCAACAATGTGCTTGTGTACCCAGCGAAGACTCAGATCAGCCTGGGCAGCCGCCCAGTTTGATCAGACACTTCGTTTAGTGCTCAAAGGGTAGCTATGGGTCTAAGTTACCACCATGCGGACAGCGAAGACACTAATCAGACTGGGCGGATGCCCAGGCTGATCTGATTCTGTGCTGGGCGCACAACCACATTGTTGGTTTCGTCGTGTCGCGGCTAATTTAATACAGTTGACTCTCGGTTTCTCAAACAATCATATCTCAGATTGCCATTTCACTTTAAAGACTAAAGTTGGACACATTTCACATTTTCCTATAACCTTTCAGCTTTTGTTATCTCAAAACTCTGGTATCTCAAAGTAAACATACTGGCGCAAGAAAATTTACCATAAGATATCAGTAGTTTTGATGTGAAATTCGACTACGAGATATCGAGAGTTGACTGTATTATGTGTTGGCCAGCTCTACCAATTTTCTTATTGAGTGGCGAGCAATTATTTCCTCTGAGGGCAAAGGCCCGAAAGCATTATGATAAATCCTTAACAGAGAAAATATACCCACTAAAGAACATATATCAGCCATTACCAGTGCACAGGATAATCAGCTTCTCGAAACCATCATATTTGTGGTATTAAACCCTACGGTTTTTTAGAATGCGTTGTTTATGTACTTAAACGCTATCAAGGGAATAGTAAGCATTGAATGAAGTCTAAGGAAATACGATTTTTGCTGTGAAGAAACGTTACACTTTTTCAATGGAAAGTGCATGGGGTATCATTTCAGTCATCAGATTCAGACAATGGGTCTTCTAGGTTTTAATTGGTGTACAAGAATCAATATCTTCAATGTCTAGAATGACAATACAATAACAAGAATCACGTGCTTTTAAGCATTACGCGTGTTCTTACTGTTTATCGTTACACTACTCCCGTAAATGCTACATTTGTTGTAACATGTATTTTATCCCGCTTCGCCTTGTGATTTTACATCCTTTTAACATTATTTCAGTCGTATCAGGATGCTGGGAAGGTGATAATGAAGGCTGTGTGCAAAAGAACACCGTTAACGGTTTGAAAAATTACCACCTTCAGCAGGTTTCGAACCCGAGACCGCTAGATCAGCTGACCGGCGCTTAGCTACTGTGCTATCGAGCTCCCACTTTCCTGTGCAAAGATGAAAAAGTGCTTGCCTACAAATATATGACCTATATTGACATTGAACGAATTTCAGAGTGAATGTTAAGAGTACGAAGCCTTTGAAATTAAAGGCAACTGTCAGAATGTCTTTTGACCACTTTTGACAGGGTTAAGCCTACTATTGTCACTTAGAGTTTGGAAAATCGGCTTCATGAGAGCAAAGTAAAAGTCCTCGCGCAACTGTCATTTACATGAGATCACCCTTAGAAACAATTTCGTGTCCCGCGTTTTTTTCTTGAGTCTTTTTTCTATGTGCTGTTTTATTCTTCCAAAAATGCGACGACTTCTGATCTCGAAAAGAACAATAGGGATTCTTTTCACTGAGGACACTTTATGGTCCAACATTGCTTACCTGGGGCCGTATTCATAAAGCCACTTAAGTCGTTGCTATGCGGTTGCTAAGGCTAAATATCTATAAAGGAGATTCCCTACGACTATGAAATTTGGTCTGGAGGAACAGTCTTTGTAAGACTGTTCCTCCAGAGCAAATATCATAGTTGTAGGGAATATCCTTCATAGAAATTCAGCCTTAGCAACAGCATAGCAACCACTTAAGTCGTTTTATAAATACGGCCCCTGGGCCTTTTGCTACATGTAAGTAGTGCCAAAGCCAATACTCAGGACCTCATTCAACCAAATACGTTATACGTTAGCCATAAGGAGAACTTGGGTGCATACACTGATCTCAAGGTGCACGACCAAAGTTGTTTGCCTTTAAAAAGTTGCCAAATAGTAATGAATGTACATGCCGTACACATTTAACGCTTCCTTTGATGCTTGTTTATTCTAATGATTGAGCCGCGACACGACAAAACAAACAAAATATTGCGCCACACAAAGACTCAGATCAGTTTGGGCATTCACAGAGCTAGCTACATGCGGACAGCCAAGACTCTGATCAGACTGGGCGCCTGCCCAGGCTGATCTGAGTCTTTGCGTGGCGCTTATGCCACTTTGTTGGTTTTGTCGTGTCGCAGCTCATATCTGTCTGAAAGTGTATGGATACCCTGTAGCTCAGTGGGTTAAGCACAAGTCTGCTAAGCTAGCGGTCCGGGCTTGATTCCGGCTTGAAGCGGACATCTGTTCAACCTTTAACTGGATTTCATTGCACACAGCCTTTTATTTACACCTTCCCAATCGCCCTGATATGACTGACATGCTGTTGAAAACGATGTAAAATCGCAGGTCATACATCCATTATCTAAACGTGCGCTTAAATGATGTGCGTAATCTGTGTCGGCTACTTATCGACATTTTACACATTAAGTTTTACATATTACCCATGATATATGAAGAGGATGACTCCTGCCAGACTGCACGCATGCTTAAAGGCACTTTTTAAAGAAATGACATTCAGTATCGAATATTTACATGACTGTACATTCTCAGTGCATTTACTTAAAAGCCCTATGGTAAACCATTAGAACGTACAGTAAAGTGGTTTATACTTCAATAACTCCACCGGTTCACGCCATGTAAGTGACGTCAAAATAAACCATGGTTCTCTCTAATCTGATTGGACGTAGGCGACGTTATGACGTCGTTGACGTTGTTCCGCTGTTAGTAGAAAAACTGAGTATAAATAGCTTTTCTGCTTCAACTGTACCCCTAACGCTAATTCGTTGTCAATTAATATATAGAGAAGAATGAACATACGATATGAGCAATGGACCTTATTTTTCTGGTGTTTATGGAAGTATAAACCACACTGGGTCGCTAGCCAAGTTTATTTTTCTGGTGTTTATGGAAGTATAAACCACACTGGGTCGCTAGCAAAGTTTATTTTTCTGGTGTTTATCGAAGTATAAACCACATTGGGTCGCTAGCAAAGTTTACATGAACCCCTTCGGGGTTCACTTACTTTGCACATGCCCTAATTTAGTTTATACATGTACTTCGATAAACACCAGAAAAATGAAATTCATTCCTTAACTAATTCATGTTATTTGGCTGATAAAATACAAAGCAAGAATGTCGCGTGTATATACAAAAAATAAAAAAACTATGTTAAGAATCGCAATTCTGATAAATTTTCAAAGGGCGCCGTTGCTTTTGATACAAACTGACGCAGAGGCCTCAGAAATTCAAATATTAGAATTCCTTATTAATGCGTGACAGTTAGCAACATATTTTGCCTACTCATGTCCTTGGCTGTATGTTATCTTCATCAATGGAAAGTATTATAGTGTCAGTTTCAATATCAGTCCTGTGAACTACGGCTTTACCAGAACAGGTTTGTAAAAGCGTTTTACCCAATATATACTTAAGGACATAAGTAAAATCGTATTAAATAAGAATATCCAGAAGCTGCGTATCATGCCATTTCCGCTGGAGGCATGAAACATATGTTGCATTTCAAGTCATTGCATGTACCACCGGAGGCAGAACACAGGAATTTGCGTGCAATGACATATAACACCAGAAGCATGAAACATAATTGACCCACGACACGAGAAAACCAACAAAGTGGTTGTGCGCCAAGCGCAGACTCGGATCAGCCCTGGCATCCTCCCAGTCTGATCAGAGTCTTCGCTGTCGGCATGGAGCTAGCTTAAACCCTTAGCTACATCTTAAGTGCTCGGCGAAGACTCTGATCAGACTGGGCGGATGCCCAGGCTGATTTGAGTCTGCGCTTTGCGTACAACCACTTTGTTTTCTCATGTCGCTGCTCAATTTATTATGTTTCTTAGTCAAATAATGCAATTACCGACAGCATTTGGTGCATATTCAGTGCGTGATAATTATGTTTATGTAAAATTACGATCCATGCATCTATATATATCTATCTTTATTTTTGTGCGTAAACGGGGTTCCACTGAACACAGCCTTTCCATATTACCCTATCATCTTTCTGATACGACTGAAAAGTGTTGAAAATGACGTAAAATCACAAGTCTTCCACTCATTCATCACATATGTGCAGGAAGTTGTTTAATTAACATAGAACATAGATGGATTTTCAAATTATATTAGTCTGAGTGTAGCGGAGAAAAGGTGTGTGGATGCAGTATTATATAATGCTAGAAGACTGATGAAAGCCTTTGGCTTTACGACATTCAAATTCTCTGCGATAAAGTACAGACAACTCTCGATATCTCAAACACTGATATCTCGAAATACCTCTTATATCAGAGAATATATAGTTTGGGCAAATTCCCTATTAATATTTTATTTTGATTCCTCTTATCTCAAACTATGAAATCTCAAAGTAAAATTTTGGGACCAGTAAATTTACTTTAAGACTTCAGTAGTTTGGGATGAACTTCGACTTTGAGATATCTAGAGTTACATTCGAAGCTTTAAAGGTATACTCCCTCGTATTTCATTACAAAATAATCACAAAATTATGAAGCTGGTTAGTTGTATGCAACATAATTAAGATGTGTTAAAAAAATCTTCAGCTAAAACATCTTTGTTACGGAGGCAGAGACGATATATCAATGCGTACCGTTCTTGAATATTCACGAATATTTTGTCGTCATAAATTGATTGACTCCCACAGGCGTTTCTGCAAGCATGTGTTGAATTTTATGATTGGTGGAGTAAATAACTTAACAATAGCATTAACCTCTAATCTGTGCACGTGAGTTGTTTTCAGCCAATAACTGTCTAAAGTTGAGTAAAGAAAGGACTTAAAATTATTCATGATATAACTTTAACCCGATTAACTATGATTGCTGGGCGTATCAAGTCTTCAGTTTTGGCGGGAATGGTGACCCGCTATTGCCGCTCTTTTTGTGTATTTCCTTAAATTCTCCTATTTTCAGTGACCATCACAAATCATAAATTTGGCAGATAAATGTACTTTTAATAGCAATCATTATCATGCCCAGAATATAATGTTTTGTGAGAAATTTAAAATTTAATAGAAATATTGTGGGTGTAAATCTTTAAAGTCTTCTTTGTGTTTAATTAAAAAACGTCATAAATAGATGATTGCTTTCCATCATTGTTAACCCTATTATAAGACATGAAAAGTCCAAAATAATTATATCTTGATAGATTTGATCGGAGAATCTTATAATTAGGTAATAATTCAAACAACGAATCAGCACTGTTTAAGACATGCTGACTTGCTCAGCGCCCCACTTAATATTTGACGTTATCTCTAAATCTGTTTGGTAAGAGTGCAGTTTAATTCACGTTTGGTGCCAGGGTTTTCTCAGAAAGATGGCTTGAAAATAATTGTTTTATCTTTTATTTAGTTTGAGTGGATATAGTTATTTTGATGAGTTAATCATGGAATGTTATAATTAAAGAACAAAGATTTAATTCTTTTGCAGTAAATTCAGTTTTTACACCACTCTTACGAGAAAACGCCAACTTTAGCACGAAATATTTCGAAATGAACATGGTCTACACTGGTAAGGGTGGTATGAAATAGTTATACCATGGTTTGTCTGCCTGTACAGGAGATAATCCACTCGCTAAAGCTCGTGGATTATCTCCCCGTACAGGCTGACAAACCATGGTATAATTATTACTTAACAACCCTTTGCAATTATCTTAATGTGTATAGGTATACCTCATGTTTTTTTTTTGAGAGTTTTTCAGACACGGTTACAGAAAGAAATATCACAATTATGTTTAAATAGTTGATCCACTGTTGTATGGAAGACAAAACTTTATCATATGACGTCGCATCTGAGAATGTAATAAAGCCATGCATTAAAAACGATAATCCACTAGTGGATTAAATATGCAAATTACGTCGTAACGTTATGCTTTGACGTCCATAAAACGTCGCGTTTTCTAATGACGAAATCGTGACGTTTTAGTGCAAAATTTGCTTATAAAATGTGATTTTAGTGTCATATGATAAATAGATAAATAGAATCTTGCATTCGTGCTCATGTATTATTGAATTTATTAAACTCGTTGGTGAAAAGGATACAATGCTCGGGAGAGCCTCGCATCTTATCCTTTTCCCCAACTTGTTTAATAAATTCAATAATGCATGTGCACTCATGTAAGATCCTCTATGTCATTGGCAGGGCTGCTTCCCTTGAAAGTGTACACGTTCATCCTAAAAGCAAAAACTTTCCAGAACGTAGGCTATTGAGGATACCGAGTAAAGGTCAGAATGAATAAAAAAACTAACTAAGAGCTCGCTGTTACATCAGATGCGGCTCCATATGACAAGTAAGTATTCGTTATGCGTAGGACCTCCTAATTTGTTCGGAAGTCAACTCAGTAAAACATAAAATCTTACATGACGAAACAAAGTCTGGGAACCAGTGAATTCTTAAGACAGAATAAAGCAAATCACTGTTTGGATAACAGGGTCCTTATCATACTACAACAAATGAAGATATTCAGGAGAGATTAAAATCACAACAACGAGGGCCCGGATCAAACTAACAAATAAAAATATCCTGGAAACTTAAGACCAAATTACAAAGCACAACCTATCGCATCTCATCCACGACCAGATATAACCGCGTGTAATCGATGCGTTGTTTGTATAGGATATCATGTACTTGCGTCGTCAAGAAAACGGCATAATGACGTCATTTGCGCCACGTTAGACGTTAACGTAAAGACTGAACGTCGGTCAAAACCTTTCAAACGCTAAAACTACATGTATGCATATTAAATTCTTAGAAAACAAATAAACGTTGCAAACTAAAAATGTGTGCAAGAAAAAGTATATACATGTATCACTGGTGTGAGCTGCTGATAAAAAATCCGTCACACGGAAGCACTGCTCGGCATACTCGACAAGCCTTGTCATAAAAACGGAAATCGCAGGAATAAATACCTGTTCGCGGATACATGTACCTACCTGGACGCATACTAGTTAAGAATCACTCTGATATTACTAATACAAAATATTTTGAATTCTAATAGATAATGGCTATTCTATCTACAATATTTACGCGGAGTTCAACGGCGGGACAAGTTTATTCAACAGACAGTTGGCATTCCAATGGTTACTAACTGCGCCCCCTAACTTGCCTACATTTCTTAACGGATATGAGGCGGAGTTTATACCGGGGCTCTTGAAACAGGTAAAACACCTTTCAAAGCAACTCATCTTCATCTACAGCTACAGTGTTGATGTCCCAGCTCTGAATAATTAAAAGATTTCGGAGTTTATTGACCTCATCTATCCACAAGAACTTGAAATCAAGGCTACCACAGAGCCTGCCTCACACTTAGATTGTTATCTCTATATTGACAAAAAAGCTTGGTACTAGGATTTATGACAAGAGGGACGACTTCAATTTACCGATAATTATCTTTTCATTTTTAGTTTAAATATCGGCACTTGCATAGCCTGATCCAAATTTAGGGAAGCCACTATAAATGCGAAGCTTGTCTTAACACTTAAATGTTCTTTGGGAGACACCATGATGTCATTGATCCCTACAATATAGCCGTTTCTAAACTCATTTCCGATTTGATGGCCACAGCCTAAACATATATAGTATGGCTTTCAGTTACTGGACTAACATTTCCATTGACTAGTCACTCAGATACATAACGTGACGGGTGTATTATAATAAGCAGGTGATGCATACTACTCGCGAGCCCCTGATCACATCTCTGTTTTGGGGTCGGTGTCAGTGTATGAAAGTAAATAGTTGTCAAATTCGTCGTTTTTTTTTTCATTTTATGTCTTACGAGTTTGGTACTTTTACACTTTTACTTCAATATGTGTCGAGAACATTTCAGGTGCATATGAGCAACGACACGACAAAACCAACAAAGTGGCATGTGCGCCCAGCGAAGACTCATGCCAGCCTGGGCATCCGCCCAGTGTGATCAAAGTCTTTGCTGTCCGAATGGAGCTAGCTTAGACCCATAGCTACCCTTTAAGGGCACAGCGAAGACTCTGATCAGACTGGGCGGATGCCCAGGCTGATCTGAATCTTCGCTGGGCGCACATGCAACTTTGTCGTGTCGGGGCTCAAATATGCACAAATGTATCGTTAATCTCTGCTGTGAGATAGCTGTAACAAAGCCGATTTTCGCGAAACGACGTGTTATGCACTGAACACAAACCTGAAAATCGAGCTTTAGGATTTGGGATTATTTTTTTCAATTTTACTTGAATATGTGTCAAGGACATTCAAAGTGCATATTTGGACATTAGGATCGTTAATCTCTGCTGTCAAATAACAGTAACGAAACCAATTTCGGCAAAACGCCGTGTTATGTACTGAACACAAATCTGAAGGTCGAGCTTTAATTTGCTTGCGAGCAAATTTGCCAAACTAAAAAAAAGTGTGAATATTGACAGAAAATTGTCTGCAGACAGTTTGACAAATATTTGGCACATTTGATATGGAAAAGAAAGTACAAACAGGAGCTGCTTGTACTTTGCTTTTTGGTATAATATGCTGGTAAACGTGGACTAATGAAACGCAATGTTTCTTATGCTTTTTCTTTTTATATTCCTGCAAGCTAGTTTGGCTGGGTGAGCTTAGGATTTGCTATATTTGCAAGTCAGTAATTCCGTCATATTGTCATTTCGATCAGATTTTTAGTTTTAGCTCGCCTGTATGAAGTACACGGACAGCTTTAGTGGTACACCCATATATGCGTTTTTGTATTTCCAAAGAGGGTGAGGAGTGTACTATTGAACCGAAAACCTTTAATTAAGTTATCCAAACCACCTTGTGTCCGTCAGAACGGTAAAAAGTCAGAGAAAAAAAACACAAACAACACAATAATGGTATGAAAATATTCCTTTCACTCGAACTAAAAACACTATCCCCTTGATGATTTTATTCATAAACAATAAAACGAAGTTAAAGGCATTTTATCATATGACGTCGCATCTGAGAGTGTTATAAAGCCATGCATTAAAAACGATAATCCACTAGTGGATTAAATATGCAAATTACGTCGTAACGTCATATGTTGACGTCCATAAAAACGTCGCGTTTTCTAATGGCGAAATCGTGACATTTAATGCAAAATTTGCTAATAAAATGCAATTTTAGTGTCATATGATAAATAGAATCTTGCATTCGTGCTCCTGTATTATTGAATTTATTAAACTCGTTGGGGAAAATGATAAGATGCTCGGCAGAGCCTCGCATCTTATCGATTTCCCCAACTCGTTTAATAAATTCAATAATACATGAGCACTCATGTAAGATCCTCTATTTAAGTTGTGAAATGATTGAAAATCTCTGGGGCAACCACCGCTGCTATTTAGAGAGATTCACTGTCACAACAAGGATATTTATAAGGCTTCTTAAGACTTTTCTCGTCAGATCATATTAGCAGTGTCTTGAACAAGTTAGAGCAACGGTAGTATAGGGGATAACACGCTGGACTACCAATCAAGGGGTCACAAGATCGATCCCTCGCTTCTCCGGCCTTTCGGTTAAACTTTAAACCGAGGTCCCGTCTTCGTGTGACTTAGTTGTTGTAGTGGGACGTTAAACCAGGGTTCACTCACTCACTCCCTTGAACAAGTTGAAATAGGATAATATCATATAGGTCTGGTAAAAATATTGTAGACATTGATTAGAAAAGTGACGCTGTTTAGTTGGCAACTGTTTTATTTCATGCACTGGCAAAATTAGGGTAACATAATTCCAGATGTCCTGTATGATATACAACAGAACACTACCTCCACGACTGAATTAGAAATCCTGAATTGATTCATGATTTCACCATCCCTTGTCTATGTCGGTGAGAGTATAGGATACTCGCATTCCCTCTGCTTAATGCTAAATTGGTTCGAGTAGGTGGACTAATATTCACTTTGTTTCATCTCAAATCGGTCAGGGTACATGTAAAGCGCTAACACTCACTTTGTCTACTCCTCACTGCACAAGCAATAAATATACCATTTACTACAAGAAATGAACAAAGTTTAACTACACACATGAAAATGTAAATGCGAAAAGTGACCCATTATAATAATAATAATTATTATTATTATTATTATCATGTTGTTACGGTAGACACTTGTTTCGCTTTATGCTAGCCTGGCAAGTGCTACTCGTATACATGTGCCTGCCGAAGCTCCGCGGGGACAGGTGTCAGCGAAAGGCTTGTTTGTATATACATAGGTTCTCCCACACAGACCATGGGCACATGGTCCCCGTGGAGCTTCGGGGCACAAAAGCCTGCGAAGAGTACTTGCTGGCTACGGATATGTGTTTAGCCATGTGGTATTCTCTGTTTTAATCATTTTTTGTTTTCTTTCCTTTCACCTGGTTTACTTGTTTTCTTTCCACCATTCACGTATGTTGCTGTATTCATATTGTTGCAGGAGATGAAGCTTTTTATCAGATCCTGTACCTTATAATATTTTGTACAGTTGTATAGCAACTTATTTGAATAAAATATTGTTTAAACCAAAAGTGGCCCACTTTCTTGCACTAATTTATGACTTCATCCGTGGGAGGATTCTTGTTTTTTTTTAAAGAGGTACAAAACTAAGTTCTGAATTGAGGCTTTGCTGGTATGATTATTAGAATAAGAAACTTTTACAAAAGATGCTTTATTGAGGCTTTAGCCTTCCTTTGCAGTTAGTTTCGGTGAAAGGTGTAAGAGAGTACTATTTTAGCATGTTCGATCAATGCTGGCTTTTAATAGCTGCCGTTTTATTTTATCTTTTCTGAAGTTGTATTTTCTTTTTTGATTTTTGGACTTTTCAGCTGTATATAACAAGTTTCACGTATGTTACTGTCTTTAAAACTCAATGGTACAAATTGTTAAAAAATCAAACTTGGTCAATGTCAATATGAAATATTTTAATTTTTGATATAATAACAAAGTAAACAGCAAAACCCGTTTTACATGTGCAGAATATGTCATTGCTCTTAATATTACAAATTGAAGTATACTGTGTTTAATCACGTATAAAACACACCTCACGAATCCCTAAAAGTAATAACTGAGAGAAGTGCTGATAGGTCCAGGTAGTCAATAAACCATAAGATCTCCCAGTCTTATATGAGGTATTGTTACATGTGGCAGTGATAAAAAAAAGCTGATAAATGGTATTAAAATGAAATATCTTAAATATTAAATGTTATTTACGTTACTACTAGTAATAGCTAATGATAAAAAATAAACCAAAATGCATTTTCTCTCATATTAAAAGATTCTTTAATGAAGAAAATGCATCCAAAGAAAACAAAATGATTCTTTGTTCAAATTATATGATTTTAACAGAACTGCCCTAGGTAACGTACATTTGTATATAGTCATTCATTATGACCGACTAAAATGCGTTCAAAATATTGTGAAACTGTTCCTTGCTGTTTAAATAGACTGACATATTCAATTTTACCATTCACAGCTGTTTTCAGTTCGAATAGTGTAGTTCAAGCACTTGAATTATATGGAAAAGAAATAACTGTAATATAGAACATTTATAAGGGGATACTGTGTTCAACACCCTATTTCTCCCAAAGTGTACAAGATAGGATATTAACTGATGTGGATTTGAAAAGATAAATAAATTGTCTTTAACACAGTAACAAATATATGGTCTAATATCAAAGGAATAACTTACAAAAAGAAAGTATTGTGGATGGAAATAGCAATTTTAATGGGGTTTAAAGACAAATGTCACGTATATTACACCATGTAGGCTAAAGTGACCTTTCAAACATCATAACTTTTAGCTACTTGATTATTCTATTAGACTCTTATATAATTTTAAACATAGGAAAGTGACATATTTTTCATAATTTTTGATAATTATTAATGTTATGTTTGTTTTTTAATGGGTAAAGTTTGTAACAGGCTGTTACAGCTTAACGCCCCACTCGCCAGAGGGCTAACATGCTGCAAAATACTTCTAAGATGCTGGGCTTTAAGAAAAGTATGGTCTACAAAACTCCCCCCTGGGGGGGGGGGGGGGGGAGGGGTAAACCATACCTGGCTCATGGCCTATGTCCCTTGCTGCAACAATACTGTATCAGAAATTTAAACACAGACTCCGTAGAGTAAAAGTGTAACAGAATATGTCAAACTCGAATCCATAGAAAAGGCTAATTTTAAGACTGTAAGAAAATGACTCGGCACTTTGCCACAATAAGGCTACTGATCCAGGTGTATTGAAAGGAACGGCAAAAATTGAATGAGACAAGCAAAACAAGAATGAAAAGTTCTCAAGGGAGTGGGATGGTCTTGGTCGTGCGATGGTGCTGTATAACTTGCAGTGCCGGGCGTCCTATTGATTTGGGTAACAGTAGGGCAAGGAATGCCTATTGTGCTTGCAGTAGGTGCGAGTAGGGGTTGTTTGGATATTTTCTCTTGCCTATCATGTCTCTTGTCTTTCTCCCCCTCTCTGTAGACGGCTCGATATAGACTGCCCTATTGGGGAGGGAGGCAACATGGAAATGGCAGTTGCTGGCCTTTTTCTTGTGTATCAGTGATTACAATGTTCTGGCATTCAACACAGGCAACGAAGGTAACCTACATGCAAACGAAAATTTCTGACCATAAAACTCGATATTATTTTCTTATACTACTTAATTTAATTCGAGTTATCATTCTTACTGACCCGAGGCGTTGTTAGACATCAAGTAAGACCAGGTTTTTAACAAATGCCGCCTAGTATTAATACAGTGGGGAAACAATCTTTACCAATTTGTCGTAATGATCATTGTAACCATGACAACGAATTGATTAAGAAACTTTATTTTTGCACTGTAGTTTTACCATTCGAGAAAAATAAACCTGCTGTAACAAACTATCGGGTCCGTTCGAATGATAACTGGAAAATAAATTAAGTATTGTCTAAAAACACCGAGCTTTATAGTAAAAATTTTTCGTTCGCATGTACGTTGCCTTCGCTTCCACTGTTGACTACCAGACTGATGTGGTGATATGTGGTTATACTTACACTATTTTCATGGTGCCAGGGGATGGCGCAATCTGTGAATATGACACTCCATTTAGATCTTTTCACTGTTTCTTTCCGAAACAAATCAACAAAGAAAGCCCCTACTCCCACCCCTTTCGCCACATAACGATGAACGCACATTTATGCAAGGAAATTTCGCAGTCGTGTGTCTACTGAGGCAGTCCACTTCAATCGATTGAACAAGTCTTTTGCTTTTAACTCAAAAAGGAAACATGCAAATGAGCTGCGACACGACAAAATCAACAATGTGGTGTGCGCAAAGCACAGACTCAAATCAGCCTGGACATTCGCCCAGTCTGATTAGAGTCTTTGCTTTGCGCTTAAAGGGTAGATAAGGGTCTAAGCTAACTCTATGGGGCCAGAGAAGACTCAGGCCAGACTGGGCGGATGCCCGGGCTGAGCTGAGTCTGCAGCGGGCGCACATGCCACTATGTTTTTTTCTCGTATTGTGGCTCAAATGCTTTATATGTGTTTGAAGTAATACTGAGACTGAGAGAGACCGCTTTCAAAACAATTTTACCGTGAAAAATCTAAGTATTGAGACAGACATGTCTGAGTAAACAGTCAAGACCCAGATAAGACTGCTCCTGAGCAGGATCTACATGATTTGCCATTGCTGCTCGTTTTGGCTGCGTTATTGCATTTTAAATACACACGGTTCCATTTTATGACACTTTCGGTAAATATTTTAGGTATCCCAACTTTAAGGAATTTTTCGGAATCCAGTAAGATTTCAAAGGAGGTTTTGAATGGATCCATAAATAAATCAAATAATGTTGCGTTAACGTCGTTACTGATGAACAAAATGGCATAATCGGTTCCGGTTTGATAAGAACCAGATATCATATGATCACATAAACATTTAATGTCATAAAGATGACTGGCCATTAAATTACTTAAAAACAATCAATTTATTGAATCATGCTTTCTATCGAAACTGGAAGATAAGTCTCCTGTTATTATACCCAAACTATAATGTAACGGTGGTTGTGGTCGGGCGATGGCGCTGGACAACTTTCAGTACAGGACCGCCCTACTAATTTAGATAATTATAGGGCAAGGGCCTCCTGAGCTTGCAGATGATGCGGCAGGGGGTTCTTTGGATGTTTTTTTTTCTCATGCCTATCATATCTCTTTTCTGCCTCCCACCTTTCTCTGGGAGACGCCTCGATTTAGACCGAAACACTGTTTCAAAGAGCCGATAAACCTAACACAACCAACCAACCAATTAAATTACCTGTTTATATGGCCAAAATGTTAACTAAATATATATTAAATATTGAAAACATCCGACTTGTTCAAAATGTCCTAGTTGGCAAGACGACAAACGCCGCTGACCACGACTGTCTTTTCCTTTTTAGGAGCAGTCTGAATAGGGGTTGTCCAAAGTCATCCCCTGCACTGTTTGTGCAGACCTATCTGCCCCTTTACCTAGAATTTTAAGGTAATTCTTGTGTCTGATCTCTTTTGATAGGAAATTGTTTTGTCACGTATTGCACAATTACCATTAATCATCGTTTTATGAAGCTTCCAAGTTTTCTTTCAAGTTGACGTCAATAAAACAACTTTCATTTTAAACTTGGCAAATCTACTTAGAAAACACCGTCTGATGTTAATAGCGCGATGTTTCTATTTAATGTCTTTATAATTGGTTTTATACTTAATACTTTGCAAGTAAGCAGTCCGCATGAAGTGATTCAGATTGAATTTTCATTGATGCAGTGTTTGAAAAAAAACCCCATCTAACACGACTAAATATTAGAGAGAAACCAATCATGATAATATATGGTGTGCAATAATGCCGCTAAAGAAGCATGTGGCATTATATTAGTAATGAACTGGCCGAAAGAAGTTTATACCCACTTATTTTTCCAATTAGATTTATTCATATTCTTCTGTCTTCATTATTAACAGTAGTTGCATCAAGACTTTTTTTAGAAACATCTAATAGTATTATGCATGGTCTTTAACTATGAATGATTCACTTTCTGATGGGGCCTTGATAAATGAATACAGGCCCGCTTTATTTCCGATCCCGTATTCAATGCTTTTCATTTTATTTATTCATTTGTTTAAGTATGGGGACCTCTACTGGAATCATCAACTGTCATAAAATTTCGGAAGCTTCAAACCGAAACTTTGTTAAGTTATAAGCAATAGTTCTGTTTCGATTTCTCGTTTTGTACGAAAGCTTTAATTTTGACATTTTAACACTATGGCTACAGACAAGATTAAACGGGTCTTTACTTATTTTTGACTAGTGTATTTCCTTGTCTAAAATTCAAACTAATTGTGATAATCTCGATAATTGGCTGCAAAATGTATTTCCATTCTAACAAGAATGATCTGAACCAAAATATCATTTTGGAACTATCTACCACCTGAGTAGGTTTACAGAAACGCACACTATCCACCATATATACTCAACCGCAAAAAAAAAACAGAAAAAACGCATAGTAAATACGCTGGAATGGTATTTGTCATTGATAAGCATTGAGAAATAAACACATGGCGAAACGTAAAGGAAAGACGCAGCTACCTGACCAGATTTACAATTTTTTTTAGAAAATACAATGGAATTTAATATCTAAACAAAAATGTAGTGTTCGTTTCTGGCAGGAACGTGCTATTTAAATAAGGTATATAAGCCAAAAGTCCCAGAGTCTACAAAAAAGGCATTCATTTTTGTAAATGACATGCGACTACAAGGTTAAAATTCTGTAGATTATCGCATTTGATACCCGAAATATTGAGGAGAAACATGGTTTGATAAAGGATATTCATATACCATGATCTGCAAGTTCTCTAGTGAAGCGTACAGACTACAAAGTAAAAATTGACGAATCATTGACTAACGTCTTTGTTAAATTAACGATGCAATGAACAACTGGGTCCAGGCGTTTAGCTATTTTTTAATAAAATTGAAAAAGCCCTATTTTCAGTATCGTTCTTAAGCAGAAACGCTGGAACACACCAAGCCATACGTTTGTTTTGGGTTTATATCATAGCAATGTTTATTAAACAGAATAGAATAAAGGACTTCTATGATTGAGGCGAGGATTTTCCCATTAGACCGGCGCGACAGGTCCGAGTTTGCAAAAGTATAAAGTGTGCAAAATTTTCTTAGCAGAGCTTCCACAGATATGTAAACCGTGTGAAATCAGATCATCTGTGATTCAGACCCAAAGACATGGGGAGATAATCCATTCTGGCCCTACCTACCCTAAATTCAAGGTTTTCGCATACCTCATCTTTTGAGGTAAAAAAAAGTATTGAAACCAGTCATTCATTCCATACATTTTTGTCATAAATGCATGCTAAATACACGCATATCACAATAGAAAGCAATGATTTTCTTCTTTTTACGCCTGACTGGCATTTAAACATGCAAAACCATAGTTACACTCCGGTCAAAACGGCCAAAATAGAACGCTTCACTATAATTAAAGTACAAGTACTCCCCCCCCCCCCCCCCTCCGTGACCCAGCATTTCTTTCATGCAGCAGACTTATGCGATGCAAGTACGCAATATATTTGAGTGGGAAGCTGGGTCACGGGGGAACGATACTCAGTAAGCCAAAGAAAAAGAATGGTCAATAGTAGCACTGTGATCTTCAAGGATTATATTGTGTACCATGACCTTGAAATGAGGTCGAGGTCACATACATATAGTCAAAACTATCCAGTGTTGTCTGTTATGTAAGTAACGTAAGTAAAAACAAAAAGGTGAAATGTATACAATAAATCATTATTTCAATGATCAGTTTGAGGGAGGATAATTTACAATTCATCTCCACAATTACGTCAACGTCAACGTATGTTTAACGTATTTTACATAGACACAAACAGTTGAAAATTCAATTGTCATGCAAGTTACATGCCTGTCTGGACATTGGTTCCGCCACATGCCCCTGTGTCACCGGTCCCGTGTCGCATTTCATGTTGTCGCATTTAGATCAGCAATGGGATATGGCTCCATTTAGCATAAAAGACATTTTTGTGCCGGATGTGTGCTGTTGGCATCGCCGAAATACAGCGTGAACCGGAAACAGGGACTTGCTTCTTTGGACATTGGTTTCCGCCACAAGTCCCTGTGCCCCCGGTTCTCGTTGGCATTTTATGGCGTGGTACCGATATACAATTGACACATAGTAGTTACATCTTTTGTGTTTTGATAGCTACATGTAAATGAGTAACTGTTATTGAAAACTGTATGTATGTATATAATTGCCTGCTATCCTGACATTTTTCTCTAATGTATGTAGTATATGTATATATGCTCATGGGCCTTATAGGCTTATTGCATTACAATAAACTTGAAACTTGAAACTTGAAACATGTCATAGTCATAAATGCATTGCAGAGGTCAGTGATCCGTATAATTTTTTAATCATGGGGAAAATTCACGCCTTAAGCATAGAAGTCCTTTATCCTTGACAATGTTTATTGTTGAAACACTGTGCTGTGGATGGGCGGGCTAGGCACGTGGTCAAATGGGTAGAGATGCAATTTTATGGTGCTGAAGGTTGCGGGTTCAAATTGCCGTTCAGCCAACTGACGACTGGAAAACTCTCTGTGTCAACCCAGCAGCAGATGGGTATTTCTCGAATCAGAGAGGGATGAGGCAGCGAAAATTTTCGAATACGTTTTCGCGCAATGGCATACGAGGGCGATATTGTAGAACCGCGGTTGAAAACGAATGCGCAGGACCATTAAGCTGAATTCCTATTAAATCTTATTTAGCCTTTAAATTCAATGATTCATTCATTGTATACTGATTAAAAAATAATTCCTATGAGAAAATAAACAAATGATAAAATTTATCAGTTTAATTAGCTAAATGAAATTTCGAGCGGAAATGTTGGCTGATATAGTTTAGTCTTGTCAAAACAAAATAACTGGCTGGTATTTTGTTTAAGAAAAGCAAACGAAACAGTTCTGTGATAGCACAAATATTGTGTAAAACGGAAATAAACGTAGCTTTGAAGTGATATAATTTCAATCATTATCCCACGATTATGAAATAATTTGCTGTTGTCTTTGTCTTTGAAATGCGAAGCCGTAATGTGCTAATGTTCAGCAAATATTTGAGCCGCGACGCGACAAAACCAACAATGTGGTTGTGCGCCCAGCGCAGACTCAGATCAGCCTGGGCATCCGCCCAGTCTGATCAGAGTCTTCGCTGTCCGCATGGAGGTAGCTTAGACCCTAAGCTACCCTTTGAACACTTAACAATGAGTCTGACCACACTGGGCAAATGCCCAGGCTGATCGGAGTCAGTGCTGGGCGCACAGCCACATTGTTGGTTTTGTCGTGTCGCGGCTCATTTCATCAAAGCATAAAGCTTCTTCTTATGAAAGGAGGATTGGTTTGTTTGTGTGCTAATTATGATTTTTTGCATA
This sequence comes from Ctena decussata, assembly GCA_963989385.1. NCBI lineage: Eukaryota > Metazoa > Mollusca > Bivalvia > Lucinida > Lucinidae > Ctena > Ctena decussata. The sequence continues at coordinate 67,598,728 of OZ022512.1, forward strand.
TAAATTTTTATAACTGAGGGCGCTTTTCGCCAGCATTTTTCGAGGTCCTATTGCTCTTTCAGCATAAAATATCGTGAGGCATCGGTACAAGCTTCTCACCATAGTTTCGTCATTGTAAATGACTTAAAACAAATAAAACGTAATTGAATCTCTCACGAAAAATGTTAAAAATGATATGGGCCCCTTTAGATGGAAACTAGAATGACCTACTTTCGAAATCATTAACTTGAATAAAATTGTAAAAATACGATGTTCAGACGTGAGGCCCTATTCGGTGTTCCGCTTTTGTTTAAATTCCATCGCTCAACGGGGATGGGGTGGGGGTCGGGGGCGAGAAGGAAGCAGGAAGAAAGCAAAATTGTATTTTGTGGAGCAATTTGTCATTTTTCAAAAACATGTCAACCTTATTTTTGCCAGTTACAATTTATCTCAGTAAATGCTAATCAGCCCACATTTTGTCACCGAGCGTGAAGGTTGTAGCGCTTTTCGTAATGGTGTGTGTTTTGACATTTTTACCACTGGTAGGATTCTGGAGACTTTAACGCAGATTAACACATAATAAAATAATAAAAATGAAAATGGACACTGTGATTTACAGACAAAAGCCTCAACATAAAAAAAGAGAAACATGTTTGCGAGTAAAAAATTACAAAATGCAAATGTACTGTAAAACTATCCAAAAACAGTGGGACGTCTGAAGCTATTTCCGTAATTGAAATAAAAAATGGAACAGTTCGTGATACGTCCAAAAGATACAAATGGAACGGCAAACAGTGTAATATCTGATCAGACCGCTTCTTTGGGAACAGCCTGTGGGAACAGTCTAAATTTGGTCTTTGCAAAGTCCTATCTCTGTCAAAACTTAGATTCTTAACGGTGAGTGACCGATATGCACGATATAAATGAATGTTTTTTCATGAAATAAACACATTTGCATTTGTACAATTTTCTTCCTTTTTCTTTTCATACTTTGAGAAATTCTAGAAGCAATATTTAAAAAAAGGTGGTAAAATGAATTAATGTTTAAACAGAATTGCAAATTAGTATACTTCCCGTCGCGTTTATTTACTTAGCAACTGTTTCGCTATCTTGATGTTATTTAATAAGGCTTTAGAGAAGAAATAATCAGTTTCTGAATGCTAATGCCTTCTGTCGTTTTCTTTAATTATATAAATTCAGACATTTGTACGTATTCAAAGAATATTAAATATAGATTTTAGTGATAAGAAACAGCACGACACAGAATCCGTCTTGCTGCATTACACGCTTCGCCAGATCCTGGGAGAAAGGTCTGTCTGTCAGAGAGAAGCAGTATCGAATCAGACAAGGTAGCTCCAATGGCAAAGTCTGATAAGACACTTTTGCCGTGTATCTATATTATGAACTTGTTTTCAAAGGACTTGAGAACAAGTTTTGTTGGAGAAAATCTTAAGTTTGTGTTGAAAGAATTTCAGTTTGTTATGTCATTGAAAAATTAGCGGAGCATGGCATGCATTGTATGCCATGATCCGCTATCAATGACGTCATATTTCTGTAGCCATAGCAATTAAGAGTTTAAAGTGATGCCATCGAGACGTTATTGCGCCAAGGTACTAAGCACAAAATTTATATTCCGTAGTTGCTTCGGCAACAATCTATGGCGTCATCTCACTTGTGAGATGTTACCTGAAATTCTTACCATTGAAAAGAGTGATTGTCTCAAACCTATAATTCATTCTCAAATAATTGAATTCTCTGCTGATATTCTTCTTTATTCCGGTTAAATTGTAAACAGTCCCCTCATTGTTGTGAGTTAGTAAACAATAAAACCAGAAGTCTCTCTAATAACATGCTCTGTTTACCCATATATTATGCTTTCGACTTGAAAATGTTTATGACTGAAGCTTCCACTTATTCCAGAAGTATGCGTTTGTAGTAATATTGTACTTGATTATACAGGTTCCAAGAACTTGCCAAAAGCGCAAATTACAGATTCCATCAACTAAACAAAAGCATGAAAACAGCTTTTATGTTACTCTTATTTAACCAAAACGTTAAACATCTCCCGGTGATCATGCTAGCAAATATATATCACGACAACAAGGAATTAAAGTCTGTCGACAGTTTTACAGTAAAGGTGTCTACAGACAATTCTTTGTTTTAAATATAATTTTTACACCATTTATGCATAGTATCCCAATGTATAGCATTGTTGTTACCTGAATACACATGAACGTGTGTATTTTGCTTCCTCGTTTGTTTTGATGTTTGGGTTTAAATATTAAAGAGTTCCTTCGAGAGCAGAGACCAGATTCCAAAAAAAAGAACATGGGCCATACTTCGGAGTTTCGGCTATTCGCGCCTCATCAGTGATCCTGACAATATCTGGCGATGGAAGACAGAGATAAGCATACTCTAATTTCTTAATTTAAATAAGGCAGTCAGTTGAAAGACTGATAAGTATCGAAAAAAGTCAAATGAATAAAAAGCGATTATCAAGAATAAGAGTCTAAACCAATGAAACATTTTTGATTTTTCACAATATATCCTCTTATCTCATAGGGCAAAAATAAAATATGATCTGCACATTGTAATACCAGAGGTGTTGTATGTTTTATTGGTTTTGCTGTTGGTGTGCTTATGCACAAAGCCTCTGTGTTGGACTGGTGTGTCTATTGTCAAGATTTTACCATTACAATGGGATGGCAGTGGTCGCCCGTCCTAAGTCGGTGGTTTTCTCCGGGTATTCCGGTTTCCTCCACCAGTATAGGACCACAAACGCGCCAACATCCGTGTCATCGAGATTATTTAAATAAGTTCGTGTGAGCTTTCAATGCAATCGATGTAAAATAAACAAAGTTTACAAAAACATGAGCCGCGACACGACAAAACCAGCAATGTGGCTGTGCGTCCAGCGCAGACTTAGATCAGTCTGGGCATCCACCCAGTCTGATCAGAGTCTTCGCTTTGCACCTACAGGGTAGCTAATGGTCCAACTGAAACTTAAGTCTTCAAGGCGCGCTAAGTAGTGTATTCAGTTACCTGTTACCTGGAGCGAGTATTAATGTGAATACAGTTATTTCCCTTAGACCCGCGAAGCGATAGGTATTAATCGATATTAGGAATGTCAAATCGATGACCATATCCCCGGATCTGTACAGGTGTTGAACTTCTCTGAAGCCGGTTTTTGTCATCACTGTGTTTGATAGTTTATCGGCATAATAACAATACGAAGTAGCTGGATGGATTTTAACAATATGGGTTTTCTTTTTCTTAGATCAAATCAATTTACTTTTCTCACTTGCTCACTTTTGTTCTAATAAGTCTTTTTTCCACATATTTAGGTCAATTTCGTAAGGGATAGGCGAGAAAAATAGATCTTATTATTGGTCGTTTTAGTTTCTGAGAACAAAAACATAAAACAATAATACTTATAATAAATTAAGATATTTCGATCCCTCTTTGACGGTCTCAGCTTTACGGAAAGATTACGCCTGGTACAGACACCCATCCACCCACATGTTTTTTTTTTCTTTTGCCCTGCCCATTGGGGCTCGCGAAATATATATTGGCTGTCTGATGCTTCTGCGGCAGCGGCTGCTAGACCTGAGTGTCATTTATCGCAGGCCGAGTTATTCTAGTAGTCCTACAAATTCAGAGGCATTATCTCGACATGACTAAAATATTATTTTCCGGGACGTTAAACCACAACTCAACAACTTTTTTCTTTTGACTTTCTGTTTTGACAAAACTTTCGGCTTTCTGCTAAGCTGCGTTATTAAAAGAATTAAGTTTAAACATTTACGATTAGTATTTAAAAGTTGCCTTTTCTGCGACCAAAACAAAACAAAAAGAAATGAGTCGCGACACGACAAAACAAACAAAATGGCATGTGCGCCCTGCGAACACTCAGATCAGCGTGGGTATCCGCCCAGTCTGATCAGAGTCTTCTCTGTCCGCGAAGAGGTAGCTCAGCCCATTGGCTATCCTGCCCAGGCTGATCTAAGACTTCGCAGGGCGCTATGGCACTGTGTTCGTTTTGTTGCGACGCTGCTAAAAGTACTTTTTTTTCGGTTAAAAAATCATAAGAAGACGATCTTTAATATATATCGGATTGAATATCGATTTCTGACTTTCATTGCCCTTAGCGAGTGTAAATTTTGAAATTGCATTGTTTTGACAAGACATGTGACCGAATTTCACACCTTCCGACAGATGGCGTGTCGACAACAGCGGCTCAGTAGGCTTCTCAGTCGATGACAAACAATTAAATGAGCCTTGACATGACAAAATACAGCTGCATGTGCGCCCAGCGAAGACTCAGATCAGCCTAGCCATCCGCCTAATCTGATCAGAGGCTTCATTATCGGCATGGAGGTAGCTCAGAGTATTAGCTACCCTTTAATCGCACAGCAATGACTGGCTGGCTGCTTGGGCTGATCTGCGTCTTCGCTGGGTGCGCATTCCACTTTGCTTGTTTATCGTGTCGCGGCTCGTATGAGGAAAATTATGAAAAATGACCAGGAAAAAGCGGCCCGGCCTTGGCCGGTGACTAGTGCCTTGTTTCTTCGTATTTCTGACTGTTTTTAATTCTAACTAAATTTAATTACAACATGAGAACAGCTTGCCAATTTTAAATGGTTTGCGCAGAGGCACAGCCTGATTTGATCACACATGTTTAAAATATTTTGATCAGAAATTCGGATCAGTTCGGTTTGTGCAGAAACAGGTTTGGTTAGACAAACATATACTAAAATTGAAAAAAAAAAAAAAAAATTATTAAGTGATCATAGACTCAGACCAGTGTTTTGCAAGTGCATAAGCTGGTCTGAGTTAGTTTGCATATTGATCAATCTATATTGTTTAAACTAAAATATATATTGTAAGTCATGCCCGAAACCGTGAATAACTAATTCCATAAATTGAATGTTGCAGCTTTATATTTCTTGGCATTTATCTTTGGTTATTTCATGATGAGTTCATTTCAAACTTAAATGAGATGACAATTATTATAACTGATAGGAGGTAATATCGGATTTTATGATCGATAATCGATTAATGCACGCCTAATAAACATGTTACTTACACTGTATACATAGCGTATTATCAACGTATTCCGATCAGCTTGCGCAAACTGTTCAGACACTGTTTGGTCTTATCATTTTGCACATATCAGAGGCTGATAACATTGCGCAGATGCACAGGCCTATTATCGTAAGTACTCATTTTAGCAGAAATACCAAAAATAGCACAAAATTTTTATCTTTAAATAATCCTTTCTAGCTTCACTTAAAACAGTCATATATTAAAGGGACGAAGTTTCATTATTAACAGAAATATTACTAATAAAGTGAAACATAAAAAAAAATATATTTCTATAGCCTTGCAAGAAAAATGTTTCACTTAGCTATGCGTACTATGCTATAGTAAGGTTCCTTACATAACGTTACGAGGAAATCTTCATCATTATTTAGTGTCTTACAGTCAACAGTTTTTCGACAATACTGTAATATCTAAAGAGAGCAATACATGTCTCCTAATAATAAATGAGCAAATTTACAAGTCAGCTAGTCAATAAAAATCTTCTAATATCCTACCCTGTGACAGACAAAACATATTTCGGTTTCTTTGATAAATACGCCCCACCACACTCGAATAAATTTCAATCAAAACTGTTAGCACAAACACTAGAAATTATATAATAACTGATAACTAATAGATTAAATTAACATTACCATAAGATATGTAATTATTTGTTTTCATAGTTGATTTTTATAGCTTATTAAGAATTAAAAAAAAAAAAAACAAAAAAAAAAAAAACTACAAATAGTCGATTAACCTTTTTTTTCACGTTTGATTGTCACGTTTAAGAGTTTATTGACTTATTTCTCTTCTTTCCTTTCTTGCGTTCTTCTTTCATTCTATCTTTCTTTCTTTCTTAATCAGACTATAAAAATATTGTTGCTTTCTTAATTACATGTAGATCATAAAAAGCGCACGTTAAATATATAAACAAACACGAATACCAAGAAAGGATGTGGTGTTAGCCTTTACGCAATATAGGCGGATTTGGACTTAGACTATTTGAGACATTATTATGAGCGAGGTTTTATCGAAACACGATTTTTTTTATATTTAGAGATCAATGGAAGATACTTATAGTGTACTTATTTTATAATGAATTACATCAATGTAAACCTAATAAAAATCTCTCGATGGTGATAACTTATAAAAGTTTTACTGAAAATTCGATAATTTTCAAATTTTAGGCTGAACATAGCTTCTTGGGCATTTTCGACATAATTCGTATATAATTTCAAGTGATTGAAGCTTCAAACTTCAAAAGCCAATGGAAGAATCAAAACATGAAGTTATTTTATATATTTTTACACCATATTAACGGGCAAAGACTGAAGTTTATGTTCATAACTTATAAAAAATTGTCGTACTATCAAATATGTATTTTATTTAACATTTTATATTATATTCCAATGCAATTGCATATAGCACTGGACAGAATTTCAACAGGTAAGCTCTCGGATAAACCCGTAAGTCGCCATCGGCAATTTCCGCCGTATTGAAGCATAAAGTTCCCTATGTAGCTAGCTTCATGCCGACAGCGAAGGCTTTGATAAGATTGGGCGGATGCCCAGGCTGATCTGAATCTTCGATGGGCGCACACGCCACTTTGTTGGTTTTCTCGTTTTGCGGATCACATTTTATCGTCCACACCTTCCATATCTTCCTTCGATTTCTTGAGTGGGTTACATGTATGTCTTTTTTGAATAACTTCGTTTGTGCGTTATGGTTTTGAATTCGAAGAAATGATCTCTTCACATAAGTTATTTCTGAAGATGACATAGTTAATTCTCCTTATATAGTCCACCCCTGTCTTTAAAGGCATGAGCTTTTTCGGATCATTGCTTTGATAAGGCATGAAGCCGAAATTTCAATAAATGGAGTATCATTCTTAGAATCTATTATGTACTTTCCGGGATATATTCAACGGATTCCTTGCAGTGATTTATTACACATAAATTTATCAAGCGCAAAAGAATGCGCCCATTACATTGGCAAACCATTAAAACAGATTTTTGCTATCTTATTTTCACCATAACTGTTTCACCATTCCTTGAGAGCATGCTAACAAATATATCTCACGACAACGAGGAATCAAACACAGACAAATATTGTCTCAGTAGGCTGCTTTACAGATTGTAAAACTGTCTACAAGCAATAGTTTGTCTTCAATTCAAACTATTATAGCACCTTAAACGAGACATAAAATTTTGAAAGTTGTAGAAACGATGTCTTAGGAACAACACTTACCAGAGAATTAATTGAACGTTGTCTCCATATAAGTGGTAAAGTAATGTGAAGTAAATAGTTATCTTCTAGAAAATAAGAATTCAGAAGACAAAAGGTTCGAGAACATATTTGAGGCAGCACTAATTGAATAATGAATCTGTCGTTGTGCTTTCTGGCGGACCATATTTCAAAAGAGCGCTGAAAATTGAAATTGTAGACACCAAGCTACAGTCTCTCTAAAACCAGACTATGATTAGCAAATTACATTTATCATATGACGTCGCTGTTATTTAGTTGATAACGTCATGTCATAAAAATCGTATGACCACACGTGTATTAACACTTTGGCGCGTACAAGTAACGCCATTGACAACGCCCATGTCAGCAATGCCTTTTCTTATTGAAACAATGTAGAGGTTAAAGGTGTTAGAACGCCAGAATCTTACACTCGTGGTCATTTCATATGAAATTTATGAAACTCACCGACGCTCGTTTCATAAATTTCATATTAAATGACCACTCGTGAAAGATCCTCTATGTACGACACGCCCATCGTGTTGAGGTAATTGAGATACAGACTGAAACATCTGAAGACAATAATGCGTCTGCAATACTTGTATAAACGGTTTGCTTCAACAATACTGACCGTTATCCATTTTTCAGGAAGTTGGATACTCAATAACTCTGTACTTTATTTGTTAAAACAAAAGGAGTTATTGTTCAAGGTGAAATCGGTAGCTGTGGAGAATATACATTTATAACACATACATAACAATGTCTACCTTAAAGATCCCAAGTTTTCGGGCAGACAGGTTTGTACAAACAGTGGGAAGCGAAATAAGACTGTTCCTTAGGAACCAGAATGATCAAGGTCTTCACAGTTGCCATTTCATCTGCGCATTTTTGTAGGCATTACTCTATGGTAGAATCGGAATAACAGGAAAATAAATAGTAGGGCTAGGACCGGCTGTGCTTGCAGCAGTTGCAAGATGTGGGTGTCTGTTATGGGGATATTTTTTCAACTTAAACATTACTTTTTCTAGGAAAAAACGGTGAAATGTGTTTTTTTTTTATTCTGTAACATGCAATGTAAGTGTTACTAAACTACATATGTAATATGCATAAGCATGCCTAATCGATTAGATATATTTTTCCTGACGTTTTTCATGAAATTCAAGTTGCTTTTATTTTAAAACAAGTAGCCCAAAGGGCAACAATTGCTCACCTGAGAGACATTGTAAACCTATAGGGATATTTAAGATGCTCAAGGGCAGCTAACTCCACAGTCAGTGGTCCAATCAGGCTGAAAATTACACTCATTCAAAACATTATGTATGCCCTCATTTAATATATGCAAGTTTAAAAAGTATCCGATCAAGAGCACAATAGACAGAGCTGTCAAGGGCAGCTAACTTCGTAGTGGTTGGCCTGATCTGGCCAAAATTTGAACTTGTTTAAGATATTATGCATTTCTTCATTACCTGCAAGTCTCAAAAGGATTGGATCAGTAGAAACCAAGAAAAAGTGGCGACATTGATTTTTTGGATGCTCAGGGCAGGTACTCCATAGTCAGTGGTGGGATCTAGCCGAAATGCTAACTAATCAAAGCTTTTATGCATATCCTCATTACCTGCAAGTATGAAGAGGATCCGATGAAAAATGAAAATGTGATGACGTTGTTTTCTCCATTATAAGACTATGGGATTTTTTCAAACGCTCAAGGGCAGCTAACTCCGTAGTCTGTGCTCGAATCCGGCCAAATTTCGAACTCATCCAAGCTCTTATGTATGTCATCATTACCTGCAAGTATGATAAGGATCTAATCAAAAACCTTGATTGCAGCACCCTAAAAGTCAAACTTGCTCGAGATATTGTCATGCCCTACATTTGTGTGAATTTATTTTAAAATCCGTTGAGAAATGTAGGTGCTAGAGCGATGACAAAGTTTTTCTAAAAATAGCCACAGTGACCTTGACCTTGGGCACAGCATCCTGAAAGTCGAACTTGCTTGAGATATTGTCATACCCTACATTTATGTCAAGTAATTTCCAAATTCATGGTGAAATGAAGGTGCTAGGGCGATGACAAAGTTTTTCTAAAAATAGCCACAGTGACCTTGACCTTGGGCACAGCATCCTGAAAGTCAAACTCGCTGGAGATATTGTCATGCCCTACATATGTGTGAATTTATTTTTAAATCCATTGAGAAATGTAGGTGCTAGAGCGCTGACCAAGTTTTTCTAAAAATAGCCACAGTGACTTTGACCTTGGGCGCAGCCCCCTAGAAGTCAAACTTGTTTGAGATATTGTCATGCCCTACATTTGTGTGAAGTTGATTTAAAATCCGTTGAGAAATGTAGGCGCTAGAGCGATGACCAAGTTTTTCTAAAAATAGCCACAGTGACCTTGACCTTGGGTGCAGCACCCTGAAAGTCAAACTTCCTTGAGATATTGTCATACCCTACATTTGTGTCAAGTAATTTCAAAATCCATGGAGAATTGAAGGTGCTAGGGCGATGACAAAGTTTTTCTAAAAATAGCCACAGTGACCTTGACCTTGGGCACAGCATCCTGAAAGTCGAACTCGCTGGAGATATTGTCATGCCCTACATATGTGTGAATTTATTTTAAAATCCATTGAGAAATGTAGGTGCTAGAGCGCTGACAAAGTTTTTCTAAAAATAGCCACAGTGACCTTGACCTTGGGTGCAGCATCCTGAAAGTCGAACTTGCTCGAGATATTGTCATGCCCTACATTTGTGTCAAGTTATTTTAAAATCTGCTACGAAATGTAGGTGCTAGAGCGCTGACAAAGTTTTTCTAAAAATAGCCACAGTGACCTTGACCTTGGGCGCAGCATCCTGAAAGTCGAACTTGCTTGAGATATTGTCATGCCCTACATTTGTGTGAAGTTATTTTAAAATCCGTTGAGAAATGTAGGCAATAGAGCGATGACAAAGTTTTTCTAAAAATATGTGATGACGTTGTTTTCTCCATTATAACACTATGGGATTTTTTCCAAACGCTCAAGGGCAGCTAACTCCATAGTCTGGGCTCGAATCCGGCCAAATTTCGAACTCATCCAAGCTCTTATGTATGTCATCATTACCTGCAAGTATGATAAGGATCTAAGCAAAAACAGTTGAGAAAACGTGATGACGCCATTTTCCCCATTATAACCCTATGGGATTTTTTTTCAAACGCTCAAGGGCAGCTAACTCCGTAGTCTGTGCTTGAATCCGGCCAAATTTCGAACTCATCCAAGCTCTTGTGTATGTCACCATTACCTGCAAGTATGATAAGGATCTAATCAAAAACAGTCGAGAAAAGGTGATGACGCCGTTTTCCCCATTATAACCCTATGGGGGCTATCTGTTGCCATGGAAACCAGAGTTCTGAGCTGATCTGCACCAAAACCTAATGCAGCCTTTCCCCCACCCCAATGATGCTTCAGATAAAATTTGATTGCAATCAGCCTACTGGTTTCTGAGATATTTATGTTTGAAAGTGTTGACGCACGCACCCACCCACCTACGCACGGACGGACGACGGCTCGACTCCCATCCTATAAGCTCACCTCTGAGCCTTCGGCTCAGGTGAGCTAAAAATGTATAAATATACTTATTATCAAAATAACTGCATTTTTATACCAGTTTGTTTCAAATATGCTATAATATAGATTATATGATTTGCAGAAACGAAAGTGCATTCATGTGCTAGTGATATGAATTTAAATGGAAAACGTGTAAAAAAAGGATGTAGAAATAAAAAATATTTTTTTTCTTTTCCCTTTTTTTCTAGGAAAACAAAACGGTGATTTTTTTCTTATCCAAATGTTTTACTGCTCTTTGGGTTATTCAGCTGGTTTAATGGTTTGAATGCCCCGCCAATATTTCTATACAGTATCCAACTACCTGTGTCAATACTCAGTTTTATATCATACATCGACATTTGCATTACCTAGAAAACCCAAAGTAATATATATAAATTTGACGAGGTTGAAGTTGCCATCAAATGACAAGTCCTTTTGAATGATCTACCCATTAAAGCCTGGCTTCCAGTAATAAGGACATTGACAAAGAGTATAGACCCACATCAGACGCCGCAAAAAACAGTGTCTAATTAAGGTCTACCAACTTAGAGTTTATACTGATGTCAAAGTGACGTGAGCAAATATTCATTCTGCCAAGGTACAAAGCACAACGGATGATAATTTCATTGTTGCTATGGTAAGAGGTCTGTGACATCATTCGTACAGGAATATGGCAAACAGTGTTTGTCGTGCTCCATTAATTCTAAACGACATTACAAACTGAATTTCTTTCAACACAAAATTCAGTGTCCATTGTCAGTGTTCAAAGGATATGGTTGATAAGGCATCTCATAATGGAACAAAAAAATGAAATTCCTGCACACTGCTTATTTTGATCGGTTGCTATCGTAACCAAAAGGAAAACCAAAAGGAAAAGATAGCAAACCATCCAGTGAAAGTTATCCTTTTTTATTGCCATGGCAAGCAAACTGTTGAGAATAGTTATATGTTTTGTTATTAACTCAACAGACTGTCAGACTGAGACTTTGTAGTTGTATATTTTGTATTAGCTTGCACGAATGTGACTGGAACTTTGAGCTTATACAATTTTTTAAGTCAATTAATTCTGTGTTTATAAAAGAGAATGCATGAGCAGAACGAATTTTAAGTGTTGAAGTCTGTCATAAAAAAATACAGTGGCTTTAAAATCTATTGTTTTATTGATATGAAGTATCCTTCCTTTACTACTGGAGTGAGTGAGTGAGTGAACTCGGGTTTAACGTCCCACCAACAACGAGGTCATATGGAGACGGGACCTCGGTTTAAAGTCTCATCCGAAAGACCGGAGAAGCGGGGGGTCGATCTTGCGACCCTTTACTACTGGAAGAAGTGAGTAGAGAGTATAAAGAATTATTTATGGAATAGTACTAATGGTTTACTGCTTTAACACCGTGCAGACATACTGGATTACTCATGTTTTAGATAACGTTTATTACATGAAATTTAAGTCATTTACAGCTTACAGTCTGAAAAAAAGAAAACAATTTCATAGGATAAAATATAATCAACTAAAATAGAATTTTGCTAAATCGGTGAATCTGTTTCAATCTTGAACATAAAGGCAGATTAATGGTTATTTACCAGGAAGCATTAAAGAGTTCTTTAAACTAAAGTTCCATTTCAGATTGTGCAAGATTTGTCATTAACGCGCAGCATGAAGCATAAGGCTCATTATTATTTAAAGCAATTGTTCAAATTGAGTTCAAACGCTCCCATGTGTGCAATAGTAAATCAATTACAGAAAGAAAAGCTGGAACATTCCTGAAAGGAACTAAGAAGCATTGTTAATTAACTGATATCCTTCCGCGGTTATTTTTGGGAGTTGTTTTCCTGTATTTCATAGGTGGCAGCTGAAAAGGTACATTCCGCCATGCACATGCACTTCTAAAAAGGTACATTCCGCCTTGTGCATTCACCCATGCAGTATGGCATCATTGTTTTCTGTTCTGAATGGACAATTCACGCATCCTGAGAAATCTAAGGATGCGTGAATTGTGCGTTCAGAAGAGCCTGAGTCACCCTCAGTCGCACCTGTCATAAGTTATTTTTTCACGCGCTGCCAATAATCATGAAAGTTAAGCATCATTTCCAGATTTTCAGACAAATCTGCAAGATTGGTCGCAAAACTAAATTTGTAATAAAATCAAGTATTTATAGGCCAGCATTTTCAAGAATGAGATTTTTTTTCAAAATAAGTACATGTATAACGAGAAGAAGAAGAGGAAGAAAATAAACCTTTTATCACCACATTTATTGTTTCGTTTCATTGTCTCCGCAACTCTTGAAATTTCCTGCATTCGATTTTAAATTATTTCGACAAAACTTCCTTTAGTATTATTGAGCCCATGCTATTAACCCATTAATGCTCAGTGAACTAGTCTAGCCATATCAAATGGATGAGTCCATTCTACAATTAAGGGATGTCTGGTTTCGTTTATTTTTTCATTTTTTGTGTTATTTTACGAAGAAAAACATAGTCAACTCTCTATATCTCAAAGTCCGAATTCATCACAAACTACCGATATCTCAATGAAAATTTTCTGGTCCCAGAAAATTTTCTTTGAGATATCGTTAGTTTGAGATGTCCAGAGTTAAACTTTAAATAAAAACAGGAAATGTGTCCAATTTCTGATCTTTGATATAAGAGGGACTTTGAGATATCAGTGTTTGAGATATCGAGAGTTGACTGTAATTGTCTTATGCTTATGGTGGAGATCCTGATCCGACGCCGCGCTTGCGGCGTCGGATCTGGGTCTGCACTATTTGCCTCTGTCACTTTTTTGAGATGCAAGAGACATAAATGGGTTAAAGACATAATCTTGTTTATTGGGTTGCATAATTCGATCAATCAAACTTCCAGTGACACTGCTGTTTGATCAATGAAAATACCCCATCTCACATGGCTACTAGCATAATATGGTCATAAAATCAATAAAGAGTGGTACCACTTTTTGGCTTATTTTGCGTATCCCTCGAATACCGTCGCTATGTGTCGTATGTAGGCTTTTAAACGACACTGCTGTTCTGAGTAAAGTCTGTGCAAATCCATACACAAATTCAGCTAGCTTACGTACTAGGTAAAATTGGGGGTAGCGTGGTCGGGCGATGGTGCTGGGTAAGTTTCAGTGCCGGGGCGTCCTACTTATTTGGATAAAGGCACGGCAAAGGCGTGCTGTGCTAGCAGTAGTTGCTGGTGGGCGTTGTTTAGCCCTCATATCTCTCCTCTTTCTCCCTCCTGGGAGGCGGTTTGATATAGACTAAAATACAGGCCTCATAAAGCCTTTAAACTCAAATTCTAACACAGTGCGCCTATAGAAGCAATGGAATGTTTCCATGTTTTATTCTGCAACAATTCACTGTTTCGGAACGCCTTAGTCAAATTGCAGACGTCACTGGCAATTACTGGCGTATTTTGTGACGTTTTGAGACGTTAGACGGTGTAACGTCACTTTTTCTTTCTAAACTCGCCAGAAACACGTACATGTACCTTAGATACAATTAAAAATATTGGCGGGAGCATGATTGCGCTGGCAAGAAGGTTGGGAGAGTTTGAATGAAAATAATCCTTTTTCAGTGTTTTTGAGTATTAGAATCGAAATAGCTCAGCTCTAGCATTACATTGTTGAGTAATAATTCACTGCTTGTCTGTCAATTGTAAGTAGATATATTACTCGCGCTTGGCACTCATGATATGATCTACTTTACTCCTGACCTCCAAACAGTGAATTATTGCTCAAATAAAATAAAATCAATAGATAAACAATTAAATAAATGAAACATTGTTTCGGTAATACTTATATTATGTCTTAGATTCCGTACTCATATATATCTCATCTCAAGCTCGGAGAAATGTGTTTCCGAGACACAATAATACGTTTTGTTACATAATAAGACACTGAAAATGTCTTAATTATCAGCATGAAAGCAATTTCATGAATATTTACGTATATTTTTACTGCAATATAAAGATGCATCAAACAGAATTTCCTATAGGCTTGTAAAAAGAGAGACACACCGTCCCGTCGGGCACATGATGTCGAAACGACGTCGTACTATTAACGATGCGACGTCATAACGTGGCTTTAACGTCAATGCGACGTCATTATAACGTCATGTGCCTGCTTGGCGTCACTTGGCACACGTATATATTGCTAACATGGCAATGTAACACTTCAAATGTAAATAGCTGAATTTACAAACATCCTAGGTCCAGATGAGAAGGTTCATCAAGAAGGAAACATTATTTGTTTTTACAGTCGTATTTTTGTTGTAATTTAAAGTTAAATTAAGCTTGTGACTCTTTCGATTAAAGAAAACTCCCATGCATGAAAATAGATTCGGGTTTACGTAAGGGGCCATAATTGCAAGCTATGACCACAATACCTCTTCAAACCGTAGATTTTAAAACTTCAAACTTCGATTTGAGCCCATACGTTAACTTCGATTTAATTTTAAACCAGTATTTAAACGGTAAGTTTGAAGCTCAACCCTTGTTTTCAAGACGTGCTGTGCATTCGGCTTTCCTTTAGTTAGACTGTCCAGAGTATGTATCGATTTATGGAAGAACAGTCATCACAGGAGATGGCAAATCAACCGACCAAATGCTGAATGCGCCTTAGTAAACAGGGTGCACTTCAAAACAAATATACATGTAAAGAATATATTGTCATTCTGTTATGCCTCTTATTGACATTATTATATCTGTTTAACAGATGCATGATTATCTAACACTCAGACCAAAACAGTATGTCAGACTGCCAAAAGAGGTATAATCCCAAACGCCACTATCTACGGAATGTATAGACCATTTCAAAATGTGTGAATAACTTCTAAAATACAAAACCTACAACTCTATCTTTAAGTTCTCTACTAAGTAAATGTTGGAATGAATATAGTGTGTGTGTGTGTGTGTGTGTGTGTGTGTGTGTATGAGGGGGGGGGGGGGGGGGGGGAGGGGGGAAGAAGAGGTAAGAGAGTCACATAGTTTGAGACACTGATATAATATCATAGCATCTTCATCAATATTCTAAGTGGTATAAGATTAAGTGTGAAGCAGGCCAGGGTTATAAAGATAAGAAGCATATCTGTGCGTTTCATGAAAAATATTTCAAAGGGTATTCCAGTGATGGAGCAGATTCATACCATCAAGGGGAAATAACTTAAAACGTGAGAAAGAGCTATCGTTATTGTACGCGACGCATCGTCATGACCTGTGCTAAATACATGTATGTGAAATATCATGAAACAATTCCACAGGAGCAGTCGGGACAGACGGACGGGAGATAAAAACGTGTGCTCATACTAATTCCGACGACAGAGGCATGGGTCGTATTCGACTGTGCGTTTCGTGCTTCAAGATTTTAGCTTGAAGCATGTTTGTATACTTTCTTTTTTTTATAGAAAAAGTGCATTACACTTAGAATCATGGAGCACGAAACGCCCTGTAGAATGCTGCCATTGTATTTCGCGTACCGTAAAAACTACAAAAAATGGAAAACGTTTAATAATTAATATAATTGTCATAAAAACGACCAGTCTGGGTTTTGAATGCAAAAATGTGACTAAAATATGCAAACGGAGTGGCAAATAGAGTAGACCTGATCAGACTGGGTCTGCACTGTTTGTTCAGAGCTTTCTGTCCCAGTATTAAGAATTTTCACGAGGCTTATTCGTAAAAATAAGTGTTATTGTAACTAATAGGAATCGCCTCGTCCAGAGGAGAAGTGACATTATAAAATACTCTTCAGATACAGCATCTACCACGGCTGGTACATGTACAACGGCTAATTTCTTATGAGAAGAAGTGTCATTATAGAATACATACTCTTCGGATACAGTATGTACAACGTCTGTTTTTTCCTATGAAATATGAAGCGAAAAATGCCTATCGAAGATGTTCAAAATTCAAACCTTCAGAATAAAACTGCACAAGTTATGTGTGTATCATTCAACGCTTATTCAATGTTGTTTCAACATGTTTGTATCTGCAGGGAAGTTTAACTGCACTATTTTGTTAATAAATTTATAAGTGTCCAGATATTGTAAATGCTTCAAACACCATTTCAAAACATACATACATCTTGGTGTGTTTCCATTACAATCTCCCAATTAAAATTTAAAGGACTTCTATGATTAAGGCGAGGATTTCCCCATTAGACCGACATGATATGTCCGAATTTTCAAAAGTATAAATTGTGCATATTTTTTTCAGCAGAGCTTCCACAAATATGTAAACCGTATGAAATCAGATCATTTGTGATTCAGACCCAAAGACATGGGGAGATAATCCAGGTTGACTCTACCTACCCTAAATTCTGGATTTTCGCATACCTCATCTTTTGAGGTAGTAAAAATATTGAAATCAGTCATTCATTCCATAATTTTTTATCATAAATGCATGCTAAATACATGCATATCAATGATTTTCTTCTTGTTACGCCTGACTGACATTTAAGCATGCAAAACCATAGTTATACTTCCGGTCAAAACGGCCAAAAAAGAACGCTTCACTATAATTAAAATACAAGTACTTCCCCCCCCCCCCCCCGTGACCCAGCATTTCCTTTATGCAGCAGACTTATGCGTTGCAAGTACGCAATTTATATGAACGGGCAGCTGGGTCACGGGGGGGAACGATACTCAGTAAGCCAAAGAAGAAGAATAGTCAATAGGAGCACTGTGATCTTCAAGGGTTATATTGTGTACCATGACTTTGAAATGAGGTCACGGTCACATACATATGGTCAAAACTATCCAGTGTTGTCTGTTATGAAAGTAATGTAGGTAAAAGGGTGAAAAGTATACAATAAATCATTATGTCAACTATCAGTTTGAGGAATAATTTTCAATAAATCTTAACAATGACGTCAACGTCAACGTATGTTTAACGTACTTTACATAGACACAAACACTTGAAAATTCATTTGTCATGCAAGTTACATGTCATAGTCATAAATGCAAAGCAAACGTATGTGATCCGTATTAACTTTTTAATCATGGGGAAAATTCACGCCTTAAGCATAGAAGTCCTTTTCAAGTTTCTGCTATTGTAATGTCAAAAAGCGACAGTGCTATTCAATTCTTATATATTTAAAACAACTGGTTCAAAAATTCAGTTTAGGTAAGGTTAAATGGAGTTCTCACAAATTTTCTGAAAGTGGTCAATCCGAAATTCCAGTTTTTTGACAACTTACATCAACGCAAATTTTGTGTACCAATATGCTTTACATACATATACCTAAATGGAAATGTAAATAGAGCCGCGAAACGATAAAGCAAACAAAGTGGCAAGTGCGCATAGCGAAGACTCATATTAGCCTGGCTAACCGCCAAGTCTGAGCAGAGTATTTGCTGTCGGCATGAAGCTAGCTCAGACCCTTAGCTACCCTTAAAGTGCAAGGGAAGGGTCTGATCAGACCGGGCGCATGCCAAGGCTGATCTGAGTCTTCGCTGGGTAGACAGGGCGCACATCCTACTTTACTTGTTTCATCGTGTCGCGGCTCAATTATTATATACATTTGTACGAGGGTTGTTCAGAAAGTTCTGAATCTTGCCGCATAATTTTGTGTAACGGCATGCTGGGGACAAATGCTATGCATGTATTGAAAGCACTACATTTCGCCTTTACAATGATGCCTAACACTATATAAACATTCATTTTCTTATTGAGTCACACTGCATTTTAATAGGCTCCAGTCATACCACTTGGCTAATTTCATATGTGAATTTATTCTCAGTGTCTCATTTAAGGCGGACGATCCCGGAAGAACTCTGTTCTTGCTTGTTTAAAAAACAAACAGAGTTATTGTTCATCATCAAATCGACTAACTGTGGAGTAAATACAGTTATAATATACACTTACAATATCTACCGTAAAGATCCTAAGTTTTCGGGCACATAGGTCTGTACAAACCGTGGAAACTGAGATCAGACTGTTCCTTAGGAACCAGAATGATCAAGATCTTCACAGTTTCCATTCCATCTGCGCATTTTTGTCGACATTACTCTATGGTAGAACCGAATAACAGGAAAATAAATAATAGGGCAAGGACCGGCTGTGCTTGCAGCATGTGCAGAATTTGGGCAGTCTGTTTTGGGGATATTTTGAACTTAAACATTGTTTTTCTAGGAAACGAAACGGTGAAATGTACATACGACGTAAGTTTTACTAAAATAATACGCATAAGCATGCCCCATCGATTGATAATATTTTTCATGACGTTTTTCATGAAATTCAATTTTCTTGCATTTTTTCAAAGAATGTAAAAATATACTTATTAACAAGAAAACTGCAATTTTTTGTTATCAGTTTGTTTCAAATATCATATATTACAGATTATATGATTTGCTGAAATGAAAGTGCATTCATGTGCTATAGATATGAATTTTAATGGAAAATGTTTAAAAATAATATGTAGAAATACAAAATATTGTTTTTTAGGAAAACAAAACGGTGAAAATTGTTTTTTTCTTACCCAAATGTTTTATAGCTCTTTGGGTTATTTAGACGGTATAATGGTTTGAATGCCCCGCCAATATTTCTATTCAGTATTCGTCTACCTTAAGACAAAGATCATTCTTAGTGCAAAATAAATTTTTGTCAGCTGTTTGTCATTCGTTGCCTTCTGTATCAGTTCAGAAGTTATCAGGGTAGCTAACGTTATCGATTCATCACTTGCAAAGCAGCGCGCAGTTTTTATGACGTTATTGAAATCGACTTCTTCCTGGCAAGCATTTGAATACGAAGACATATGTTTGGTTACAAAATCATAACTTTAGTAGAAAGGGAGAATTTGCTACGCCATAAAATGCGGATAATTCAAATTCATTGGACAGTATGAAACCTATACTGAATATTTACAGGGCACAGTGTTGAAGTAGCAATGATGAAAATATCAAAGACTGCCCATATATGAACTATGGCCTTCTAAAATAAAAATCTACTTGGCTTTAGGGTTTACCTCTTTCAAAGACGTTCAAAAAATGTGTACTTAGGAAAATATACATCGCATTAGCAGAGTTGTCCAGACATATCAAACCTTTATATATTTTTCCGATCAGAAGGTCTGTCTTTGTGATGAGTAAGAAAAATATGACGTCACCGTACTCAAGGTACGAGGGATGTTCAGAAAGATCTGTTCGTGAGTCACGAACAGAACTTTCTGAACATCCCTCGTAAGTGGAATAATATTGTTAAGCATGTTAAGAGTAGGCTAACTATTTGGGAAGCTTGAATTTTCGTTTCCACGGTAGGAATGGAACTGCGCGTTTGAAGGACCTATGGATGTGCTACATGTACATGTGTATTCTTGTTTTCTATAATATTTAAGCATTGAAATTACACCACTTGAACTATGACCAGGGAAACATACTCCTTTTATTGCGCTGCGTACCAACGCAGTGCTATTTGTGATGAGTTTGGGAAGGCGTTGGGTGTAGATTTGTTTTATTGATTATTGCTATAAGCGACTTAAAAAGTGAACTTTCATGCATATTTTATCACTAAAATTTCGATTATGACATCACATTATCTAAAACATAACATTAAATTATCTTTTTTTCGATCTTCATTGTTTTATTTTTTTATATTTCGGGATAAAAACATGGAACTATTTTTCCGTCCTAAATGTCGAAAGGATTATCGGCTTTGATAAACGCATTGTATTGTTGCAAATAAGTCAGCTATACGACTTTTTTCATTTTTTGCACTGGAAGTGTTTAATCAAGTTAGCGTTTAGCATTCATGATATTGGGTAAAATAATAATTGTTTAGCGAGAAAGAAAAGTTTAATAGCATATACATATCGTCTTTAACTATAGTATCCTTTCGATTTTTCTAGGTAGTCTCCTTTCATATATGACCTACAAGACTTGAGGTAAAGACCGCGCGATGGAACTCAGCTATTGCGTAACTGTCTTATATTTAGAATCGGTTTATCCATATAATTACCGTTGATAGATCTGATATTAGGGCACGAACAGGACACGTGCATTTCTTTTATATATTCATCCGTGGTTGATCTAGTCTCATTTTACGGAGCTAATCACCACTTTTGGCACTTTAATAACTATTTTGTTGCTTTGTTTTAATTAATGATTATGGAGTGGAAAAGATAAGATAATCTACATTCCATTGACTACAAGCAACCAGCGGACACATTGCGTCGGAAATATGTGTATTGACGTTGATGCGACGTCATCGTCATGTGCCTGCTTGGAATATGCTGGGAAAATTGATTCTGTGAAACAGAAAGGGGCGCATCTCCTGTAGATATTACGACATGGGATAAATTCTTTCAGCTGAATTGATCCTACCCCCACTCCCGGACGTATGTCTTATTATCATGATCATGATTTTACGGCTCAATTTCAATTACATATTATTGTGAGTACGGGGTAGAAAACTGTAACCTCTGAACCCTGATTTGAATCATTCTGAATAGCACGTAATACTCATATGAGGGTGTATGCTGTAAGAAGAGATAGATTGAAAAGCAATGACTGACAAACTGAAACAGCTTTCATGGCCTAGGCTTACGGACACAACCATTAAGAGAAAGTCAAATGAAGGAATATAGTAATGACCTGGTTCAAAATCTTTTTTTATCAAATGAAAATTAATGGGCGAAGAAATAGTGATTTTGTTGAAATCCCAAAGACGAAAGCTCGATCTTTTTTTTTCAAATTAAATAGGTGTTATGCAAGATTTGCCAAGCATGAGACTTGAGATTTCCTTGTCTCCATCTAAACCAAATCATAGATTCTGGGGCACTTCTGTCCTAGTAATTGCAGTCATTATGGAACTTTAAGTCAGGGAAAATTCCGAATATGAACTCGAAACTTCAGGAATGCAAGGGGTGGTCGGGTGGTGCGATGTTGCTGCATGTTACTTCTGGTGCCGGGGCGTCCTGCTGATTTGGTTAATAGTAGGGCAAGGGCTTACTGTGCTTGCAGTAGGTGCGGGTGGGGTTGTTTGGACATTTTTTCTCTCATCTATCATTTCTCTCTTCTTTCTCCCTCTCTCTGTGAGACGGCCCGATATAGACCGAAATGCTGTCTCAAAGAGCCGTTAAACCCAAAACAATCAATCAATCAATCAGTCAATCAGGAATGCCAAGTTTTTGAAAGTAAAACTGAGGTGAAATAGTCATTGTCTTATAATCAAAGAACCATTATGAGAAGCTAAATACAAAACTTGGAAACAATTTCTAAAACTCAGCTTTTCTAAAATTATCTGGTTTACAGTACTTTCATGAGAGCTGTGTCACACATAAAGTGTGCTTACGGTGAATGGGTACTTTTTTCAGGGGAAGCAACTCATGCCAATTTCAATTTGCATCCCTTCACATTGGAGATCAACAGAAGGACTTGCCCCTTGAGGAGTATTTTTCTCCTTTAACAGTAGAGTCCCTTTTGGAAAGGCTACATTATCCAGGAAAACAAAACACACAGTGTTCCCCTTTGTAAAATGATGACAAAAAAAAACAACCTAAAACATAAAGGTATACACATGACCGAGATCAATATCTGTCAAAAACATACTAAGGTATTTTACTATCATATAAAATTTTGCATGGGCCTTTAAACTAGGCAGTCTTCATCAGAAAATTCACACGTTATCATTCTATTAATCTTAATGCCCACTCAGCAAAATAAATAAATAAATAAAAAAAATAAAATTTTTAGAGCCACAGAACAAACAAATAACGCAATGTTTTGCAAAAACGTCATTTGACTCACACATTAATTCCTACACACACTAATTCCTAACTTGACATTTTCTTAGATTATTTTGAGTACAATTTATTGGACAGCTTCAAGCTCAATTTTACGAAGAAAAGATGGTTGTGAAATTCTGTTATACGTCACAAAACTTTGAAATTCAATTTAAATGTCCTTTAACTTAAAAGTAAATGTAGGGTACCTGTCTTAAACTCGGTGCTATTCATCCAAGCTCAAGTTTTTTTTTTTCGTTTTTTTTTTTTTGCTCTATAAATAAAACTGGTAGAAATAGTTTAACTTAAGAATTGAAACTGTGAAATTAACTGTGACCGTGCAGAACTTTTGTCCATAAATGTATATATGGCCTTATTTTATGCTGTGTTGTTCCAAATTACAATACTAATCACAATCCACAATTTGATGATTAAAGAATAAATATTATCGCTACTTTAATTCACTGATACCTCGATATCGTATTATAAACAAAGTTACTAAAAAATGGATAATCAAGTCTTAGAGGCCCCATTGCTCTATCAGCATGGAATATTTTATCGTGAAGTATCGCTGCAAGCTTCTCACTACAGTTTCTTCATTGTATATGATCGTGATTGGCCGGCTTTGAAAAATTAAAACGTCCTGGAGTTTCTCTTAAAAACGATTTGAAAACATATCTGGGTCATCTACTTTTGCTTTCACGTTTCATAGCATGGTAAAAATACAAGGTACGAAAGGTAACAATACAAGGTACAGGAGATAAAAATACAATGTACAGTTGTTTAATAGGCCTAGTTGATAAAAATACAATGTAAGGCATGAGGACTGACGGGCGAACCTGACTAACGATTGACATTCATGGACGGACGCTCGGCGCCCCGTTACTGCGGCTATGGATTCGTTCCGCTGAGGTGCGGGGTAACGTCGATATGAGAATTGAAATATGATGATGATGATGTTAAGGCATGAAACTCATTCTTTGTCTCGCTGTTGTGTGAGTCGATTGCCCAACGGGGAACCAGAAACAAAACCTGTACTTGTCAAGTTTTATTCAAAATACCTTATTCCTTCTTTTCTGCCAGTTATATGACAAAAAGCACAGCAACCGGCATTTTATCATCAGTTCAGAAGGCTGTACCAATTTTATAAGGATTTGTGCTTCGACGATTTTTACCACTGATAGGACTATGGACACTTAAATTTTATTTTCCGCAGCGCAGCGCTTCCTCCTTTGCTCTATACTAGAGCAACTTTTTACTTGTAAGTCAAGAGATATTAATGGAGGTAGAGGTCATGCAATTGTTTCTACATTTATGCAAATAATGAAATCAATTTAGCTGCGTCTCATAACAACGTACATTGCATCATGCGCACTCGCTTAGTATGATCAGGGGCTTCCCTGTGTGAATAAATGATCTATCGATTCAGGGAACTGTTAAAAAGCGATAACTGGCGGCTCTGACCTGTTTGTATAAATTCGTGGACTGGTTTGAGCATGTGCTGTTGGCATATTGCCTCAGGTCTCTCTTCGCGCGACCATCGCATTTGTTTATAATGAATTTGCTGGTAATTGATTAGATGTCCAATGAAAAGACAATAAATCAGATAAACCTATATTACTGTAGTCACCCGAAATTTCGGACAGATGTACTTGCGCAAACTCTGTTGACCCGGATCAGACTGCTCTTTTAGAGCAGTCTGATCCGGATCAACACAGCTTGCTTACAATTTATGAAAATAAGGAACCATTCCTTGCGAGGATAATTCTGTGCAACATATACACTATGCCAAAGCTGGCACAGACAGAGATATGGTTAGGCTGTCCAGAATTTACTGTTATACATGTAATGTATAATGCTGCACCAAACGATCCATGTCGACCAATCATTAGAAATAATGCATACCTTAGCCAGCCTGCGAACACCCACAGTCTAGTCACAATACACCAATACACGTCACCAGCCGTTATTATTATAATTATTTATCAATTCGTGCAATTGACATGGTTTTTGTTTGAACGCACTGCAAATATCTTGAATATACTGAGTCCTGTTTCCGTGCATGTATGCATTTCATGTACGAATTGAATTATGTTATCCCTGGACGCGATCCGCTTGTACATGCAGAACATTAAGATACTATCAGAAAGATGCTAAAAAGGTTGGTATAAATCAATCCAGAGAGAAGAGAAATTATTATTTTTTAAGATGGCGAAGTGGCTCTGGTACGTCGTTTCGAATTGCGATCGTTAGATCCTACGCAACCCAAGAATATGTATGCATATCTTTTAACAAAATGGCAATTTTGTAATATGTGCTTGTATACATGTAAATGGCGGTAAATAAAGAGGACCCTGACGGGTAGTTAGAAATACAGGATACAGCATATATTTGAAGGGATATGAGATACTTTCGAAGAAACTTAAAGTAATTCTATGGATATTGGGATACATAGGATCATGGAATTTAGGAATACTTGACTTAAACGCTATTTTTAAGGAATACATTTTATATTTAAGGCATACGGGATGTGGTGAACTCGCCTTCCAGGGCTTTAAGTCAAGAATTGGAAACTAAGTACAGTTTGCGATTTCTTATAGACAATAAGTCAGCTGACTTTCTTCTGAATCCCGTTTTGTATAACATATGATATATTTTGTGAATGAATGTACTGTTTCATATGTTATACAAAGAAAATAAAGTTTAAACCAAAGACATAAACACAACGCTACAAAAATGTCAATTACTAAATAAAATATTGAATGATTCTTAAAACAAACATTTTAAACTAGAGTGATCAATCTAAGATGTGCATCCATACAGTTGAAAGCTGAAACAATCTGATTGACGTTTTAGACCATAGAAAGAAAGGTAAAATTGATTCTTTAGCACTCGAAGCGCAAACCACTTTAAGCGGACCTCTGGGAATTCTCGAGATTTGAGCTGCAACACGGAAAAAGGGAGCTTAACACAAATGCGAACTGCACAAACTCAAATCAGCCTGCGCCTCCGCGCAGTCTGATCAGAGCCTTTGCTAAGCGCACATGCTTTATATTGACCCTAAGGAATCTACAGACAGAACATGTAGGCTGTAGCTAGACTTCTCGGATTCACAGACTGGTCCCCGTCTTTGGTTCTCGCAGGGACGTTAGTACACCTTTTGTGCGTGTCGCGACTCAGTCATACATGTAACTTGTAGAATTCTGTAAGAATGATGAACAGATTGCATGCAAATATATCGGCGACAAGGACAGAAAAATCAACAACATTCTACTACAGAACCAAGAACCATTTTAATTTCAACGTGGATGAATGGCTAGATGACTTCCTATTTTACGTCCTTTTTAACAGTAGTTCAGTCATACCAGGACGATGGGAGGGTGATAATGAAAGGCTGTGTGCAATGGAACCCCGTTTACGATTGAAAAGATTTCCGTCTCCTTAAATTGATATCGGGACCGCTAGATCAGCAGGCCAGCAACCCCCCTAAGCTACCGAGACTCCCTTCAACGTGCAACATTGCTGTTCTCGAAAACATGGTTCCGGACCAATACATATTTAGTCTGGTGAAACTTCAGAGAACATCTAAAAATGTCCACTCAATAAATTACAGAATGCCTATGTAATAGTAACGGAGCTTTGACCATTGCATGTACACTCTTAAGCTGCGTTTACACGGGCAAAGTTTCTGTGACAAGCACGGTTTGCCACAGAAAAATGTGCTCGTGTAAATGCCAAAATATGACACTGTTTCTTTGACAAATATAGTATAAATCTTTATTTGAGTCTCATAAATGTACATACATAAGACTAGCAAATTAAAATATTAAGAAATACAATTGCACATTGCCACTCTTAAAAGAGTTAAAAGAGACTAAAATTATACATGTACATACATTACTTATCACAAAATATACAACATAAAATAGAGCACGTATATGGTACAACAATATAAAACTGGCTTCCCCTAATCTTAAAAAACATGCACCTACTATATGTGGTAAAGTTACTTCGATAAATGAAATTTGTCCGTGTAAAAGTTCTTTGCTAAAGATTGTAACAAAGAACTTTGCTATAAGCGTGGGAAATGTGACTAAGATTTTGTTTCATTGCTGCAGGTAACTTTGACGGATAATATTGGGTCGTGTGAACACGGCAGCAAATATTTCATTGCCAAAGATTATTTGACAAAGATTCTAGGTCACATTTTCTATAACAAATAATTTGCTCCGTGTAAACGCAAAATGTTTTGCATACTTTCTTTGTTAAAGTTTCTGTAACATAGAAACTTTGCTCGTGTGAACGCGGCCTTAGGTCCAGCTTTGTACGTTTAAAATTCTAAAACCTGGGACACCTAAAACAATAACAGCAATTGTCTACATGTAAAATGGACCAAATTAATTTTACAAAGCAATAATGCGTCTGAAAGATGCAGATGGGATCGCAAATAGTGTAGACCCTGATCAGACTGTTCCAAGGAGCAGACAAGGAGCAGTCTGATTTTGATCTGCGCTGTTTACAAAGACATCTTAAATTTTTTTTCGTTCGATATTGTACATGTAATGCATACATCAGTGTTTTCCCAGCAGGACAATTATCTTATTTCAGTACCGATAGCATATGCATCATGCTATTTACTCCTACACGAAACGCTAGGTTTGTTTACTTTTTACGAACGATCAGATTACTTTGTCATCTTTTTAATTAAAATAGACTAGCAGAGTTTCATAATAATTAAACTATTGCGTGTAATATGGTCCAACCCGACACAATCCGGATTGACTAACCTTTGTCTCTGATTGTAGTGGCGTCATGCGGCTCATGCTTTAAAGGGAAAGACTCACAGAATTTTCAACATACACGAAAATTAAGGTATATAAACACGATCATTTAAGTACAAAATTTGATGAAATTCTATCTAGAAATAAGAAAGTTATTAACGTCTTCAGCTCTTGTAACTGTGATCATGAATGCATGGGTACCGCCATTTTGAATATTTAATGAGGGATTATTTGTTGTTAAAAATACGATAAAACCTTTTATTACAGAAAACAATGTAATTTTAGGGAAATTAAGTTGTTTTTATACCAAAGGAAACAGAAGCAGAGATAACGCTCTACATATTTTTGCATACGTGATCATATTGAAATAGAAGTTTATGAAGTCACTAACTCACAAAAATTGACGACGTCCTAGACAAAAGTTTTGAGGTCTTGTTTTCCAACCGATTTTGATGAAATTTGCACAGATTTCTTAGCTAACAGAGAGCATTAATTTCAATTGCAAGCAGCGTATTAATTTGACAGCGCTTCCTGAATTGTTTCTTCCAACGAGAACCATTCCTTTTTAGAATAGACCGGGATTTGGAAGGATTTTTATTCACCCAGTCGCGGAGTGATCTTGCTGCATCCTTGCACACACTGATAGACAGATCTGCCAAGAAAACTACTGGAATTGTATTTTTGCCAGAAAACAATTTCTCAAGCCGTGGAAATAACACAAGAAGTCACATGGGCTCAGGTCAGTTGAATAAGGTGCAAAGGTTTACAACATGAACCTTTGCAGACGCCAAGAAAGCCATAATATCCTCATACTTGTGGAAGGAGGGGTTGTCATAAATCAGATGGACCCAGACCATCCTTTGCTTGGACACCCTATGCAATAAATTTTTTTCACGTTTTTCAACACTTAATTCTTAGAGAAGCGTCCATTGACTGAGTACCCTGGTTGACATTGCATACTAGCTATGTCTTTTACCGCTGGAGAATCGAGCATCATGTTCTACCAATGACTGCCTAGATTATAGAGGGTTTATGCCTTCCAAGATGAGCATCACCTTTAATAGAACATTTTTCCATTTTTGAAGGCTTTAAGCTACTTTAAATATTGTGCGCATGGAATAACAGATGCTTGGGATTTGGACTGGTCAGTAGAGACACAATGAAGCCTCAGTTTGTACAAGATATTAATCTTTGGCGAGCAAAAGTGTGGATGAGCCTGGAAAACGATCCCGGTTTCTCTCCATAATCAGAACAAACCTGTTAGTATTTGGTGTCTGTAGATTCACTAATCATTTATCTTTACATTGAGATGCATGTCATTGCATTGCATGAACTTGTCTAGTATTTACAAATTCATTTAAAACAATTCACTACAATGTGAAAAAATGCCTTTACACATAATCCACCAGAGTCAATTTACATAAATGGTTCCCGGATTCAATTTCTATGCATAAAGACCTCTTACATACTAGAAACCGTAATAGGGGATTCCAGTCAGCTCTAAAGTTAGAATAGCTCACATGTGTACATAATCTACCTCGGTACCTGGATACTTATTCTACAGGTTTAAAAGCTGGGAGCCATTTATGTAATCATTGCGTGGTTAGTGTAAAGTGATTTTTTCACATGGTAGTGAATTGTTTTAAATGAATTCGTAAAGACCAGACAAGTTCATGCGATGATAAGCATCTCATTACTGGTGAATCCATGGACACCAAATACTAACAGATTTGTACTGATTATGGAGAGAATCCGGGATAGTTTCCCAGGCTCATACACAGTTTTGCTCGCCAAAGATTAATATCTTGTATAAACTGAGACTTCATTGTGGCTCTACTGACCAGTCCCAATCCCAAGCGTCTGTGCATGGAAATGGACTGCGGTCAATATAATATCAATCAGTTCTGAAAATATCTGCTTTGCATCGATACCTATTTTTTGTCATTTTTGTCCAATTCTCATAACGATGTTCTCCAGGAGGCTGAGCGGAACGAATCCATGGTTGCACACTTCTGGCGCCGGGTCTGTCTGTCCGACCTGTCTCCAATTCGAAGGGGAGAGCTATTTTCATAGCCACAAATTTTAGTGTTTTTTTTTTTTTGCCTATGTTACAATCTGACATGTGCACTGTTCGGTATAGATGACTGCATATAATTCAAAATGAAACACCTCGGTCATTAAAACCAATGCAGGATATAAACAGGTATTGTTATTTAATAAAAACAGTATTTACATGTAAGTGGTGTAATGAAGTGTTTTAAAATATGCCTAACAGAAAGTATGGAATCCCATTAGCGACATATATTCTTGAAGGACCCTCGTATCCTTTTCGAACTGAAGATAACTTTTAAAGGAAAGAATTTGCTCTGAAGACAGACAGTTTTTCCTTAAGAATTTACCACTATTTAGAAGGGCGGCAAAACTGAAAATGACAGTTGTTTCCCCAGAAAATGTAACCATTTGTGTTGAATACTGAAAAAAAACGGTTACATTTAAGAAATAAATATCATTTTGCCGATGTTCATGGAAATCTGAACACAATGGGTCATGTGCAAAGTAAGTGACACCAGAAGGGCGTTCACGTTAACTTTGCACATGGTCCATTGTGTTTATACTTCCATGAACATCGGAAAAATGAAATTTATCTCTTATTATTAAATTTATTTTCAAAATCATTTTGAGCATCATGAGCAAAATTAATTTTGTAAAATACACAACGAAAGCTGTCACTAACCAACAAGTAAACTGCTTACGCTTAAGGGTCGTCACCATGACGTGACGTCAAAAAGAACGTTACAAAGGCCAATGGCTTCGTTTGTATACATATGACCAGGTGACGTTGCGTACCAACGACGTCGCGTGGCTGACGTGTTAACGGAAGTATGTAATAGGTTCATCTCAGGAAAATCAAAGGCAATGTGATTATCATAGCATGATTTGAATCAGTATTTTCCTAGTGAATGACTACAAGATTAGGTCAAAGTAGTCAAAATAATAAGAAAAGACTAATAAGCATATTTCCTGTCTCCAAAAGAGGTTCTTGCGACGGAAGACTAGGTCTGCGACAATTATCTCGAGACGTAATAGTAGGATATTACCACAGAAGACAGCGAATTGTCATGAAAATTATATAAATATAGAGAAATCAATTACAGCCATGAATTTGGCCGTCAAAGTTTATAGAGGTTCTTGCTATCTATTAGTAGACAAGCTAGGGCACCGGAATGATAACATTCGTGCCCTGTAGCATAATATAGACGCGGCTGGATGATAGACTAATCTTGTAAAATCATTCGGTCAATGATTTCTTAACCAGTACTGTCCTCTTTTCAAGTGATTCGTTTTAGGTTGATTTTATTTTCAGTATTTTATTTATTAAGCAAATGCGCTTGAATAAAGCCTATAAACCACGTAACAGTAAATATTCATAGTACTGGGGCAGGTAGGTCTTAGCAAACAGTGCAGACCCAGACCAGAATGCAGTTCCGGAGTACCTTTTGTCTAACATCTACTTCTTTTGCATGTATTACTGCACTGTTAAACCAAACTTTCTATATAAGGACAATTACGGTTATTATGTTTCAGAAAATACAGTTTAAGCCATTGCATTCTGGGTATTTTTGTCGTCTCCTGAAATTGTCGTCTGCATCAAAAATCAAGAACATTTTGACAATATTGGTCTAACTCCTGTAGAAATGATGTCTAGGCAGTAAACTGTTTGGATCTCAGAAAAGGCTCCACGTTTGTGTGGCCTGATCTGGATCCAGGCTCTTTGCCCAGATACCTCTAAAGGGTACCCCGAATGGAATGGGTTAACAGACACTCAGTGACACAAGATACAGTAGTTCTACATGCATTTGTTTGTGTTTTTTCTGAGACACATTGTTATCAAACAACAGTATTTGGAGAAATTCGAGTTTGTTACAGAAACAAATCTGCTTCTGTTTGAGAAAAAAGACGTTTATTTCAGTAAAAACACGAAATACTCATCTTTATGATATTTTTACCAATAAACTTGAGAATATATTCCAAAAGCGGCAAACGGCGGAGTTACGCTGGGAAGCGCAGATGTCAGTTTGTAGGTGTGTCGTGTCGCGGCTCATTTGTGTTTATACTTTGATTAGTTATTTAGCTTTTATATGGATGAGTATAGCAAGTCTAATTCAAAAGAAACAATGTTGAGGCAATGTTGTTTTCAAAGTTGCGTGCCTTCTAGGAAAGGATTGAACTTGGTTTTCTCTATTTCTGATTTCCTTCTCATTTATATAACTGCAACAAAACAAGTTCTGAGTGACAAAAACCTGATGTATTGGAAGTGTTATAACGTCATAAGGTTTCTTAAAATCATATCTGAAGAAATAGCATGAATTTCAGTTGTACAAAATAATACGATAACAACAAAAATAAACACTGCCACTATAGAACAGCTCACCTAAGTTGATCCAAAGGACATGCACCTATAGTAAGTATGCATAGCAGTTAACACAACAAAATAACATTGTGATCGATAATAAATGCCTACAATTATTGTTATTATCTGCTTATTAACACTTAATATCTGTGCCATCAGTAAGTCTAAGTATAACTGTCACAATTTGTTATTTAGTTGGAAAAGAGTTCGTCAACGGGTCATTGTATTACCGAACTCTGTACAATGAGAGATTTTTAAAATTATGTGTGTGTAGTTTAGGCCTAGGTTCTTCCAGAAATTATATATTTGACATATACCCGAAATTAAAAAGCCATTACTCAAAATCTGTATAGTAAGCTCTCCATATCTCAAAGTCGAAGTTCATCTCAAAATACTGATATCTCAAAGTAAATTTTCTGGTCCCAGAAAACTATCCAAAATATATTATTAACTCTCCATATGTCAAATCGAAGTTCATCTCAAAATAGATATCTCAAAGTAAATTTTCTGGTCTCAGAAAAATTACTTTGAGATACCAGTGGTTTGAGATATTCGGAGTTGAAATGTAAAGAGAGGAAATATGCCCAAACTTTATTATTTTATATCAAGTTGCACAATGAGGTATCAGTGTTCGAAATATCGAGAGTTGACTGTATTTAATGAAAATGAAATACTGTTGCGTACCATGAGAAATCTTCTCTTTGTCATTGCATGTGTATTTATGGAGACATAATTGAAATGTACACTGTATCATATTAAATTCTAATGGTATCGTTAAAACTCTCTTCTTACCTGAAGCCTTGTCATTATAAGGCTTCAATTAATTTCCATATCGTAAATATGCTACATGATATTCAGTAGACTAAATTTCAGAACTGACTGTCTTTGTTTATTGTGCTGGTGTAAAAGAGATAAGTTTTTGTTACAAGAAGATATAAAAACAAATATTCGATTACCCAACTGTAAATTTTGGGATACAGATTTGAAAAAAAGTCGTTGACTTTCTTCTGAATCCCATTTGCATAAAATATTATATTCAAAAATATGCAAAAATGTATTAATGTTTATGCAAATAGAATAGAATTTAAACCAACTGTAAATTAAGTACATGTAAAATTAGTGTAAGAACTTGATGTCTTTATTTCAAACTCCATTCTTTTTCCTACAAATATTTGGATTGCAAAGTTTAACAAAGTAAGGACAAGAGGAAAGAGAGAGAGATAAAAACAGAGAAAATTATTTAAATGCACTTATACTGACATGCATTAACTCTTTCACTACCAAAAAGCAGACGACAAAATTTACGTCTGCAAAAATTAAAAAAATGCCTTGTCCAAGACTTTTTATATTGAGAATTCAAAGACTAGAGGGCAAACAGTGTAGATCTAGATGAGGCGGCTCATTATCAGGATCTACGCTGTTTGCAAATTTTGTTATTTGCGTCACTGGGGCTTAAAGAGTTAATAAGTGGTCCTACCTTCTCAATATATGTATGTATGTAACTAGTCCGTTAATTCCAAATGCACAACATGTTAAAACAGCAATACAATGCCACTATGGAACTCTCCGATACTTTGTTTGAACAGCTAGCCAATATTATTCTCCAACAAGAGATA
The DNA here is from genome assembly GCA_963989385.1 of Ctena decussata. NCBI lineage: Eukaryota > Metazoa > Mollusca > Bivalvia > Lucinida > Lucinidae > Ctena > Ctena decussata. Next base: position 67,632,129 of record OZ022512.1, read on the forward strand.
CTACTGCTGGAATTGACAGATTTGTATCAAACGGAATGATCGCCGTTCATTGGTCACTGTAAAAGAATACAACACCTTCTTTCGATACATATTGATGTATTATTAACTGAGATGCGTCAAACATGAATGGCGCTCAATGCATATGTTACCGTGGCGCATCGAGTGTACAGTATAGTTATTTTTATGATCACTGAGCACTTGTCATTTTTCCCGGAGGAGGGAGACAGGCTAACTTAAGAAATTTGGGCAATTTCAAACGTGTTGTGTCAGATTTCCCACCCAGTCTCCAGAACTGTGACCTAAGGCTACATGCTAAATACATGTAGTACACTTTCTATGACATTATATTCAACGAAAATATTACTTGTTTGTATGTATAAAATGGTTAAAATTTCAGATTATAAACTTCTCCAAACATCGTTTTGAAGCTCAAACTTATGTATAAATATTTAAGATATGGCATGCCCTACAAGTCCTGCTAATCATTTGCACGGACTTCAGTGTCTGGAAAGTACAGACACAAAACAGCTTGTAGCAAAATATCTATGCTTAATTTTCCAAATAATTCCACAAAATCTGAGGTAAATTCAACCGCGACACGATAAAACCAACAAAGTGGCAAGTGCGTCCAGCGAAGACGCAGATCAGCATGGGCATCCGCCCAGTCTGATCAGAGTCTTTGCTGTGCGCTAAATGGTAGCCACGGGGCTAAGCTACCGCCATGCCGACAGCGAAGACTCTTATCAGACTGGGCGGCTGCCCAGGCTGATCTGAGTCTTCACTGGGCGCACATGCCAGTTTGTTGGTTTTCTCGTGTCGCGGCTCAATTGATACACTTTCGATAGTATCAACTCTTCGATTTTCATGTTTACCCTTTTGTAAACGGGAGGCAGTTTAAAGGAACAATCTAAATAATTTGCTCCCTTAGGAGCAATTTTCTTTCTTTAAGATTAGGTCTTCATATACAACTGATCACAACTAGCAGCACTTTTTACTTTTATGGAAAGCCAAATGCACAATAAGTCTTTAAGGCTAAGCCCTACGTTTGAGCAGTATTACTGACCGTTCTAAGGTTCTAAGGCGGTTTTCTTTTTGAGGTTTACTTTTATGTGTATTGCCTTTCTGTTAGTCGATGACTTTTTAAACATTATTTAGGTGACCTCGCGACCATCTGCTTGGAAAAGGCTGACCTCTTGGTTTTTGGCTTGCCTTGATTTGCTTTGTGAGCGATCGGTATTGATTTTCTTTTTTAATATGACGTCTCATCTGAGAGTGCAACAAAGACATGCATTAAAAACAGTAATCAACTAGCAGATTAAATATGCAAATAAAGTCATAATGTTAAGCGTTGACGTCTATAAAAACGTTGAAATCGTCACGTTTTAGTGCAAAATTTTCTAATTTTAGTGTCATGCGATTTTAGTGTCATATGTCATGATAAATATATCATTCGACTTTAGTGTCATGCGAGTTTTGTGTCATATGATAAATAGAATCTTGCATCACATGCGATTTTAGTGTCATATGATAAACAGAATCTTGCATTCGTGCTCCTGTATTAGTGAAAGGCCCCATTGCTCTATCAGCATGAAACATTTTATCGTGAGGTATCGCTGCAAGCTACTCGCCATAGTTTCGTCAGGGTACTTTGAACCAGTAAAACATCATTGGGTTTCGCATAAAACGGATTCGAAAATTGATTTGGGTCATTTTAGTTGCCAACCAAAATAACCTACTTTCGATTTCGTAAACAATGCAAAAATGGTAAAAATACAAGGTACAGCAGTGGAGTCCCATTCACTATACCGCTTTTGTTTATATTGCATCGCTCAACAGGAAACCAGAAAAGTAAATCTGTATTTTGTGGAACGAATTCTCGACTTTCAAAAACACGTTCCCCATACTTTTTGCTAGGTATATGGATCAATCTATACACATCATCCCATATTTTATCACCAAACGTGAAGATTGAAGCGCTTTTCATAACGATTTGCATTTAGGCGTTTTTACCACTTGTAGGACTATGGAGACTTAGAATTTATTAAACTCATTGGGGGAAACTGATAAGATGCTCGGCATATCCCCGCACCTTATCTTTTTTCCCAACTCCCTTAATAAATTGAATAATACAGGAGTTCTCATGTAAGATCCTCTTTTTCCAATAAGTGCTTAGGCAGGATTATGATTGAATATCGATGGTGTCCGTTCCTGATCACTGCCTTCTCATCTATTTTAGCCCTTATAATCCTAGAGACCAGGGCCCAGTTGTTTAAAGCTTCGTTAGCCTAACCAGCTCGTTAAGAGGTCAACTGCTTAAGTTTTTTACGACTTTATAGCCAAATACACTGATATTTTTCGTTGAAAATATAAGAGACGCTTTTGCAATGCAAAATATCCTCACATTTTTTTTTCAACAAAAAAAAACAGGAGATGGTCCTTACAAGACTTCGGCTTTTGATCAAATCCTGATCTATTGTCTCTGTACCTTGTTCAGAATTTGATGAATGAAATATTGTTTAAACCAACAAAAATATTGGCCTATCTGAGATATTAATGTCTGAAATTTTAACGAAATGCTGACCAACAATGTCGTTAGCGTTGAACAACTGGGCCCAGCTTTTCAAAATCTAATTTCGATTTTTTTTTATCATGAAACCTCGGTTTGAACGGTCAAACCTGGTTCAGCATAACCACGTCTGAAAGTATTAGACTGTGGATTGAAAACTTCCAAACATACATTTATGTTTAATATTTATCACTCCTTGAATGCTTTCAAAAATTACCGAATGTCTTAAACCAAGATGAAAAAAATACTCACTTCTTGAATGTCTTAACCATGGATTAAAAATGACAAATCATGTTAAGTCTTAAACCACGGTTTCCAAAAAAACAAAACAAAAACACAACAAAAACAGGTATTCCATTCCTGAATTTGAAAACTCAAAGCCTTGGATCGGAAATTCAAAACCTAGGATTGAAGATTCGAAAAGCTCAAACGTTGGCCTGAAGACTTTTTGTGCATTTAGCTTGCCATACCTACAGTTCAAGGTTTTTCTCTGCTAGGTTATCATAATTGCAAAATCTATATCACATTTATTGAAACTTGATATCATCGACAATTATCAATTCTACTCCCACTACGTTGGATATTGCTTGAAGACTTCCTCCGGAAATCTTGCAATTCGTTCTAAGTTTAAGTATATTAAACTTTGCCACTGGCGAGCTGCTCCATCAAGACTTTCATCTTATTAAGCAGTATGATCTTATAAAACTCGTGACTGACTAAGCAGTATAGACTGTTTTGGAAAGTGCTAAAACTATCTCAGTTACATTATTTGTGTGTTTGTGTAAGTGTTTACATGTACATTAAAATCTTTGTTTAATATTCCAGGTAGGCAAGCCGTGAAAGGCATGCACATGCACAACAGGCGGATGGCCGAATATTTGATGTCTTGGCGTTAAAGTTCAGGTTAGAACAGTCCTTTATTCCTATTTAGAACGAAGAGTTTCGTTACTCCAACCCCTATACATGCGTAGCCAACTGTGTTTCTGACATGTTTAAAACCTGGATTTGTGTGACAGATTGTACCATATAACGATGATATTAAGGAATTTCCGTCAGTCTTTTTTGGTGCCAAACTTATCAACCAACTAAATGTTCTATATAATAGGTGTTTTAATAAAAGCTGTTGCAAAAAGCTATTTGAGATCATGGTGATTACTAGTAGCATTAAAATATACTCTCATCGGATCAATTATTTTCATTAATACAGCTGTTCAATTTTGTTATAAATTTTTGTTTTTCTGCAAAGTTATTTGGCACGGTGATGTTGACCAACGTATACAGATGGGGTCAAGAAGCCACGCAGATTCAACTTTTCCCTCCTCGCTAAAAATAACAATAATGAAACAATACACCTACCGAAATTACTAAAAGAGTGTATCCAGAGGTCAAGAGATCTCATTCATTTCCCGAAAGTAGTATTTTGACTCCTGTTTCTATACAACTTTATCTCAAGCGATATAATTCATTTCCGTAGTGGCTGCTGCGTCTGTCACTATAGCAATGTTCGGAGATAGACGTTTACAAATATCTACAATTCTCGGACAGGCGATAACATCTGCATGTCAAATAACTGACTCGTCTACAATTAATACCCCAGAATAACATCCATTTTTCCGTGTTCTATCAGAGTCAGTATCATAGAAGCAAATGTTCATTAGCAAAAGCTTTTCGTCTGATTGCTAGGCTTAGCGAGTGACGTTATATTGAGTTCTGGTATAATAAGGCAAAGAAATGCCTTTTTATTGATCAACTCGGCTCTTAAATCTTATGCATGACGAACTTTCATTTAATTCAGGTGTAATACATGTTTATTTTTGGTGCTTACTGTCTCTGTTTCGCGTTTTTCCGTTTTTTTATTTCGCGGATACCGTGTCTATCCGAAAAAGTCAGAATGTCCCTATGGTTAATGAAGTAAATATGTATTTTTTGTCCACAAGAATTAAAGTGTCTTCGAATATTTAGAATTGAGGACGCCATCATTTCATTCAAAAAGAAAAAAAAATATGCTTACAGTTTACAGCATACAATTATACATGTAACAAAGGTCGTATACAGAAGTAACAGAAAGTTACTCTGACTGTCTGTCAATTGTAAGGAGTTAATCGCGCTACGTACTCTGGATATGATACAGCCTTGCAACTGACCTGCAAACGGTTACTTAATTACTTAAATCACCGTATGTGCTGATCTGTTTCTCAAACAGGGTCGTCGTGTTAAAAGAATATACCAACAAATCTAACGACAAGAAAGATAAGCATTGAATATTAACGTAAGAGGATAAACGTTAACATTTTTTTCTGTATTCTTTTAAAGTAAAATGCTTTTTATGACTTTCATGGACAAGCAAGCCATCCCCCCAAAAAATGGGTCAATAATTGAAAGAAAATCAAAATGCTCCTAGATACATGTGTAAGAATTTTTCGAAACGAGCTCTTAGGCGAATTTCAAGTTTCATAGCAAATGAGCACGAAATCTCGTTTCATGAATTTCAAATGACCAGGGGCTTTATGTGTACGGGTAGAACTCCATGTTTATCCAGCAATTCTACAAAGGGGAACGACTCTGGTATCTTATTGTTTGCTTCAATAAACGATAAAAGCCTTCCAAAATGGATTCTACTTTTGAAGAAAAGAATTTGCTCCTTCAGGAGAAAAAATCCTATAGTAGTTGATACCATTCAAAATGGTAGCAAAAATGAAAATGATAGAGTTTCTTCCCTTTAAATTGTACCTATTTACCTGAAGACCTTGCGTACTGACTAACATTTAAAACATGTTGAATGAAGAAAATAATGAGTAGTGTGGAAACATGCAAAATGCCATTTTGAGACAGCGACGGGTACCATAAACATGTAGTTTGAATGCTATGTCTAAAATAGGGGTTGGTTCCATGCCAAAGGCAATGTCTTTACTAATTGTTTCGATTGAGTACGGCGTGTTTACGCCGCCGATGGTTGAGCACTGCATTACTTTTCCATTCTTTTGTTTGGCAATATCGAAATCTCTGACTTTCCTTTGAAAAACATCGTATCTGTTGGTATTCTCTACATTGTATACAGGCCTGGATCTAGACCACATCTAGCTGGCAGGGCTCTCTCTGGACAATTGGTGGGGCTTAGAGCCAAAGAAAGAGACAATAATCAGGGATCCAGATAAAAATAGAGTTTTCGATAAAAGTTCAAGATAATGTCATGCTTAGCTTTAGATATATGTATATGTTATGGCATCTCATTGGAATCGCCTTCAGTCTGACCTTATGGAATATAGCATCTCAAATTATCATCAGGTGCTCCCTATTACCTACATTCCTGTATCAGATTAGACACACAGCCCAGGTTGGCGGGACTTAAGCCCTAAAAGCATCACCAACTCTAGATCCGGGCCTGGTATATCTAGTGATACTGATCCAGATAAAACTAGGAACTTGGCACTTCTGATAGAATTAGTGACTATTACAATATCAGACACACTAGCACAAAAGTAGTATCAGATTACGTTACACTATATACTTTGCTGCCATTCTCTACACGGGGACACAATGTTTGTGACTTTCTGTTTACTTCCCTGGATAATGAAGCTCTGGAAAAAGAAATCTGAGCCGCGACATGATAAAAAGTAGTATTGCGCCCAGCGCACACTCAGATCAGCCTGGGCATCCGCCCAGTTTGATCAGATTCTTCGCTGTCCGCATGGAGGTAGCTCTGAGCCTTAGCTACCTTTTAAGCGCTTAGCCTGGGTGGATGCCCAGGCTGATCTGAGTCTGCGCTGGGCGCACAACCACTTTGTTGGTTTCTCGTGTCGAGGCTCATTTAATAGTGGAAAAGCTGCTTTAAGAGAAAAAACCCGTTTCTTTTAAGAGTTAGCCGTCATGGAGAAGGGAAATCTCCAGTTGGTGTATCCATTTATCTTAACATGAGCCGCGACACGACAAAACCAACAAAGTGGCATGTGCGCCACGCGAACACTCAGATCAGCAAGGGTATCCGCGCAGTCTGATCACAGTCTTCGCTGTGCTCTTAAAGGGTGGCTAAGGGTCTAAGCTACATGTACCTCAATGTCGACAGCGAAGTCTCTGAGCAGACTGGGCGGATGCCCAGGCTGATCTGAGGCTTTGTTGGGCATACACGCCACTTTGTTGGTTTTGTCGTGTCGCGGCTCAGTCATATAATTTGCAAAAGAGACATAAGAGAAGCGATGAAGTCTTAACCCGGAGGGTCAATTAGGATAGAGTCGGGTAACTTCGGACGGTGGGTAAATTCGGACATACCATTGCAAACAGTGAAAATCCAGATGAGCCGTCTCATCAAGATTTTCACTGTTTGCCCAGTTATTTTTGTTTTAATTCCAAACACCTGACAAATAAAAGAAACAATGTCACTGTCCGAATTAACCTGCTGTCCGAAGTTTCCCGATTCTACCCTATATTCACGAGGGTTAGTGCTCCCAACATTTTCAATATTACGATATATGATATAAGGCCGACTAGTGGACTATGCAAATGAAATGATTGAGTGGAAAAAGTTTTATTACAACATCATTGTCATATAAAATGTTCTGTCTAGAGAAAGAGTAATCAAAGGAAAATTCGTAGACTTCCTGAGATATTTTATTTCTATGCTAAATGCCAAAAAGATATTCATTCGCATGGGATCGCATGCCAGTCACCTTAGGATTTACATTTTTTCTCAGATTTAATGAACGCGTCTCGTCGGTTTGTAATTTGTTTTTCAATTGTCTCGAAAAGCTATTCGGGGCAGGTATTTTTTTGCTTTCAGTAGGTAGAGTTTCATAATTTCGATGGGTTAAGACATCATTATTAAGTCATCCGTATTAACTTTAAGTTACAGTCTATTCTAAATTGCAGTCAATATGTAGGAAATGTATAGGATGCCTAGGATTTTTTTACATGCTTAAGATCTTTGGTACTGAACCTCAGATGGTAGGTGTAAAGTCAAATTGTCCAAATCATACAGTATTTATTTAGTTGTAAGACGGATGCCTTTCTTCTCAAACTAAGATCATCCCCAACTTTGTTGGTTGGTTGTTTTGGGTTTAATGGCTCTTTGAGACAGTATTTCAGTCTATATCGGACCGTCTCCCAGAAAGAGGGAAAAAGACGAGAGAAATGATATACGAGAGACAACCCCACCCGCACCTACTGCAAGCACAGTAGGCCCTCCTTGCCCTACTATTACCCAAATCAATAAGACGTCCCGGCACTGGAATTTTCACGCAGCATCATCGCATCACCCGACCACCCCAAAGATAATCTCTTAAACCAGCCCGCAGAATCTAGACAAATCTGTATTTGTTGGTTTCTTTTGATAGGAAAAAGCCTGTAATATAGCAGAATTATACAAAGAGGGAACAAGACCCTGTACATGCAGCTGCATTATTGTGAAATCAGTATCAAATCAAATGAATATACCAAGGCTTACACTGTAGACTTTACAGGCCCTGGGGCGGATAATACAGGTTGGTTGTCAGAGTTTGATAATGCCGACAAGCGCATTATCCAGTCACCTTAGTCGATGTTGTCCTGTTCTTTAAATGCTTTTTGTCGCTGATACATATTTTGATATTTATGTTTCTCTCCAGGTCGTATAACTATGCCCGCGAGAGACTCACAGGAACGAATCCATTACATACATATACTCGCACCGAGTGTGTGCATATGATGTCAAATAATTGATATCTTATAGTTTATTCTATTAATATATATTGGTTAGGTGTGGTTTTACTGTGTAATACGACAGTTGGCATGTTTTCTCCTTCTTTTCAGGGAGGCATAAACCTCTTCCCTCTTCATGTGTCTCAAGACTACGGCTTTGCTAGATAAAGTATTAGAATACCACCCACGAACACTTTTGCGAAAGAGACTTTATTGCAGCCAATATGTATCAGACTGGCAAAACAAGCAACATATTAAAAAATAGCAGCCTATACTTTGAACGAAATTCCTGTTTTTCTCCCCTCCAATTTTCAGAACGATGTGCTTCAGGAACGAACTTATAACTCGCATCGGCTGGTATCGAGTCTGTCCGTGTGCTATCCAAATTAAAACGGAGAAAAGCCTGATGCCGTTGAGCCGTTACGTATGTAAACAATATCACGTGACTTGCGTTTTATGTGACATTTTACGTAAGAGCAGGCCTTTTCTGTTTAAGTACACGGGTACACCTATATATGAGCCGCGACGCGACAAATCCAACAAAGTGGTTGTGCGCCCAGCCCAGACTCAGATCAGCCTGGGCATCTGCCCAGTCTGATCAGAGTCTTCGCTGTCCGCATGGAGGTAGCTGAGACCCTAAGCAACCCTTTAAGCGCTTAGCGAAGAGTCTAATAAGACTAAGTCGATGCCGAGGCTGATCTGAGTTTGCGCTGGGCGCACAACCACTTTGTTGGTTTTCTCGCGTCGCGGCTGAATTATTATTTCGCCATATACAAAAAGGGAAACAACTTTTACGATATCCTGCTTGCTTCCGTATACAATGTAGCTTTTCTAAAACGGGGTATACCACAGGGTATAACCGATTCCGCTAATTTTCACTTCCTGCAGAGACTGTACATCATATTTGGCTTCCGCCGAGACTGTCCGCCAACTTATGCTTTCTGCATGGACTACTGTCCTCGAACATTGGCTTCCTGCAGAGACTGTCCGCGCGACTCTGCTTCCTGCCGAGAGCCTCGGCAGGAAGCAGAATCACGCGGACAGTCTCTGCAGGAAGCCATTTATCATGTACAGAAGTCTCGGCAGGAAGCAACAGTTCGCGGACAGTCTCGGCGGAAGCCAAATATGATGTACAGTCTCTGCAGGAAGCGAAAATTAGCGGACTCAATTATACCCTGTGTTTACTAGCAAATTCTTTCCTTTAAGAGTTGACCCCGAATGAAAGGTTGCTTCGCCTGAAAGTGTACATGTTTTCCTTATTATACTTAAATGTAATCGCAGTTTGTGATTACACAGTTATCGCTGCTGGCTGACAATATGACCCGAGGATATCATCAACCCAGTAAATAGTCTTTTATTGCTGAATCTGGTTCTTAAGATTGGAGAAAGTACTTTAGCAGTTTTTGAACCTTTTTCTGGTGAAATTGCCTGTAGTTGTCGAACACTAGGACTGAATTGTCAAACGACTTTGATCTTTGCACCGCTTTGTAAGCAATCTTTTTGTTGCACCTGTTTTAGCAAGGTGCGATATAGGAGTTCACTTTCCCGTCCGTCCGTAAGTCATTCCGTTCGTCCGTCCATACGTCCGTACGTCCGTCCGTCAACAATTACGTCGACCCCAACGTTTAAGTTCTTTTCTCGCAAACTATGATGCCTACAATCATCAAACCTGGCATAAAGCTTTTTCTTAGAATGTTCTCTAAGGATATTCCTCTCATTTTTACCCTTGACCTATATCTTATCGTCTACTTACTTTGTAAAAACGTCCATATACAATTACGTCGACCCTAGTGTCAACACTAGCATTTAAGATTATAATACCTACAATCATCAAATCTGGCATTAACCTTCTTCTAAGAATGTTATCGAGGACTATTTACCCTTGACCTATATTTCATGCTCTGCTGACTTCGTAAAACCATCCATTTGCAATTACGTCGACCCTTGCGTTTAAGTCCATTTCTTGCAAACTATGATACCTACACTCATCAAACCTGGCGTAAAGCTCCTTCTAAGAATTGTCTCGAGGGATGCTGTCCATATTTTTACTTTGACCTATTTTTCATGTTTTGCTGACTTTGCAAAATTTTATATTCAAAATTACGTCAACCCTAGTGTTTAAGTCCATTTCTCACAAACAACGATACCTAGAATCATCAAACCTTGCACCAAGTTTCTTCTCAGAATGTTCTTGAGGGCTGTTGCAATTAAATTACCCTTGACATATATTTCATGCCCTGCTGACTTCGCAAAATTTTACATCCAAAATTCTGTTGGCCCTAGCGTTTTAGTCTTTTCATCTCAAAGTATGATACCTGTAGTCATCACACCTGGCATTAAGTTTCTCCTTTGTTTTCATGAAGGTTGTTGCAGTTATTCCTACCCTTGACATATATATCATGCTGTACTGACTTAATTAATTTTAAATCTTTAAATCCAAAATTGTGTTGACCCTAGCATTTTTGTCCATTTCTCATACAAGTTCTTTTACATATACTCTTTACTACTGTGGAAGCACAATGCAGGTGCAACACAGCATTCCGCGGAATTCTTGTGGATTGTTTTGCCTGATGCGGGTTCTTCCTGCGTCGGGTCTTGTCTGTCGTCGGGCTGTTGGAATTTGGGTGGCTGGATGAGGATACCTTCGCCCGTGATTTGGCGCCGGTATGCATCAACACCCGCTCTGCCTGTCGGATTGCACCAGTTCGTGTGGCTTGGAGAGAGTGGTGCGGTACATACCGATATCTGCCCATTAACTTTTCTCTCAGGCATTTTGGGTTTAGGGACATTGAAGGCGTTGAATGCTGAAGTGTGCGTCTGTGGCGCTGAATTCGCTCAAGGTGCATTTATATTGCAAATGTAAGTGGATCTGCGATACTTCATTTCAACTTTACAAATTTAGAAATGATGTTAATTGAGTAGTCTGTGGTGTTCGAACAATCCTTATATTAATACAACTACATGAATTTATGTGTCTGCAGATAAAAAGTTATTCATTTTAGCGTCTGACCTGCACGATTTTGATAAGGTCTGGTTTAAATATCGCTTATCACGTCTCCGATGACACATAATCTTGGTACCGATGCAAGTGACGAAAATATCTGACCTTTCAAATAGCGTAGATTCTGATGAGGTAGCGCATTATGAGCTAGATGTACCTCACCAGGATCTATGCTGTTTGCCTTCAAGTGTTTGCGGTCTCAGTATGATATAGCTTGAATATTTTTTTTTTAAATTTGCGAACGTTAATTTTGTCGTCTGCGTTTTGGCGCTTAAAGGGTTGACATATACTCAGAGGCAATAAAAAGTATACAGCTTCTGACTTTTGGATACTTAGTCTCGTGTAAATTGCCGCGTCGAAATACTAATAATGTCGTTTTGGAAAAATGTAGCAAAATGTTGAGTCAACGTCGATTCAATGTTGATTCAGCATTGTGTGACTGCTTGGATGTACAGACGAATCTATGTTTGGATTTCGATCCATTATGCCTCGTTATCATAAGTTAGTTTTCATTATGTTACACTCTTCTATTTCTTATACCAGTGATCCAGTTGTCTTTAAATTACGCCAATTTTTCTCTCGATTAATGTTCTTACATGCTTTTGTAAAGTATGGAATTCCATTTACATAGTTTCTGACATTTTAATTCAGCAAAAAAAAAATATGTTGCGCCCGTTTCATTACTTTATTTCAGCAGAAGAATAAAAACATTGCAGACGTAATAAAACTTCAATTTGATGACAAAAAAATATCAGCATTTTTCATTTCGACATGTAAAATTGTGCTAGTTTCAAATATCCAGCATGGAAATATCATTCCAGATTTGTGTAAGAAGCATGTTTCTTTTACCAACCTTTAAATATTTTGACACACTCTTCATTAAGGTAAACATGTAAATGTTCTAAAATTAAATAACAAATAGGTGCGAGGGGTGTTCCAAAATTAATATAACTTGCATTGATTCTCCTTTACTGCAAATGTTCTGGGGCCGTATTCATAAAGCCACTTGAGTGGTTGCTATGTTGTTGCTAAGGCTAAATATCTATAAAGGAGATTCCCTACAACTATGAAATTTGGTCTGGAGGAACAGTCTTTGTAAGACTGTTCCTCCAGAGAAAATTTCATAGTTGTAGGGAATCGCCTTCAAAGAAATTTAGCCTTAGCAACAACATAGCAACCACTTAAGTCGTTTTATGAATACGGCCCCTGATCATTTAAACTTGCTCTGCCCTTCAAAATACTCTCCGTCTACGTGAATACACCTTTTAAGCCAATCGATCCACTTTTGGAAGCCGTTTTCATACTCTTCAATGGGGACACCCATCAGATACTGATAATCAGCAAATCCAAGGGCATTTCTCGAATTATACCTCTTTCCAGATAGATGGTATATGAGGCTGGAAACAGAAAACGTCGCAGGGAGCCAAGTCTGGCGAAAATGGAGGATGTGGTAGGACGGTGATCTTCTCTGACCCCAAAAACTCGGTCACAAGGTGTACCCTATGAGCGGGAGCATTATGATGCAAGTGTCTGAGGTACTTAAGTCATTTTTTGTGGGCAGTGGGTTTTGTAGTACTTCAACTTTCTCAGTACAAGATTTTTAAAGAACTTTGCTGTGACTGTTCTGCCGTTTGGCACCTACATTTGCATGACTGGACTCTTATGATCGAAGAAAATTACAAACAAAACCTTTGGGGCTTTCGGGTGGTGCGAAGGTGCTGTGCATAACTTCCAGTGTCGGGGCGTCCTACTTATTTGAATAGTAGTAAGGCAAGGGCTTACTGTGCTTGCAGTAGGTGCGGGTGGGAGTTGTTTGGACATTTTTTCTCTCGTCTATCATTTCTCTCTTCTTTCTCCCTCTCTTTGGGAGACGGCCCGATATAAACTGAAGTACTGTCTCAAAGGGCCGTTAAACCCAAGACAACCAAACAGAACCTTCTTTACCGTTCATGATCGTCTGGCAATACTTGGAAATCTCGCATTTTTGTTGGCACGAATTCGGTTGGAACACTTCCGCTTTGGTTCAATTTAGTAAACCCAGGTCTCATCACCAGTGACTAATTGTTGAAAGCCTTTTTGCAATGCTTTGGGTACATTTTCAGGTGTTTTTTTATTTTGGCATTTACTACACGGGTCTTCTTTTGTTCATCTGTCATCAAATGGATTATCCATCACATTTATTTTCCTAAGTTGTAAATGCTTCTTCGAAAAACCATGAACTCGTGCTAATGACAAGTTTGTCAACCGAGCTAATTGCCTCAATGTGAATCGGGCATCTTTTTTTAATGATATTGCGGAATTGTTTCGATGTTACTTTTAGTTGTTGTTGTTGTTGCAGTGCGACCTGTGCGAGCAGCATCTTTAAGTTGCCCGCTCTTAAATTTAGCTATCCACCTGCAAGTCGTCCTGTGAGACATTTTGTCCTCCCCATAGATATCGCATACGTAACGGTGAGTGTCTACAGGTTTTATACTGTAGCGACCTACCTTTTATATGGCCCTGTTTTCAATCACGTGTTTAGCTCTTTTTTCAGTCATTTTGTGTATAGTGAAACGAATACGCTATAAAGAAATGTACCCCATACAAAAAATCGGTGAAGTTGTAAGCGAGATTTTAAATATGTTTACCCTTTAGTGATCACTGTCGAAACGAAGATAAAAACAAAATTGATATTGAACAAAGTACTACCAAAATACCTGAGGAGCCATATAAGATATTGTAACTCTACGAAATGAAATGAGGTGGGTGGAAATTGGAGTAGATTGTAATGAATTCTTCCTCAAGTGAGGCAATCGGGAATTAACAAAAGCTGTCACCCTTTGTATAATTGGCGAAAAAAAGAAAAAGAAACACATGCAGATTCGCCATAAACCACTCTTTATTGTACTTATATAATGAAAACAAGTATAGCTTTCACAGAAAGCTTAGTCTATGCTATGCTTAGCAAACATTAATAGTTGATGCTTATGAAATACACCATTACACAAAAATCTAGAGTAATTATTGCATATGATGCATTTCATAACCGCAGAAAAGGTCTGAGAATGCGAGTGTCAGATATTGCCGATTTTAGTCTGATGAAAACTAGCATTACAAAACTAAGCAATTACCAAGTTACATATAATGACGAGGTCAATATTTACATTTAAGATGTATTAACGATGAATACACAAAACAAACTCGATGAAAATAAAATATGACTGTGATGTCATATAAACTAACTTAACGTCTTTTACATTTTTCTGCTTCTGTTCATCTCTTTGAACCCTCAGTCATGGACACATATACTGACGACTTTGGCTCCAAACTAATAGACGGATTCAATATAATCTAAAATGAAATCAGTCTAATGCATGCTTTGAAAGTTTTTATTATGATTAAAATTAATCTGATTGTATGAAATTGGCATGCTCAGATGTAACAGAGCCGCAACACGACAAAACCAACAAAGTGGCATGTGCGCCCACCGACGACTCAGATCAGCCTGGGCATCCGCCCAGTCTGATTAGTCTTCGCTGTCCGCATGAAGCAAGCTTAGATTCTTAGCTACCCTTTAAGCAGACAGCAAAGACTCGGATCAGATTTAGTGGATGCCTAGACTGATTTGACTCTGCGCTGGGCGCACATGCCACTTTGTTGGATTTGTCATGAAAGACTACATTAGAAAAAGAGATCGTTAAATAGTTTCACAGGGAATTATAAAATATACAACTGAATGAAAATGGATACGCTTTCAAGTTCAGCGACTCAGCCGTTTTTATTTTGCCTCTGTTCTCAATAAGTTTAAACACTTAAATGAAAGAATTTGACTCTGTAGGCCTGACATCCATTCCGGGCTGTCTTGGGTCGGGCCCACCTTGGTTTAACTGGTAGGTTTCTTCTGCTCCAGAATTTCAGCGTCACTATTTCTGCGAGTCCTCATGTTTGTTTTATCTTAGTTTTAATTTTGATTTCTATGTTCCTAAGATAGTACACGTATGAGTAAGGAATCCTCCACGCAAACCGAACAACTAAGTGTCTGATGAACCAAAACAGGACCAAGGGCTCGACCGCAAACAGGTTAATTAAAATCCAAAAAAGTAAAAATAAAAATCCCAAAAAGTTCCTTCAAGAGCAAAGAATACATACAGAAGTAGGAACATGGGCCAGACATCGTAGTTTCGGCTAATAAAGCCCCCCCCAGCCCCCGGTAATTTCATTGCTGACCGTCCAAAGGTGGCACTTCTGTTTTGGTTTTTCTTAGTTGTTTCATGTGTTGTTTGTCGCTTTGCTTTGATTCTTGGTTGTTTTATGTGTTGTCAGTTGCTATGTATGTTATTGAAATATTATTTGTGATGTTCGGGCTAGCCCGTTGGCAACATACATGGGAAATGGCTGTTCACATAGCCGCCGCTGGTGTTGTCTTTGATGGTGACTAATTTTTTGTTGTCTCTTTTCCACATCATGACAGTTCCTGAGAATTTGTCTCCATACTTCTGTAGGAGCAAACTCTTCCGATAAAGAGTTGACCCCATTTGGGAAAAGGTTTGTCGTCCAGGGTTCGAGGTTATAAAACTTGAGAATAATCTCAAACTCAAAATAAAGCACACTGATTGGCTGCTTCCGAGCATGTGCGCATGAGTTTGAGAATGTACTCAAGTTTTATAACCTCGAGCCCAGGGTGGCAAAGAGGAAGTCGAAAAAGTTGTCTTCCTTAGAAAAATGGCAGTGAATTAGGTGGTGTAGCTATGTACCTTGATTTCCAGTATCAGTATACAAGTAAAAAAAGCGCAGATGTAACCGATTCATTATATACATGTTTTATTCGAATGACGTCATGCAGAAAGCTTTGAAAAACAGGGTCCGAGGTTATAAAACGTGAGTACATTCTCAAACTCAAAATAAAGCACGCTGATTGGCTGCTTCCGAGCACATGCACGGAAGCAGCCAATCAGCGTGCTTTATTTTGAGTTTTAGATTATACTCAAGTTTTATAACCTCGGACCCAGGGCTCATCCTTCTCTGAATATTGGGAAATTTCTTTCAGTAGTCTTTTAATGCATTGAAGGTCAACTTTAGGATCATGGTACAATATAGCTCGAAAATAGTTCCAGGAAAACTTTGTAAACTACCAATGATGATGAACCATGTCAGGTATTAAGGAAGCGGCTGGGTCATACTCACGTATAACAGGTATGCATCTCTTCATTCGAGGTAAGGTTAAATCTTATTGCGGGACATTCAACATGCACAATTTTGTGCGGGGCTTGTGTGCTGCATTCAAAGTTGACGTTGCATTTGGTCAGTCAACTCTATCAAAGAACTTTTAAGTGAGAAGCAGTCTCATCTGGGTCTGCACAGTTTGCTTAGACAAAGTTGTTCTGATATCTTTTTTTGTGATGGTTCTCGTTATATGCAGATAACATATTGTCAAGGGAAATTCATATGAACGTTTATTTGAATAATTGCTGCAGTGTTTCTCATGTTATGTTGCAAAAAAGCTGGATTTAAACAGATCTTATGTCATTAACTGTCAGATTATTCTTTCTTGAAATTAATGATTATACTGCTTAGATTTTGTAATTGAAATAGTCTGGACGACTTTGAATGATGGTTGCAAAATAAACTTAAACTAGAAAATTGTGACCGTAGGACAGTAATGATGCGCCCGTGCAGCGCCTGTCACAGGGCAGTGTACATCACTGAATTGTTCAGTATCAACAAGTATTAATTCAAAGAACTTTTCTGCAAGCCTGACTGTCAAATAGATTAGTTCAAATCTCAAAATTCTGATAAAAAAAATAAATTTTACCATTGAAAAATTTAAGCGCACACACTTTTTCACACATCTGGAATTTTTGCACAGACACTGTGACACTGTACTAAATACTAGGGATCGTATTTATAAAACGACTCAAGTGGTTGCTATGCTGTTGCTAAGGCTGACTTTCTATGAAGGAGATTCCCTTCAACTAATAAATATGCTCTGGAGGAACAGTCTGAGATAGACTGTTCCTCCAGAGCAAATTTCATTGTTGTAGGGAATCTCCTTCATAGAAATTTATCCTTAGCAACAGCTTAGCAACGACTTAAGTGGTTTTATAAATACGACCCCTGAAGTCCATGATGATATCTAGTGTTTGGAATGACTACCTAAAGGCATCATTTGATTAAATTAATTTTCTCTCTCGACCAAGTAATCACAAGCACATCTTCATTATGTTAATATTTATGCATATATTTTCAGAAAAATACAATAATTATAATCTACTATAAGAGTTGACGACACAGTATCCTGAAAAAAGTGCCCAAAATGACTATGTTCAAAAGGCAATATTTCTGTAAAAAATATTTCTATTTTCGTCAAAATTCCACATGCATATTTTCACTTTGTTTACAATAGGTATAAAAACTCTTAAAATCATTCAGTTAACAACTGTGAGAGTATTTGAATTCACAAGCTATATACCCTTAAATGCAAAACATTTAGCTTAAATGGCAAAGTCCAAAGAGCCATAATTCCGTCAAAATTAGCTTTATCTCCTTCAAAAATCCAAACAGTCATCTTTACTACGTCTTCAACAAGTATACAATGCCTAAAATATTCACTAAAAACTGTGGGAGAAAGTGATATCACAACGTTCATACCCTACAACGCAAAAAAGCACAAAGTCTGGCCAATGTTACTTCCTCTGAATGTGTTCTCTGCTCTTGAAGGAACTCTTTAAGATTTTACTTTACTGCCGCTGGGGTTGTGCCGCGTGGTGGCCGTAAAACGTCTCCCTGTACATCATCCATAGTGCAGATTATATTTTCTTTTCGTCCTTTGAGGTCGGAGGATATATTCTGAGAAATCTGAAGTTTTAGATTGGTTTAGACTCTTATTCTAGACCATTGTCTTTAATATTAGTTGGCCCTATTCGCTACTAATCAGTCTTTGAATCGACTACCCAATTAAATTTAACAAGAAGGCAATGGGGCCCTGAATCGCTCACCTGACCAGTTGGCAAGGTGGCCTTTTCTTATGCCAGAAATTGTCAAAATATGAGCCTTTGGTCAAAAGTCAAAGAATGACCATGACCATTTGTACTCATAAGTCTTCATGTACTCATTAAGACAATCATATATACCATTTTTAGACCAAAATCTTCAAAATTTCCATGAAATCTTATGGTCTAGCATTTTTCCATATTTGACCTTGCCGCAAAAAAGTTAAGGTAAAGCCAAGGTCATCATTTGAACAGTCTTGGTGGTACTCTAGTACTCTATGCTACTTACCGAGTTTCAAAGCCGTAGGTGTATTGGTTCTGGAGAAGACAAATATTAGAGATATATACCATAAATGGTACTGGCGGTCATGTTGGTCATGAGACATGGACCGTTTGAACAAATATTTATTCAATCAACCCCTGGAGGCTTTATATGCAATGTGTTTACAATTGGCCCTTTGGCTTTTGAGAAAATGTTTGAAAATTTCAAAATATGATAGATCTGGATCAAAGGTCAAGAAATGACCTTGACCTCTTGTACTCATAATTCTTCATGACCTCATTAAGACAACTGTATATACTTATCTTTAGGCAAAAATCTTCAAACTGCTATATACCAAGTCGCAAGGTCATTGGTTATTTGGTTCTGGAGAGGAAGATTTTTAAAGGTTTTCACCATATATGGGCGTGGCGGCCATGTTGGTCACGTGACCAGGGCCCTAATAAATTTGGTTCATTCCCTGAACCCCTGGAGGCTCCATATGAAATTTAGTCACAATTGGCCCAGTGGTTTTTGAGGACATTGTTTGAAATTGTCAAAATATGAGAGTTATGGGTCAAAGGTCAAAGAATGACCGTGACCTCTCATACTCATAAATCTTCATATTCTCATTAAGATGACTCTATATACCATTTTTAGGCAAAAATCTTTAAAACATTCCATGAAATCTTATGTTCTAGTATTTTCCCATATTTGACCTTGCCGTAAAAAGGTCAAGGACAATTCAGGGTCATAATTTAAACATTCTTGATAGTACTTGAGTACTCAATGCTACAAACCGAGTTTCAAGGCCATCGGTCAACTAGTTCCGGAGAAGAAGATTTTTAAAGGTTTTTACCATATATGGGCGTGGTGACCATGCTGGTCATGTGACCTGGACCGTATGAATAATTTTTTATTCCCTAGACCCCTGAAGGCTCTGTATGAAATTTGGTTACAATTGGGTGAGTGGCTTTAAAGGAGACTGTTAGAACTTATCAAAATATGAGAGTTCTGGATCAAAGGTCAAAGAATGACCTTGACCTCTTGTACTCATAAATATTCATGTACTCATTTAGACAACTGTAGAAACGAATTTTTAGCCTAAAATCTTCGACAGTTTCCAAGATATCATATGCTGTAGCATTTTGCCATATAAAAGCATAAGACAGCAAATTTGACCTTGCCGTAAAAAAGGCCAAGGTCAATCCAAGGTCATAATTTGAACAATGTTGGTAGTACTTGCGTACCGGATGCTACATACCAAGTTTCAAAGGCCATCGGCCTATTTTTTCTGGAGAAGAAGATTTTTTAAGTTTTTAGCATATATGGGCATGGTGGCCATGTTGGTCATGTGACTAGGACCGTTTGAACAATTTTTCGTTCCTAAGGTCCCAGGAGGCTCTATATGAAATTTGGTTATAATCAGCCCAGCGGTTTTAGAGGAGAAGATGCTTGAAATTGTGGACGGACGGACGACGAACTGACGGACGACGGAGCCTGCCTATACTGTAAGCTCCCTGGAGCCGCTGGCTCAGGTGAGCTAAAAATACAGTACGCTTTTTTGGTTTCGTCACCAGATTTTGTCAGGGTCACTGATTAGGCTTTATTAGCCGAAACTACGTAGTCTGGCCCATGTTCCTTCTTTTGAATGTGTTCTCTGCTCTTAAAGGAACTCTTTAAGATTTTAATATCGTGAAGTGTGACAGAGGACAGACAGACAGGAGTAAATCTTATTTCCTCCCTCTGACTATCGTCATGGGGCATAAAAGGTAAATGTTTTCCATAGCCTAGTGAACTTAGGGGCAGTAGGTGTGAAAGGTCCACCGTATCCTGAGCACGCGGAGGCCACCCCTCTCGTTTTGCTGTTTTTATAATTTCCTGATTCGAAATGTACCCATTTACTGCTGGGTCGACAAAGAAAGTTTTCAGACGCTGGCTGGCCCGACGAGGATTTGAAACCACGACCCTCTGCGCAGTAGCCGATCGCCTCTAACCGCTCGACCAAGAGCCTCTCTGAACTAACCGCGACTAATAAAATGTATCATAAATTAACAAATAGTAATGCAGTATATCTATGACAAAACCAGTCTAAATCAACCCGGTCATAAACTGGGGCTATTTTGACAAACTCGGCCAATACAGGCCAACTCAACCAGTACTATCCAAGCTCGGCCGAGCCGGGCCGGGTAGCGCAATCGGTAGGGCACCTGACTCGTAAGTCAGAGGTCCTGGGTTCGAATCCCTGTCTGACCACATACTTTCGTTTCTCCTTCCGCTGATTCAAGAAGGGCAGTTGTCAGTTACTGGCGAAAGTATGAGCACTTAGTACTGGTTAACCGCTTAGGAGGTCTAAGCCTGCCCAGGAATAGTGTGGTTAGGTTAACTGACCGTCCCGACATGACCTTAGTTGTTTACCGTGGACGTTAAGCATCAAATCTACCAACCAACCAAGCTCGGCCGATGCATGCGAAACTTGACCAATGCAACTCGGCCAATATCAATGACAATAAACTCGGCAAATATCAATGACGTTACAAAGTTATCACTAATCACGAAATTTTGTCGGGCCAATATAGCAGAGTTCGGACCTGTAACACGCCCAATACGAACTTTCTTGTGATTATTAACATTATATTTCAGATTTTTCATGCAGAAATGTGTTTCTCCACGTCCTGTCTAATGTATACGCCCTTATAATGGACCTGTTTTTCACTTACTAATAGTTAAATTGCAAAATTATACCAGTTTGCCTTGGAAATTTATGTCATTATTTTACTCCCCGCACTCATCTATAGTGCAGATTATATTTTCCTTTTGGTCCTTTGAGATCATGGAATATATTCTGAGAAGTCAGAAATGATCATACGTTTAGATTCATTTTCTAAACAAATTTGAAATATTTTGGTATTTTTCGACTTATATCAGTCTTTGAGACGACTGCCATGTTAAACCTGCAAATTTACTGTTTTTTCCTCTGGCTCCTTGTGCCAGATTTAAAGGGTCACTGATGAGGCTTGAATAGCCGAAACCGCGGTATGGCCCAACTTCTTACTTATGAATGTTTTCTTTGCTCTTAAAGGATCTAATCTTTTATCATTATTTACTATCACTGCAGCTGGATGTTGTGCCGTGTGGCGGCCGTAAAAAGTCTCCCCGCACTCATCTATAGTGCAGATTATATTTTCCTTTTGGTCCTTTGAGATCATGGAATATATTCTGAGAAGTCAGAAATGATCATACGTTTAGATTCATTTTCTAAACAAATTTGAAATATTTTGGTATTTTTCGACTTATATCAGTCTTTGAGACGACTGCCATGTTAAACCTGCAAATTTACTGTTTTTTCCTCTGGCTCCTTGTGCCAGATTTAAAGGGTCACTGATGAGGCTTGAATAGCCGAAACCGCGGTATGGCCCAACTTCTTACTTATGAATGTTTTCTTTGCTCTTAAAGGATCTAATCTTTTATCATTTACTATCACTGCAGCTGAATGTTGTGCCGTGTGGCGGCCGTAAAAAGTCTCCCCGCACTCATCTATAGTGCAGATTATATTTTCCTTTTGGTCCTTTGAGATCATGGAATATATTCTGAGAAGTCAGAAATGATCATACGTTTAGATTCATTTTCTAAACAAATTTGAAATATTTTGGTATTTTTCGACTTATATCAGTCTTTGAGACGGCTGCCATGTTAAACCTGCAAATTTACTGTTTTTTCCTCTGGCTCCTTGTGCCAGATTTAAAGGGTCACTGATGAGGCTTGAATAGCCGAAACCGCGGTATGGCCCAACTTCTTACTTATGAATGTTTTCTTTGCTCTTAAAGGATCTAATCTTTTATCATTATTTGACAATTGATAGACAGCAAACTGCACAGATTTGTAATCTTGTTTATATACAGTAGCCAGATCGATGAGAAGAAAGCACTGTCTCCATTTATAACGTATACGCGATAATTTTCTCGGTGTTTCGTTTTTCGCGGTCACTGAGAAACCGCGAACATTAATATCGCGAAATAATTTCAAGTTTTTAACAAAATATCTTCGGTATACACAGTGTCACGGTATTTTGTTTCTGTTAGCTTCGGTAAGTTCTTGTACTTTTCACTTGAGCCAGATCTGTCATCAACCTGCGGCACGGCCGCACGTTAATGAAAGAACTGGCTCAAGTGAAAAAGAAGCAATTATACTTTTCGCGCATGTTGCATTCCGCGAAAATTAAAAATCGCAAAAATTAATGTTTACGTCTTTGAAACTTAACCGCGAAAATTCGAACCCGCGAAAATTACCCTGTATTCGGTATTAGAGAGGATACGGACAGACTTTGTGCCAGGAGATGCAAGTCAAGGCATGGATTTATTTCTTTGAGCCTCCAGTGGAATATCGTTATGAAAATCGGACAAAAATGTATAGGTCGAAGGGGTACATGCACCGAATGCAATTCTATAAGGACCACACTCCGCACGGTGTACATATTGTGCTAGCAAAGTCATCGATACTGTAACTGGTATGACCACAACAAAATTGTAGATATTCGTGCATTTTCAAAAGACGTTACACTTCACAATATTGGCCGGAAGTTATCTGAATCTACCATAAAACGAGCTTAAAATACTTTCGCCAGTTTCTTACCGGCGACCAATTAACTTTAAGTTAGTAACTGTTTGTTTTAAGTATGTCATGTCTACGCTATATTTGATATTGGCTTTGAAAGAAGACGTTTAAGGGTTGATAAGTTCAGATGTAGCGGATCCTGATGAATTAAGTTTGTATATAATCAATAGGGTAGTATTAGCTCAGAAAGATTGAATTCGAATATAAAATTTAATTTCCGTAAGCTCTTAAGACAAGCTTAGAGGCAGACAATACATCAGAGAGATATGACCGAATATCTGTATCGATTTAAATGCTCCTTGTTACTGTGGAACAGTAAAGGAAAAATATTGTATGTATGTATGTATGTATGTATGTATGTATGTATGTATGTATGTATGTTGTCAACATACACTGCTCAAAATATTTAAAGGAGCAGCTGATATTTTCCCATAGACATTACTACAACATATACCCAGTTCCACAGCCCATAAATTCGATCGCTAAAGGCCAAGAATTCCTCATTCCTTTGCAGCGGTTGCAAGAACAATCAAAGTTTTTGATAACAAGAATTTCAATACAACTGATACCCAGATCATTTCCATGGAACAAATTTTGCATTTTTCGATTTTTCTGAAAATGAGGCATTTTTCTGGAAGTCTATAAAATCTCATAAGCTTTAGTTCAAAGTGATCCTTTCAAACGGTCACCTTGTACGACACTCAGCTTCATAGGCAAAATGATTGTGTTGATTTTGGTTGTAATTTTCATGCTGTTCACCTGTTCTGAAAAAATGCAATTTTTTACCAAAATTTCATTTGTACAAAAAACAGTCCATGGACATGGGCAGGGCAATTATTGGATCAAAACTTGTGCTGTCAGTAAGCTCGACCCTCTTTAAAAAATGGCAAAAATTCGAAATGCCGTGTCTTTGTCGAGCGAAAGTAAATGGCCCTCAAAGCGGGACGGCGTTGCACTGTCGTCTATGGAAAAATATTTGGCGTTCCTTTAAATGTTTTTAGCAGTGTATGTATGTATGTATGTATGTATGTATGTATGTATGATTACAAATAACTGGAAGCAATACAGAGCAGAGACGGCGATCCACGACGTCCTTTTACTGCCTCAGTCACTTCCATCCCTAAGTGTTAAATTATCAACTAGCATAAAGAAGGTGGTATTTCGACGAGATTATTTTGAGAGTATATCGACTCATCAAGTTTGTTTGACGGAGTCGCGTACGTACAGAAAGGAGTTTAAATTGCGATCAAATAGTGACTATCACTAAATGTCTGTATGCACGTGTAGTTTGTAAGATGAAAGAGCGTAATTGTAAACGGAAAAGACTTGTTGTTGAAACACGATTTCTTTATGCTTTTTCGTATTTACTTGGTTTAAACATATTTATTTTTTCTCAATTACAAGTAACATACAATCAAATATAAACAGTACAAGCTTAGGGATTGGAACGAAAGCAAAATGCTTATCGAGTTCCTCTTCGTATTTACTTAAATGGACGGACACAAAAACGAGCCTTTTACAGACGTTTACGTTTATTTGTAAAACACGGATTTTGATTATTTCTGAATTGTTTATCAGAAAGACGAAACGTTATGAACATTTTTTTTTCAAAAAAAAATCACTGGGATTCGTCTAGCCAGGTATATAAATCTATATGAGGATATTATTCACATGCAAAAAGACATTTCGTGACAAAAACCATTTTTGATTGCAATGAAGAAATACTTAGTGTTACGTGTCAACGTACTTTACGGCATGTGCAAACAGGGATAAAAACTCAAATCGGCCTTCGCATTCGCGCTGTATGATCAAAGTTCTCCCGTTTCGTTTCATCAGTGAATCTTGGAGAATCAGTATGGATTTCAAGTCAATTTGCGCAGCTTCTCAGGCTGATTTGAGCGTTACTGTATATACATGTACATGGCTTAAGATCCCTTTTTACAACCCCTCAGTCAAATAAATGTTACACTTCAGACCTGGAATATAGTTCCATAAAGAAACGAATAAAGGCAATGGTATTGGCAATCAATAAGCAGCATAACTTGGCGAAAATGCGGCTTCATGTATCTGTGAACAGTGAAGATTTAAAGACGCCTAAGAACCCGCCTTTATTTTTATGCCTACACAATTCTCAGGGCCAATATATCGTGCTCGCGAACAGCAGAGCCAGATCAGACTGCGCAGATGCGCATGCTTTTCTCGAGTTTGCTGTTGGTATCTCAGTTTGCGAGTCGCTGCTTCTTTGACTCACCCGATTGTTGTTCCCAGAATTAAAAAGCAACTGTTTACAGCCCAAAGTTCATCGAACTCTAGCACTTATGCCACTTTTATTGAGCCGCGACACGACAAAACCAACTATATGGTTTACACCCAGGCTGATCTGAATCTTTGCTGGGCGCACATGCCGCTTTGTTGGCTTTGTTGGTTTAAACTTTATTTTTCTTTGTATAAACAACATATGAAACAGTACATTCATTCACAAAATATATCATATGTTATACAAAACGGGATTCAGAAGAAAGTCAGCTGACTTATTCAAGTCTGTATCCCATTTTGCAATAACAGAAAAGTACATATAACACGTGATTTGAAAAATACATTGCCTACCCAGTGGGCACGCAACGCCAAAGCAACGCTAACCCTACACCGATCCAACATCGTGATGTCGAATCAACGCCAATCAACGCTGCTTCGACGTCCCGCGTGCCCTGGGTTGCATAAATATTTTTCATTTTACATGTATATTAAATAACAAATCAATAAACCAAAATCTATATACTTCAATTCGATTCATCAAACTGCCGAGCTCCACGGGGTGTAGAGAAAGAAAAAAAACAAGAGCAACGTTTCTTGGTCATGGACATTGAATGTCTAGTGTGCATGCCACAGTCGACAAGATAGGTCTTCTGAGAAGATGACGAGACTGAAAAAATGTAATTATTATAATAATTCGTACTAGGTCTTTCACTGTTTACAGCCCAAAGTTCATCGAACTCTAGCACTTATGCCACTTTTATTGAGCCGCGACACGACAAAACCAACTATATGGTTTACACCCAGGCTGATCTGAATCTTTGCTGGGCGCACATGCCGCTTTGTTGGCTTTGTTGGGTCTTGGCTCAATTTATAATGGTCTGTTCTACACTATATCCTGTGTTGCAATATGATTAGTATAGATACCATTTGCTCCAAAGACTTGCAACCTTGTATTTACTCATTGTCTGGAATAGGGTGCCAAGTGATGTCTCTAAATAATGGATGCCTTAGCCATACAAGTTTTTAAGATCAGTCGATTCAACACGTCGGTTAATTAAAACTGACGGCGAGAAAGTTATAGGATTATATAGGACAACAACATTTCATGCGATATTATAAAATCAAAACTCAATGTTTTTTTTTCTTTTTTTTTTTTTTTTTTTTTTGCAAGCACCTTTTTTAAAGTTTAAATTTTTTTCTTAAATTTTGCATTTTTTTCATAATCTCTTGTTAATTTAAAATGGGGATTTTTAAGTTGTACATTTGACCCTTCACTCGGCATTTTACTTAAAATGTGGAGGGTAGCTTTCTCTTTGTTCGCAAGATCTTTTTCAAATACGCATATCGTTTGCAAACGGATGACAATCTTACTATTTCTTTTCTTTCCTCTGATATATATTCTAATCAGAAAGAAGTTAAAGAGATTGGGGAAATTGAACCATATTAAAAACACTTTAATGCTTTGTTTGCATCAAACCAGACATTGTCTGTATCGCCACTTGTTATCAAATGTATTTAATAAATGGAACTGATCGAATTTGTTGGCCACGACGATGAAGACAACGCTAATGAACTTTATGAATGAAAAAAATTAAGTGGCGGAAAATGACAATAATAAGATGAACTGGAGGAACACCGAAAATAAGCAGAACTGTAATTATAGTGTATTTTTAGGAAACGGAGATCGTGGTTATTTTATGTATAATCCACCAGTACTGACGCTCAGCAGATCGAAAGACACGATTTCACAATGAACAAGGGGTGGTTGTGGTCGGGCGATGAAAAACATTACAGTAGAGCAAAGACCTACTGTGCTTGCAGTAAATGTGGGTGGGTGTTGTTTGGAGATTTTTTCTCTCGCCAATCATATCTCTTTCACTCTCCCTCTCTCTGGGAGATGGCTCGATATAGACTGAAATATTGTCTCAAAGAGCCGCTAAACACAAAACAACCAACCAACCAACATCACGAGGAACATATCGCTAACATAGCTTAATTCTGTTTATCCCTGCACAGACGCATTTATGTATACTTTCAACCTAATAGAAAGATTCAAATTAATCTAAAATAAAATGCGTCTAATGCGTGCTTTGACAGTGTTTTGATAGTTATTAAAATTAAAGCTGATTCGCATGTTCAGTATGAAGAAGTCTCCGGAGAAAAAGCCTATACATGTACGAAGGATGTTCGGAACATTTTGCAAGTGGCCTCCTATCTTTCTTTAGCGGCATGCTAGCTTGTAATGAAAGCACTAAATTTTGCATTTACAATAATACCAATCACTATACAAAGACACTACACGTATTTTTATAGAGCTATAACGCATTTAACAGTTTAACCAGGCCTCAGTAATACCACTGTGATAATTTCATAATTATGATATTTCTTTCAGTGCAAGTCATTCAAGTCAAAAGTCGTTGTAAATACAAAAATGAGCCGCGACACGACAAAACCAACAATGTGGTTGTGTGCCCAGCGCAGACTCAGATCAGCCTGGGCATCCGCCGTCTGATCAGAGTCTTCGCTGTCCGCATGGAGGTAGCTTAGACCCTTAGCTACCGTTTGAGCACTTCATCATTGGTAACAATAACCATTCAAAAATAAAAGGGTTGCAATTGTTACCATTCCTTGCAAACCAATGCGCAGTTCTTAAGTCTCCATAGTCCTACTGATGGTAAAAATTGTCAAAATACAAATCATAATGAAACCTGTAAAACCTTCAGAAATAATGAGAATAATTCGGTTGATGTGCTTTTTTGAATCATATAACTGGCAAAAAAGAAGGAACAAGGTATTTTGGAAAAATGATAAGTCTCTCCATAAAAATATGGTTTTCGTCTCTGGTTCCCCGTTAAGAGATGAAATAATGCAACCGCGGCACAATCAATGGGATCCTTGCTTATAATTTTTGTACATTGTATTTTTATCAACTGTTAAATGCTTGTACCTTGTATTTTTATCTCTTGTACCTTGTGTTTTTTACCATGAAATAAAGCTTGTGAAATCGAAAGTAGGTCATTTCGGTTGGCAACAAAAATGACCTAGTTATTTTTTTCAAATCTATTTTATAGTAAACTCAAGGACGTTTTGATTTTTCAAAGCCGGCCAATCACGATAATAATCAATGGCGAAACTGTAGTTAGAAGTTTGCAGCGATACCTCACGATAAAATATTTCATGCTGATAGAGCTATGGGGCCTTTAAGGCGTTATTGAAATTTCCCAAAGATTGTAGCGGCTACAATGCTTTGCATTTATGTTTATATTTTGACAGGTGTGCTTATGCAAAGGCTTTCGAATGCTAAGACACTTGTTTTCGTTAGGAAATTATAATAGCATTAGTATAAAAGGAGAATTTGCTATTACATTAAATGCGGATAATCAAACTTTACTGGACAGTTTGGAGTCTAGATTAAATATAAAATTCTGCGATATTTACAGGACAACGTTGTCTGGGGATTTTCTTTAAGTAGAATGATAAAAAATTAAAAACTGCTGATACATTAATTATGACCTTCTACAGTAAATAAAAATCTCTGTTGCCATTAGGGTATACCTCTGTGAAAATGTACTGGCTTTGCAGATTTGTCTAAGCATATTATATAGACTTACGCGCTTTCACTATCAGAAGTTCAGTCTTGATAGTGGTTATCAAGACATACCGTCAGTTGCAGAACTTTCTGAACGCCTCTCGTATTAAGTTTTTTTCACATAATGCCCCAGTCACACACACACATTACGGACTGGGCGGATAGTCGTGGATAAAAATCCACAATAATCCGCAGAATTTGTGGGCGTGGCTTATTTTCTTGATTAATTTACGGATACAATTACCTATAGATGCGTATGATTAAGGATAAATGCGGATGTCTGCGGTCAGATATTTTCCCTTTGAATCAATACGATGAGAGATGATACGAATGTATACGTACTACTTACCATCCATTACCTTCTGTTACTTCTAGATGTGGAAAGATGTTGTTGATGCTACGGATGGCCCGTTCGTATATGTCCGGTATTATTCGTAATAGTCCGTATCGCATCTGCGGATGGCCCATCCGTATCTGCCCGGTGTTATTCGTTAAGGTCCGTATCGCATCCGCAGAGTCTGTAACTGCCCGTATCGTATCCGTAAGGTCCGCAGGATCCGATTCCAAATTTTGAAAATTTTCAAAATTCAGGCGCGGACGAATAAACCGTATTGATCCGTAACAAAAGGTAATTGAAGGTATTCATTCGCATTTATCCATATATAATCCGTATCTTATCCATATCTAATCCGTATATAAACCTATCATTCCGCAGCCCAACCCCAAGTTGTGGACTGATACGGTTTCGCGCAGATTGTTACCTTCAATTACGGTTAGTTGCGGGTCTCGTTCGGAGTTTTTTTACGGACTTTTACCTTCAGATACGTTTCTATATGGATAACGTACACTTCAATACTGATAGATACGTATTGGTGAGGATAATTGCGAACAACTAATCTGACTGGGGCATTAATCCGTAACAATACGCAGAACGAGACCCGTAACTAACCGTAACAATCCACATGAAACCGTATTTGTCCACAAATTTTGGGTGGACCGCGGAACGATAGGTCGAGAAACGGATTAGATACGGATTAGATGCGGATAAAGGCCTTCAGTTACGGATCGTTATGGTTAACTCGTCCGCGCCTGAATATTTAAACTTTTCAAAATGTGGTGGTATATCCTGCGGACCTTGCGGATACCATACGGATACGATACGGATTCGATATTGAGAGAGACCACGCCCCCAAATTGTGTGGATTTAAAGTCCGCAACTATCCGCCCGATCCGTAATGTGTGGGTGTGACTGGGGCATAAGAATTTAATTTCTATTCCGTAAGTAGATTTATAAAAAAACGAAGATAGCATGAAGATCTTTCAGAATCAATGACTGAAAGTCGTCGAGTGAAAATACACTTGGCTTTCTTAAACTGTTTCTATTGGTTTTTGCTCTTGGCTACACTTATCTCAAACGTTATCCCTGTACTGTACCGAAGGGGTGGGGGGTGGGGGTCCAATGAAAGAATTATAAATTTCTCCAGTGTATAGCTCTTTAGTTTGACTTTTAGTCATTTCAGTATATTAAATCGCTGCCAAGCAGTTAATATGTTCAGACCAAGTGTAGTCGCTGGATAGATATAACCACATATGTTTATGGGCCTTTGTTTCTTTAAACTATGAAGTATCAAAATGAAAAGTATGGTGTATAAGCTAAGGGAATTGGTTTTCCTTTTTTGTCATAGAGTGTTTTGGCTGATTAAATTTTACTAGCTAGTCAGTTGACTAGGCCTGGACGCCTTTCAGGTCAGTGTTTAATATTTTGGCTGCAGTTATGGGAGATTGGGCAATTATGTAGTGGCTTATGTCTTCTGCAAAAGTCTTATCTTAGAGTTTGTCGTCTCGACGATGTCGTTAATATAAAAGAGCAAAATGAGGGGCCCAAGTATAGAGCCTTGGGGAACACCAGCCTGCACATTAATCCAGGCGGAAGCTTGGCCATTTATTACCACGCGCTGACCGTTCTGAAAGAGAACCATCTTAAGACGTTACCCTTGATGCCTATCGAAGATAGATTTTGAAAAGGGCCCTGTGCCAGACTCTATCAAATATTTTGCTTATGCCACAGAAAACAAGTCGCACTTCTTTTCCAGGGTCGACCGCTTCGCAAAATATGTGATTAAAGGTTTAAAAGTTGATTTGTAGTAGAAGCATTTCTGATGAATCCAGATGGAAATGATTGTATGAGATTTTGTTCCATGACATAGTTATAGATATGTTTATGGACACATCCTGTCGTCAATTTACCTAAGTTGCATAAGAGAGATATTCGTCTATAGTCACTGGGGAAAGATTTGTTTTAGGGAAGTCACATCGAGTTATGGGAGAATGAAATATTTTGGTAAGTTGGCTGTTGAGAGCTACTGCTCTTTAATTAAGTAAACGAGGGATGACCACCTACGTGGGAAATGGCTGTTCACATGGCTGTCGCTGGTGTTGTCTTTGGCGATGACAATTTTTGTGTTGACTCTTTCACATATGGTGTCTTGGGATCTGGAATTGAATCGTGTCGGGTTCCTGAGAATTTTCCTCCTTACTTTTGTCAAGTCAGGCCCACAATATTTCGAAATGTTTGAATTCTTAAGTGAATCAATAACTTCTTCAATTGTTATAGTTATCGATTCAAAATGCGGGTATTCGTGTGGATGAATAAGAGGTAGCACTACATTATTGTCATCAACAATTGATTGTGATGAATAGTAGTCACTTAGTGCAGATGCCTTTTTCACGTCGTTTTCAAATTTATTCCCGTTTGACTTCAATGTTGAGATTGAGGCTGATGATGTGTCGAAATTATGCAGCTGTTTTGAGTTCCCCCAAAAGAGTGGAATTTACCTTATCGCGATTGATTTTTTCTGCTAATTTCTCATAATATCTCTCTTAAGATTTTCTTATTTCATTTATCACTAAGTTACGTGTTCTTTCTTTCTGCTCTTCGGTATAATCGTTTGCGTTTTCATACAGCCCATGAATCTACGGATATTAATTTCGACTGATTGATGC
Organism: Ctena decussata; assembly: GCA_963989385.1. NCBI lineage: Eukaryota > Metazoa > Mollusca > Bivalvia > Lucinida > Lucinidae > Ctena > Ctena decussata. Next base: position 67,664,055 of record OZ022512.1, read on the forward strand.
AATTTTATTTGTATCTCATAAATTAGCTGCTTCCGTTAGTAGCTTATCAAAAAATCGACTGATTTATCAAGATCATGTTCGTTTATAAAACAGGTTCCCAGTTTTCAGTAAAGTTCGTCGGTTCGTTTATGAATTGTTTAAGATCGTACTCCTGAATTAGATCTAGCATTTTATTATTGGATGAGTTAAGCTTGTTTAAACTGAAGTCTTCTAAAGTGACTGTGCCATCTATTCCCGCATTTATGGCCCTATCAAAGCTTTTAGTTATGAGATCGAAATAATCCATATAAGATTTTGGATGGTCGATAAAATACCCTAATAAAGATGGTTTTTCCTCAGAGAATTATTTCAGTCCAAACTGCTTCTACATTTGCGATCTCGAGATCAAGTCTCCGTTATAAAGTAAAGTTATTGCGTACTTAATAACGACACCGCCGCAAGTACCTGCAGTCCTATCATATCTTCATGATTCATGAAACTGGAGTCAGCCAGCTTTCAGTTAACATCATTATGTCATACGCAATATATTCACACCTTGCTATGTCATATTTGGTGAGAAACTTTGGAAATTGAGATGAAAAATGCTAAAAAGATGTTGAAGATTTTCTAACGAAAATATCGATAGACAGTTACATTTTTTCACTGTTTCATTTATTCAAGAAGTGTTTGCACATGCTGACGGTCGCATTTTTATTGGTGCCTGAATATTATGTCTGGATTTATTCCTCTTCTAATCTATATCTACTGTCATTTTCCAAGCTCGAAGCATTCGGTCATGAGGAAAGATTTAAATAAGACAAGAATTAAGAAACACAAGGAATAACAATACTTATGGGACTTACAAATTGGATAAGGAATAGGATCTATTTTATTACGACCCTATGTAATTTTTTAACGCGTATTCCATGGAGACATTCACCAGATATCACTGACATATGACACTATGTCACGCTACTAAATACTACTGCGCATTAAATGCCATTGCAACCGGGAATTTATTGATATATAATTTGTAAGGATTCACATTGTGAAATTCCCCCAGCGTCAAATAATCACCTGCTACATGTATCTGTTATCTAAGCTGTACTTTTTTGTTCTGTCGTTTTGTTTTTCTGCTTTCTTCGCCTTAAGTGGTTTTGTTGCTTTGACCTTTCCTCCACATCTTCGTTTATATTTTGACTATGATAGTAGGGGTATGTTTTTAAAATCAAGAGGATTTAAAGATCTTTTGAACTGGGTATTGTATTTTTTTCCAATATTCTATATTAACAGGTAGTTATGAGAGAAACAGACAACTGAAAACCTTATCGAACTATTCAAACCAGACTATAATTATAGTCATATGAATTTTATGCAGTTTAGATAAAGTCTCTTTTCCATAGCTTCACTGAAAATTAAATGTAATGTTTGTTTGTAATAATCATAAAATATCATAAAAAGTCCATGAATTATTTGCATTCTTCATCTACTACAGGACAAACAAACGTGAAAAAAATAACACCATATATTTAGAAAACAAAACTTCTTGTATTTTGAGCCAATTATTGTTTAGACCAGAGTTTAAATTCCTTATAACTTTTTATCCCTGTAGAAGTTTTTCCCAGCGTTATTCAACATTTATCTAGCTAAAACAATACCAGTTTTTACCGGTGATTTGAGTTCATGTTGAAAAACCGTTCTTAAACTCCGTTCCCATAGGCCTTAGTTTCTGCCTTGACGAAACGAACGCGCAAGAAAAAGAGACCCATCCATTGCTTACTTAGTCATTATGCTCAGATGTCTCAATGAATACATTCACCAACGACATCTATACAAAACGCTGCAGTGAGGTGTCTGTATGTTAAACACATTTTTGTCACAGTGGTTGATTCTAGTAGAAAAATTCTCAGGGACTGAATGTTTCTCATTTTTCATTTATCCAATGTCTTATTTAAGTTAGCTTCCAAATTCTTTCCAATAAACTTTAAACATTTTAGCATATGCAGACAAATTCGAACACACATGCAAAAGAGGGAAATAGTTTGCAGTATACTTTGAAAGAACTTTTTGACTGAGCCGCGACACGAGAAAACCAACAAAGTGGTTGTGCGCCCAGCGTAGACTCATATCAGCCTGGGCATACGCCCAGTCTGATCAGAGTCTTCGCTGTCCGAATGGAGGTAGCTTGGACACTTAGCTACCCTTTAAGTGCACTGCGAACACTCGCTTTAGAGTCGGCGTATGCCCCGGCTGATCTGAGTCTGCGCTGGGCGCACAGCCACTTTGTTGGTTTTCTCATGTCGCGGCTCAATCGTTGTTGCATAAATCGAAGCATAAGAAGGAAAGTTTTTTTTTCCAGAAAATGTTGCAAGGTGCATGTTATTTGAAAGGATGAGTCACCTTTACTCGGTTAACAACTTGTTATAAAATCCTATAACTACTAGAATGCTTTATTAGACCCAGCTTGCAAAGGGAACTGTTATGTTAAGGGAAGAATTAATCATTGAGTTTTCAAATGAAGATACCTTTGAATGGTTTATGCCTTTCCTAATCCGATTTTTGGTTTTAATAATCACTCGAAACTCAGAGTATGACGCTAGTAATTTGTAAGTTGCTTTTCAAGTTGCCCTCACAAGCTGAACTGCAAGATAACTGCTGACATTTTTTTAGTTAAATCACAGGGTTGCATACTTCAGTAATGTCTTAAAATACTCAAGATCTGATGCACTTCTGAACAACTGCATGTGAGATTATCAAAAGCGTCTCAAATAATGGCTAAAGTAATACAATTTATCTTACAATTTTCAGTTATATGACGTCAGAAGAGACGCGGTAATGATAAATTTGTTGATTTTTACTCAGCACATGTACATGAAGCTTGCCTTTAAATGTTTTGCCTCCTACAAAAGTGCTCCAACGAGACAATGCCAGTTTTTTTCCCTAAATTGGATGATATCAAAGATAGCCGCTCGATGAAAGACTACCATACCGCAATGTACGCAAGTAGTCTGAAATTAAATGACGATTTTGTTCGCAAAACTGCAGAAATTGAAGTAAAAAGTATGCAAAGACCAGGAACTGAAACACTCAAAATCCAAATCCAGCCCTCAAACCATAGTTGGAAACAACTAAGATTACAAATAATCAAGACACAGAGAACATATGGCCAACCGAGTGAGCAGCTTGTTCCCAAAAGGTGGCCACTCAGCAACCCAAACCGAACCAAAAATAATAAGAACATACATAAGGTAAAACATCACAGAAACTCTGACACCAAAAACAGGCAACAGAGAACCACAACAGAACTACCGCCTTGGAACGGTCAGTAATGAATTACTGGGGGGCTTAAATCGATTTTACAGGCCCAACCTTACCCTCAGTTTCTGAAGTGGTAACCTAAAGCTGCTCTTAATGAACTTCCTGCAAAATCTAGAGATGTAGAATCAGATAATGTAATTCAGAGGTACTCCAAAAGACCTAGGCAGCTTCAGAAATTTTGCTTAGCTGATTATGTCTCGAAAATTGATGTTGTTTTTCCTAAAGGAAATAAACTGTCAGAGAAAGTAGAAGAAAGAAATGATGATGGTAGTTGTGAAAGTAGTTCTGATGATGAAAGTGAAGAAAGTCTTGAAATGAAAATGTATGTGATAACAGTGATACTTCAGATATACTGTACAGAGCAAAGAATGGAACTAAATATAAGAAAACAAAAGTACCGAGAATAATAAGGTATGTAAAGTACAACAAAACAAAAGACCCAGAAAACCACCTCAGAGAACAACTCATGCCTTCTGAACCATGTCGAAACGAAGAAAAAGATCTATCAGGTTCTTTTGACACACATGAAGCCCACTATAACTCTCTGAAAACATCACTTGAATCTAAAAGCAATGAGTATGAGCACCACACCGAAGAGCCAGAGCCCGCAAGACAAACTATGGAAGCCGAGGAAAGTGCATATGACCAAACCGCACCAAATGCTGAACAAGAAAACAGGGAGCATTTGAAAGAGGCTTATATTAAAAGGCTTGCTTGTTGGGATGAGATTTAGATATCCTGATTATCTTTTTCGCATATAAAAAAACATGGACTTATTGCCATTGGTCCACTTCGGCATTTCCAACTCTTGAACCAATCAACTTCCAGATCTTATTTGTAGTACATGTATATTGTGAGGTTTAGATGTGGTACTCCTATCTTATGTTATATCCAGTTTTGATAAGGTCATTTTCTTTCTCCTTTTAATAGTGGTCTTAAATTCAAAGGATATGCGAACTCCCTGGCTGGGCATAGTACTTTCATAAACAGTCGTGTAACATTTTCACGACACACAGCTCTGAAGGGCACGCACAATGAAACTTTCGATTTTAACGTTCAAGTTTCAACGACATGAGTAACAAAAAAACATCCAGTTCTTAAACAGATAGTTATAAGCCATGTCAATTTCTTTTTTGATCCTATCCTAACCAGAACTAAGCGGTTTGACTTTAATCAAATTGAAAACACTTTTACTGTGTGCTTTGAAAGGTTTTATTGAGATTAAGATTAAACTGTCTATACAAGGATGATAAACTTAGATACAGAGAAATCTTAATCAACGAAGTCTGTAAATTGATCGCGTCGTTAGAAAGCAGGTATGGAGGTGTATAAGAATTGCGAATGTTCGGATTAGACTGCGAATTCGAACAGTCTTATAGAAGCACGTGCAGTTTGCCCATTCGCTATACGGACAATCCTTAGTTAAATTTAAAGCGGACTAACAACACTCTAATCGAATGATTTTGCAGTCCACATGTGGATTTAGACGGCTTGTTTTCCCTGTCATCCAACGCATGGAACCAACTGTATAATATATCAGAGAGGTTGCATTTTATAATGCAACTAAATTTCCGGTAGAGCTCAGAGCAGTGTTTCATTCAAAAGACGAGATGAAAAGAACGGGTCGAATGAAGGCTATTCAATTGATAAGAAAGTGTTTTTTCAAATTTAAAACTTGTGCAGTTTTAATTGAAAAAAATGATCACAACTGCTGTATTCATACAGGCGATTTGCATTTTTTGATGTTACAAGTCGACATGATGACAAATATCCCCGATCTAGAATTTGTTAGATACCGGGACATTATACCCTCTGTCACCGCAGCTTCACCGTCTTTAACCGTGGTGGAGCCGGGCTCATCCCGCACGAATCGTGTTAAACCGGATCAGACCCTAAATAAACGGAGATCTACCGGTCCGAACCGTAGGTGTACCGCCATTTTCCGGGTACAAACGGAGCTTCACCGGCTGATAAACCGGCTCATACCGTTTCAATTCCTGGCTCCACCGGTACGAAACGGGGCTATGCCGTTCTTCACCTGAGCTCTGCCGACCCAAAGCCGGGGTTCAACATCACGCCGGAATGCTACGGTTTATCACGGTAGAAGCAGGATAGAGACCCGAACCTTCCCGGAAATCCGAGGATTAAGCCGGTTCTTGACACTTTCCCGTTGACTCCCGGTGACTCCCGGTTGTATTAAACATTTCAAAACAACCGGGGCTGTTAGCCGGATCAACCGGGGTCATCCCGAATCATGCCGCTTGGGTTGTTCTCCCGGTTTGACAGCGTTTCCCTCGGATCACTACCCGGGACTTACCGGGGATGCAAAACCGGGACAGTGAGAACGGGGCTTAATGAAACAAAGTCGACTAAATGACACAAAAAAAAAACAAAAACTTTTTTTGTGGTGATACAAAGTCGGCATGATTGCACAAGAACAGTGAAACTGATTTCTGAGGATACAAATTCAAAGAAATGATATAAAAAGGCCCAGACTGATTTCTAAGGATGCAAAGTTAAGATGATGACACAAGAAAAGCCAAATTGATTTATCCAAATGTTTGTCAGGTAAAAAGTTATGGTTAAAAAAAAAAAAAAAAAAAAAAAAAAAAAAATAGGCGAGTCCTTCTCCAGTCGCAAGTACGCCCGTTGGAATTGGTTGTTCCGGCGTTCGTAGCCTACGCCGGCGTAGTTTACAATGGTCCCAGATGTTTAGACAGTCGGCGACTGAAAAGTGGAAGACCGAACAGCTCTTTTGTGATTTAAGAAAAAAAAATGACCAAAGACAATGCCAACACCAAATGGCCAAGTTTAATTGAGAACATTTCTCAAATGTGTATTCCTCTTTGTCGAAGTCAAACATAAACTGGCCAAAAAAGTTTGAACCCCAACCTGAATTGTTTCCATAGACTTCACACAAGAACGGTTAATTTTTTTACCAGAACTTTTTTACTTGACAAAATTTCGCATAAAATTTTCAGCGAAGAAGCACCAATATATTTTTCTCTCATGTGCTAAGTTCCATATTTCTTGGTTCATTGATTTTCTACAGAGTTCGTCAAATTGGTGTAACGGTCCTGTTTCATTTTCTATCAGTTTTTTAACCAAAAAAGAAACAAAAATGGCTCAAAAAGGGTGCTCTTGGAATCTTCAAAACATATCGAAAGATACAGGTGGCTTTAAAATGAATTGTGAAAATACACCACTCAAGATGATCTGTAAACATTTGATTGAATTTTAAATGCTAGTTTTGTTTTATTTCTCTTGCTAATAAACAATTTAACTTTTGCATATCAAATTTGCTTCTTTAGCAAAAATAGCATGGTCTTAGCTTATTTGGCCAGTTGATTTAAAATCCTCGTGTAAGCGGCTACGAATATTAGTGTTTTTTTCCGATTTGTTTTCTGTAACAGTTTATTAACATGAGCTTTGATTAGGATATAGACAATAACTTCATTCTTGCAAAACGCGTAACAGTGCAAGAAAACTAAAATTATGCGCTATGTAATTCAGTTTAAATGATTTACACGCGACCTAAAATGCAGTTACTGCTCAAACGATTCATTATAACGTTCTGTTTCTCTGCCATGGGAACAAAATATCCTGACAAGGAAGGAATTAATCAAGGATTTGCCGACTAATTGCTGACATCGAATTCAATGCAAAAGTTAAAAATGGTGCCCTTTCGAAACAGATTTCATGTAATTCATCACGGGATTTAATAATTACTTGAAATTCATTGTTATTTCTCTGATACCGTATTTATTTATTCATAAGACTTCTTTTTTCCTTTCTAAAACAAAGTCAAAGGTCTAGATCCGTCTCATAAGACGGATCTAGATCTTTAAAATAGTTTTGGCAGAGAAACACCCATTTTAAAGCTGGTTACATAAAACTGATTTACACATATAAGTTAATTTTGGAAGGATAGAGTCCTGTCTTATTACCGAATAAATTCGGTAATTGCTTCTCAACTTTTTTTTTTCACAAACTACTGCATACCAGAGTCTAAATGTTATTGATTGTAACTGAATTATGTGTTGTGTTTTGAAGTAAATGTTCCAGTACATCTGCGGTTATTTGACATTTTTTCCAAACCGTGCATGTTATCGTTAATGTCTAAGTCCGTTTCGTCGACCTCTTCTATATTGTTATATATGTGTTTTGTTTTGTTTTCTTTTGCTGTCTTGGGAGTGGTTTGCTTTGTGGGTGTGGCCTTTTCTGGGTTAGTGAACCGCTTTTCAGCACAAATTGAAATCACTCGAATTACCTAGAAGCAAGTTTTCATAGAAATTTTCATAGGGTACAAAAGTTATAATGAATCTAAATTCTGGCCAAACAAATATTGTTATATATGTGTTTTGTTTTGTTTTCTTTTGCTGTCTTGGGAGTTGTTTGCTTTGTGGGTGTGGCCTTTTCTGGGTTAGTGAACCGCTTTTCAGCACAAATTGAAATCACTCGAATTACCTAGAAGCAAGTTTTCATTAGAAATTTTCATAGGGTACAAAAGTTATAATGAATCTAAATTCTGGCCAAACAATAGGCAAGGGCTTTTATGCGTCATACCAGTAATTTATATCATAGAAACTGATAGAAAAAAATCTGTATATTATATTTGTTCATATATTTTTTCTCCTGAATTTGATTAAACACAAGTCACTAAACCAAGTTATTAAAAAATTAAGGAATTAAGAAATTACTGTATCCTTTTCTCTGGTTTTCAACGCCAGATATTATCCGAGGGTCACTGATGAGAGCCTTGGATAGCCGAAACTTTGTCGTATGACCCATGTTCCTATTTTTGAATGTCTTCTCTGCTCTTGAAGAAACTCTGTAAGATTTTTATCACAACATCCTATGTGAACAATACAAGTATTTTGCATAAGAATATAATAATTATTTCAATTAAAATTACATTATGCAAATGAAGCCGTAGCTAAAGAGAAAAGCGGGCGGGGCTTAATCTGATTTACATAAATATTTATATGTCTATAATTACATTTTGGGTTAGAATTTTTTGATGGGGTTTCAGCTCTCTGTTTCTCTTACATGTATAAATGCCTAATGATAAAGAATATTTCTGGAATAAGTAAAAAAACAACAACAGTGCAGTAGCCTTTTCATTTATGATTAACAGAACAAAAACTTGTTGTTTACGCAGTTTTTAGTTTGGAAAACAATCTATTTCAGTCCTTTTTACCTGTGATGAAATGGTAACTTGAAGTAATCGTACAAGTAGTAACAAAGTACGAACACAAACCGCTTTTAGACCAAAGTATACAATGGCAACGTGTAACTTCTGTCTCTTGTAAAGAATTGGGCTACTGTGACAATTAATACATAATAATTCGGATAAAGAAGAACAGGTTTTTGCGAGCGTCACATAATAACCGAAACACGAGGATATTTTAGCTCTCCATAAATTTTCAAAAAAACTTTCTTGTTGATGCAACATTTGTTGTTTTGCATTTGTGAAAATATGTGTTTTATTTTGTTTGTGACGTCATCAATCAAATATTGATAAAGTTGTCGCATAGCCTAGTGGCAGTGGGGATAAGAGGCCCGCTGTATCTTTGGGCGCAGCATATGAAAAGCGGAACCCATCCCTCTCCTTCTGCAGTCCTATCCGTCACTGAAACGAAGAAGGCACCCGTTTACTGCTGGGTTGACAGAGATAGTTTTCCAGTTGCCGCCTGGCCGAATCCGGGTTCGAACGCCCGACCTTCTCTACCATATTCAAGCCTTTTCAACCACTCGACCACGAGTCTTCATATAACACATGAGGCGATTATTTCAGCAAAAATTATAAGCAAAACTGATTTGAGCCGCGACAGGAGAAAACCAACAAAGTGGTTGTGCGCCCAGCGCAGACTCAGATCAGGCTGGGTATCCGCCCAGTCTGATCAGAGTCCTTGTTGTCCGCATTGAGGTAGCTTAGAACCTTAGCTACCCTTAAAGCGCCTAGCGAAAAGTCTGACCAGACTGGGCGGATGCGTAGGCTGATCTGAGTCTGCGCTGGGCGCACAACCACTTTGTTTGTTTTCTCGTGTCGCGGCATATTTAATGTGTACTAGAAGACTAAACGAATCCTCGACTAATAACGTCATTCAGCTATCGATGCTTTGAACAACTGGGTCTTGAGGATCGAATGACATACGCTTGATCAACTTCGATAAAACAAATTGTAAAGCGAAGATGAAACTCATTTGTAGGAACCAACGCATAGCATTTCTGTGTGTAGGCTGGTCTTGATATGCGAGGCTTGCATACTCTTCATAACAAGACTCCTCACGTCGAGATTCAATTAATGATTAAAAAACACAGAACTCCATACACCGCACCTTTCAGGTGGAAGAAGCTTTGAAGTCACTTATCCAATAGTTTAACACAAGTTTACCTATATTTTCTGAAACGTGCATGCATGTTGTTAAAAGATAGGCAATGATCAGGAATTAATACAATCAATTTATACATCCCGCTCTCACAAAGAAGCACAAACACAAAGATTACAAAAGTTTACGAAAAACACTTAAGCAGCTCTATCCCAAATAAGTGGTCATTCAGCTACGCTAATTAAAAACAGAAGCAACATATATTTTACCTATTTTTAGCTCACCTGAGCACGAAGTGCTCAAGGTGAGATATTGTGATCGGTCTTTGTCCGTCGTCCGTTGTCCGGCGTCAACTTTTGCTTTAAACGACTTCTTCTCCAAAACTGCTGGACGGATTTTGAAATAATTTCACAGAAATGTTCCTTGGGGGACTCTCTACCAAAATTGCTCAAATGGTTTTGCTCCGCTGAACAATATGGCCGCCAGAGCTAAAAATAGAAAAACCTTTAAACGACTTCTCCTCCAAAACTGCTAGGCCGATTTTGAAATAATTTCACAGAAATGTTCCTTAGGAGACCCTCTACCAAAATTGCTCAAACGATACCGCTCCGCTGAACAATATGGCCGCCAGAGCTAAAAATAGAAAAACCTTTAAACAACTTCTTCTCCAAAACTGCTGGGCCGATTTTTGAAATAATTTCACAGAAATGTTCCTTAGGAGACCCTCTACCAAAATTGCTCAAACGGTTCTGCTCCGCTGAACAATATGGCCGCCAGAGCTAAAAATAGAAAAACCTTTAAACGACTTCTCCTCCAAAACTGCTGGGCCGATTTTGAAATAGTTATACAGAAATGTTCCTAAGGAAACCCTCTACCAAAATTGCTCAAACAGTTCCACTCCGCTGAACAATATGGCCGCCAGAGCTAAAAATAGAAAAAACCTTTAAACGACTTCTCCTCCAAAACTGCTGAGCCGATTTTCAAATAATGTCACAGAAATGTTCCTTAGGAGATCCTCTACCAAAATTGCTCAAACGGTTCTGCTCCGCTGAACAATATGGCCACCAGAGCTAAAAATAGAAAAAAGCTTTAAACATCATCATCTCTGAACCCATTGGCTTGATTTCAAAAAAATTCCACAGAAATGTTTTACTCATGACTCTGAACAAAAATTGCTAAAACGGTTCCACTCCGCTGAACAAAATGGCCACCAGAGCTAAAAATAGAAGTAAATCTTAGAACAACACAGAGGGCACAGTTATGATCCAATCATCATGAAACTTTGTCAGAATGTTTATCTAAATAAAATCTAGACCATCTTTGAAACTGGGTCATGTGGGGTCAAAAACTAGGTCACTGGGTCAAATCTTAGAAAAGCCTTGTGCACACTCTAGAGGGCACAGTTATGATCCAATCTTCATGAAACTTTGTCAGAATGTTTATCTAAATAAGATCTAGACCATCTTTGAAACTGGGTCATGTGGGGTCAAAAACTAGGTCACTAGGTCAAATCTTAGAAAAACCTTGTGTACACTCTAGAGGGCACAGTTATGATCCAATCTTCATGAAACATTGTCAGAATGTTTATTTTCATGAAATCTATACCAGATTTGAAACTGGGCCATGGCAGGTCAAAAACTAGGTCACTAGGTCAGTTCTTAGAAAAACAGGGTCAATGCTTAAGCAGACGCAGTTTTGTTCTAATCTTCATTAGACTTTGTCAGAATGTTTGTTTCCAACAAATCTGGACAAATCTGGACCAAGGGTGCAACTTGGTCATGTTGGGTCAAAAAGTAGGTCACTAGGTTAAACCTTAGAAAAACATTGTGTACACTCTAGAGGGCACAGTTTTGATAACTTTTTCAGAATGTTCATATCCAAGAAATCTAGACCAGGTTTGAAACTGGGTCATGTGGGGTCAAAATCTAGGTCATTAGGTTAAATCCTATAAAAATCTTAGGTACACAATAAAGGGTTCATTTTCCATTTAATCTTTGTGAAACTCTGTCTGTCGGTCATATGGATGTCTCTGAGGTTAAGTTCACAGGATACTCAGGTGAGCGATCCAGGGCCATCATGGCCCTCTTGTTTATTTGAATAAAACAGAAAGCAGAATCGGCAGCTGTTCTGGTGACTATATTGCTATAGACCATAGAGAAACGGACAGACCAACAAATAACACTAAGAAAGTACAGCAGAAGTACCGCCTTGGAGGTCTTTCGGATGAGACTTTAAACAGAGGTCCCGTCTCCATATGACCTCGTTGTTGGTAGGACGTTAAACCCGAGTTCACTCACTCATTCACTCAATACCGCCTTGGAACGGTAAGAAAATTATTACTGGCAGGACTAAACTAGTTTTACTAGATCCAAACCTCGCTCCCTGCTTCTGTGGTGTTTCGAACCATTTAGTTAGCTGTTTGCTTCGCATGAAGGCTCTTAACTCATCAATGAACATCATAGGAAACAAACAAATCACGGGTAAGACGGACAACACCACTGAAATACCGGAGTAGAAGAACACCCTCATTGGAAACCCGAATAACCAAGCAACAGACAGGGCAACGTTGCAGAATTCATTGTAAAATAATAATTGTACCGGATTGTTAGAAATTATTCGAAATTATCAAATATGTATATGTCATACCATATATGTATATAAATTTCTGTATGGGTACCTATGTGAGTCATTAAATTTAAACTCACCATGGCCTTGCACTGGCAAACTATTTTAGACTTCACAAGTTTTAAATATTCATATAGATGAAAGTTGATTTCCCACTGGTATCAAGAACTGAATATGAATGAAGCTTATAATTAGCAAGTATGTAAAGTTTAGTTCCTTTAAATTTGTAGTCATGTCTGATGCATAATGTGTCATGAAGTCTAAGGGTCTAAGTATATTTCTCAAGTTATTTGTAACTAACCTTGTTGCCATCAAGACTGCATTAAGTGGATACACGTATATATACGTGTGTCTTGCAAATAATTTAATTCGGATTTTTAGTTTTGCGAGGAAAACAAACCACCGGCTTATAAGAAGGATCGAACCGGAAATGACGATTAAAATCATTCACTAACAAATCCATCTTTCTATGTCGGTAAAGCGCATATTTGCAATAAGGAGTCTGTATGATGATGTGACTGCAGCAACAATACATAATTACCTGCAGGACTGACGCCGTATCAGTTACTAGCAGCTAGTAAAACCACAGCATGAAATATAGGGAAAATACACGCCCACTTTTGATAAATTCTGCTGTGAGTCTCTAAGTTATAATCATGTTTCTTTTGATATAAATAGAACATTCAAACTAAAGATATTGCAGTGTTGGATTGTTCAAATCTATTTCTAAGAGACGCGTAAATATGCTGACATGGTGACTCAGCAGAACCGTGGCTCTTAAATAAGGAAAACTATAAAAAGTAGTATGGAGAGACGTTTTAGCATAACAATACATATTGTATTTTCTAAATTGTCCAAGAAATAGAGATGTTTGGAAAAATAGGAACATCCGAAGTTCAAAAGTAGCTAAAACCTAGAGTTAATTGAAGCTGTTCTGGTGAAAAAAGGAAAATACATGTACTGACAACTGCGTGTTCCCTTTCTCCATCAAAAAGGAATAAAGTATATAAGCACAGCATTACCCAGAAAACAGGGAAAACCAAAAGGACCACTCGTAGTCGAATGACATGGCAATTTAAAGGTAGGGCAAAGTCAAACAAAAAGTGAACAATGCTAGGAAAAAACATGGCTTACAGAAATGCCAAGTACACATCGCAAACGGATTATGTCATTTGCTGTTTAAAACAACCATGCTCCCAGTGTTGTCTTGTGCGCTGGTCTGTTTGCGATGATGGCCTAGTATTGAAAAAAAGATCAAATGATATTGGTAGTAACAGTTTGACCCAAGAAACCAAGCCATATATTTTCCTGAGAGATACACCAGTTTAGATGAATGGGAACATGTACACTTTCAGAATTTTGCAATCTTTGTCTCTCTTCTCAACTGGGGGCCAAATTTAAGGAAATAAGGAAGATGAAGGCCCGACAGTTTTCCCCTTTGTAAAAATATCGGAAAATCTTGGTGTACCAATACGCATTGATAGAATCTTCGGTTTCTCAGCTTCTCTTTTGATTTAATTAACTCTAGCAACACCATAGACAAATGATTTGCAACATGCAACGAGAATTCTAATTAAACCATTTATGTATTTTCTATGCAGTGTAATTTACTGTTAGATATATTCTCCGAATTTTAATTAACAATGTTCTAATTTATAAGTGCATTTGTCTAATACGTCGTAAACCGGTTCCCTCTGGTTTAATTAGACCCTTGATTTATTCGTTGACATTTCACTCGACTTAAATTGCAAAATACACTATTACAAGCCCAGATTCGGGATTTAAAGAAACAACTGATTTCCTTTGTACACGTGTTTATTTGTTGCACCACGCAAGTGCTGATGAATTGGAAGGCCTCTACTCAGACTTAACACCTACTTGTGATTTGTGTGTGTGTGTGTTATTTTCATTTCGTCTGCGACTAGCACAAGCAAGACATACGTTGTACATGTACTTTTCCTTTGCCGTCGTTGTCCTCGTCAGCGGCTTAAATTTTGCGTAGAGTTTTCTGGTTTAGCTTGTTTTTGACAATGCGCTGACAGATGAGACACCACTTCCGTGAAATCCTTGTTCCGTCTTTCGAAGCGTCTGCAGGGAATGTGAGGTTGCGCGCATAAACTAGTTTTAGATCCCAGTAGTTTAAGGAACTGTAGCGTTGCCGATCCCGTTTGGTGCATTTTGTAGTCCCCTGTATACATGTAGCATTTCATTTTATGGTCTGTTTAGTTTTGTGGTTAACGGTTCCAGATAAGAAACTGGTAAAACTAAATATTTTTTTATAAGCCGCGCCGCGAGAAAACCAACAAAGTGGTTATGCGTCCAGCGTAGACTCAGATAAGACTGAGCATTCGCCCAGTCTGATCAGAGTCTTGGGTGTCCGCATAGTGCTAGCTTAGACCCTTAGCAACCTTTTCAGCGCTCAGCAAAGAATCTGCTCCGACTAGGCAGATGCCCAGGCTGATCTGAGTCTGCGCTGGGCGCACAACCACATTGTTGTTTTTTCTCGTGTCGCGGCTCAAGTTTATGTTTATAAACTTTGTATGGACTATGCTGTTCGTTGCACTAGTGTACTGTTCAGTTGTGTTTGACTGGGTGCGTATCTGTAATTCCGTTTTGTCGTGTGCTTTTCTCCTTTCCTCCGTCTATTTTTCTTTGTTTGTTTGCATTAAAAGAAATGATTGAAGGAAAATTGTTACACCTCCATTTTTCTCACCAATTTACGAAAGAAAACATTTTGTGACTTCATGTTTTCAACATCGGGTCTACTCGTAAAGACAGAGGGGACCTAGGAAGATAAGGGCCGTGTTTGGGCCCCGTTCAAATTCTCTTAAAAGTGCATGGTTTCTATTGCTTACAATCTGAGTCAGTCCTGACGCAGTGTAGATATAGTAATAATATGTTTCTTTATCTCCAAAAGTGATATCACAACTTACCCTGCTACATAAAAATATGGTTTTGACTAATTTCCTATTTTTTTTAACATTGCAATTCATGTTATTCCAAACTACCGATATCTAAAAGGACCAGAAAATTTACTCTGAGATATCAGTAGTTTGGGATACACTTTGACTTTGAGGTATCGAGTGTTGACTGTAACATGCTTTCTGACATCTTGTGTTGTATCAATAATTTAGCAATATGTAACTGCAGCATAAGAGCCCATCCTTTCAAGAAATACAACAACAGCTTTAGAAAGCTGTTGATAGTAGGTTTTAGTTGATATGAAAATGATCAATATCACTGTTAAATAGATGTACACTGTGCAAGACATGGCAAGCTACCCCACCCGCTAGAGCTTGCATTGCCAAAGACGCTTAATAAAAAAAATTAACATTTCAAATTGAAATGTATACCTAATGGAATCTTGTGTCCTAACTAAAAACTGAATACCCACAATATATGTTATTTTTGCCTATGAGCAGAGATATGGGCCTTTTACGTGGAGATAACCGGGAAAATATTCCAAACGCTGCAAGTTTAGTAACACCCCCCCCCCCTAAAACATTAACAGAGCCCGGCCTCAAGCACATAATATTTTCATGGCGTGTTAACATATCTAATCTTTATCTGTGTGCATGCGTGAGGCCGAGCTGACATATTTCGAAGGCGCAAAAGCGACCAAATTCGTCATGTTCGTCAAAAACAGCTGGGGGTATGCGTATGTTCAAAATCAAAAAGCAAACTATTTTATGCCTGAACCGACTAAATTTGTAAATATTGTTACATTTCAGGTTAGATCTTTGCTATACAAGCATTTGTATTATAAAAAGAAACTTTTGCGTTTTGAGATATTTTGTGGCCATGTAAGGCCTTTATCATACTAGGTCCGTTGCTCCTAGGGTTCCACAATTGATATATTCAATTTCTCAGTTAATGCAAGAATATCACGAGCTGCCTTTGTTGGATAGGATAACTTTTCTCCTCTCACTTAATGCGATAATTTTCGCAGGGTTCCATTTTTTGCGGTATTTGGCGGTCACTTCGAAACCCGAATATTAAAATCGCAAAATGTTTCTTGTTTCTGACAAAGTATCTTCAGGAGACACAGTGTCCATATATTTTTCCGTTTGCTTCGGTAAATAATGGTACTTTTCACTTGAGACAGTTCTTTCATTAACCTGCGGCAGGGAGCCGCAGGTTAAGGAACGAACTGGCTCAAGTGAGCAACAAACCATTTTACTTTTTGCGCATGTTCCTGCCCGCGAAAAATAAAAATCGCAAAAATTAAGGTTAATGTTTTTGACCCTAAACCTCGAAAATTTGAACCGCAAAAAACAATTATCGGTGACTATCATTGCGCATGCTGCTGTTGTACAATATGTTTTTCAAGTTTCTACTACCACGCCGTTTATTGAATTAACAAGTAACCAGTTTGGTCATGTTAGATATCGAAACGCTTTGATTTCGCTATATCTCTATAACAGTTACATTCTAATATATCATGTAAACTATTGTCTTATATGGCAGAGAGCAATAGATTTAGCTTTGCTAATATTTACAAGCAATCGACACGGAATACTCTACGTAAATATTGCTTAATTTTCCAAAGGTTTATGTAAGAACGACTTTAAGAATACGTGACTGAATATTATCAGCCAGGAAACAGTAGGCACCTTAGACATTTCTGGTGACAAAACATTTATGACAAAGATATAATTTACAACCTCATTGATTGGGTTGACATCACGTGCTGGTCCATATTATCCGATATTGACAGATTAGTCAATATGAAACGGAGCACCAGCAGCTCACTGGGCTAAGTGCTGGCCTACTGATCTAGCGGAACGGGTTCGAGCCCCGCTTGAGGCGAGCATCGTTCCTACCGTAAACGGAGTTGCATTGCACACAGCCTTTCATTATCATCCTCCCATTGACCTGATATAACTGAAATACTGTTAAAAAGGACGTAAAACCACAAGTCATCCACCAATCATCATCAATATTGAATAATTACTAACAGCGTAGATATTGTAAATTATAGAATCATTGTCATTTGTTTAGATGAATAGCAGTTTTATTGACCTGCAAACAATATATTGACCGACGCAAAGCGGAGCTCAATATGTTATGTTTGCAGGTTACTGTAATAAAACTGCATATTCACCGAAATAAAGGTCAATAATTGTTTTATTATATGATAATTCTAAATAGAGTTTCCTTTGATGCTTAGCGATGGTACTACAAGGTATTATCTCGCAACGTTACGCCATTAACATTAACGTTCATCGGACTTTACGTCACGAAAATACAATGACGTCAGCGTAAAAGAAATATTCACTGACTGGCCGGTGAATATCGCAAACTATTGACGGGCACGTGATTTCAAATTAGGCAATGAAATTGTGTGTTATATCTTGGTCATATAATAAATTGTGTTATATCACCACAGAATACCAGAACTTATCGATGTATTGACGTAATATTCCCTCTGAACCATATGGAGAAGCGGCAGCTGTCCACGAAAGGCACGGACGGGAAACCGATCGAACGTCTCTTTCCGTGACAGCTGGACATTCAGCTCCCTTGACGTAACTAAAATGCCACTCCAATCAGAAGCAACACCTTCGAAAGGCACCGTCTTGGAACGAAATGGATGGGTTTCATCAGAACTTTTGTGATAACTTCATCAGTCTTTTACGTCAACTGATGAATCAAACATAAAAACAATTTCAAAATCCACTCTTTTGACTTATTTCGGCCAAAAACCTTCTTCAGTAAAAGGGAACTTAGTAGAGAATCACATGTTTTGGGGTTTAACGACACTGAAGAAGTTCAACACAGACGCGCGCGTCTGTCGCACTAAAATTGGTATGGATACGTTTATTTTAGAACCACCGGGACGGTCTCGCTGCTGGTGGACACTTTGTCCCCTGGGATATCATCAACCCAGTTATTTAGTGTTTCAGTGTTAATTCTGGTTCTCTAGCACTGGGGTCACTACTTAAATACTGATTCGAAGTAACCTTATTCAATTTGATGCATATCTGGAAAAAATTCTAAATTATTTCAAAACTCAGACATTGTTATAGTGACAAAAATCTAAGCTTAGTTTGGCTTCCATTCTTTTGAGTTGCTTTTGCTTTTCGCAGGTTCTTGCTGCATCGGACATATCTTTCCTGATGCCCTTGACTGTCGCTTTTCTCGAGACACAGGGGTTGAGGTTGCTCGTTTTGGGGACCCCTGCGCTGGCGGGCTAATACGTAGGCGTCTCTTACCTGATGTCTGCAGCTAATGTGTCCCACGGAATGCGACAGCAAGTGTGGCTGGGAGACGGATGCTCGTTACCTGCCGAGTCCTGACCCATCATCTTTTCTTTCAAACTTTTGGGGTTTAGCGACACTGAAGAAGTTATATACGGAAACGCGCGTCTGTCGCACTAAAATTGGCATGGATACGTTTATATAAGAACAACCGGGACGGTCTCGCTGCTGGTGGACAATTTGTCCCCGAGGATATCATCAACCCAGTTATTCAGTGTTTCAGTGTTAATTCTGGTTCTCCAGCATTGGGGTCACTACTTAGATACTGATTTAAAGCAACCGTATTCCATTTGATGTAAATCTGGTAAAATTTCTAAATTATTCTAAAATTAAGACAAACTTGTCATAGCGACAAGAATCCTAGCTGAGTTTTGCTTTCATTCTTTAGAGT
The DNA here is from genome assembly GCA_963989385.1 of Ctena decussata. Lineage (NCBI taxonomy): Eukaryota > Metazoa > Mollusca > Bivalvia > Lucinida > Lucinidae > Ctena > Ctena decussata. Next base: position 67,682,960 of record OZ022512.1, read on the forward strand.
TGTTTTGGCTTTTGCGGGTTCTTGCTGCCTCGACCATCTCTTTCCTAATGCCCTTGTCTGTCGCATTTCTCGAGAAAAAGGGGTTGAGATGGCTTGATGGGGGACGCCTGCGCTGGCGGGTTAATACGGATTACCTGATGACTGCAGCTAATGTGTACCGCGGAATGCTACTCGGATGTGGCTCGTAGAGGGATGCTCGTTGCCTGCCGAGACCTGCCCATCTTCTCTTTTCTTTCAAACTTTGGGGTTTAGCGACAATGAAGAAGTTAAATACAGAAACGCGCGTCTGTCGCACTAAAATTGGTATGGATACGTTTATGTTAGAACCACTGGGCCGGTACATGTATCGCTTCTGATGGACAATTTGTCCCCTAAGATATCATCAACCCAGTTAGTCAGTGTTCCGTGTTGATTCTGGTTCTCTAGCATTGTGGTAACTAAATATACTTAAATACTGATTTAAAGTAACCTTATTCCATTTAATGTATATCTGGTCAAAGGGGGGGGGGGGGGGGGGGTGCCTATAGGGCCCTTTTTCTGCTCAAGAGCAAAATATTATATTTTCAGCTGATAATTAGACTATAGTGTCCGCTATACTGAATCAATAGTGGTTAAGCTCCGTAAGCCCTACTTTTGGAATAATGGGGTTATTAAAGTGGGTGGGGTAAATCAGCATGAACCAGGGGTGTCATATTATAAGCTATATTTCTCCTTCAAATTTAATGGCATTCATAAATACCTTCCTTTATAAGTTGAAGTAATGTCTTTGGTGACATCGTTTTTCAAATTCTATCTTTTAAAGTAAAACCTTATGTCTGCAGAATTTCTTTTAGAGACACTGTCAATTTTCATTAATTTTGGTACTTTGAATTCAATATATTCTACCATATCTCTAGAACCAATGGATGACTTCTTACCAAACTAACATGGGTTCGCCGATGGGAGAGTGCAAACTGTTGATTAAATTTTGGTGACCCTGACCTTTGTTTCAAGGTCACTGTAAGACTTATAATGTCAATTTTAAGTCAAGTTTTGGTCATTGTCTACACAGTAGCTCCTGAATAGATATGGAATTGTTCCCAGAGTGGCCTAAATTAAACATTGTGTGGAGTTAGATCACTAGTTATGATTAAATGGCCACGACATCATGATTAAATGGCCATGACATCATCTTCAAGGTCAAGGTCATGGCTGGACTAAACAGAGTTTAATCATAGATTTCATCAATCAATCGGCAGAAATGTACCAAATCTGAGTGTTTTCATTTGAAAATTAATGTTTAATGTGCACAGAATGACCTTGACCTTGGTCTGAAGGTCAGTATTTGCCAAACATGATGAAACAGAATTGGGTTAAACTTAAAGGTTATAGAAAAGTCTATTGTAAAATAATGAACTTCTGAATGCATTGGTGACCTTCAGATCAAGGTCAAGGTCATTATATGCATATTAAGCATTGTTTTACAAATAAAAACATACATATTTGTTAAATTTCTGCCTACTAGCTGTGTGAGATCTTTGGTTAAACTCTGTCTAGTCTAACCTTGACCTTGACCTTGAAAATGATGTCATAGCCACTAGACCATAACTAGTGCTCTAACTCCTCATAATGTTTAATTTTGGCCACTTTGGTAATGTTTTCATATCAGTTAAGGAGCTACTGTGTAGACAATGGCCAAAACTTAACTTAAAATTCACATTATAAGTCTAACAGTGACCTTGAAACAAAGGTCAAGGTCACCAAAATTTAATCAACAGATTGCACTCTCCCAACGGTGAACCCATGTTAGTTTGGTTAGAAGTTATCCATCTAGAGATATGGTAGAAGGTATTGAATTCAAAGTACCAAAATTAATGAAAATTGACAGTGTCTCTAAAAGAAATTCTGCAGACATAAGATTTTACTTTAAAAGATAGAATTTGAGAAAAGATGTCATCAAAGACATTACTTCAACTTATAAAGGAAGGTATTTATGAATGCCATTCAATTTGAAAAAGAAATATAGCTTATGATATGACGCCCCTGGTTCATGCTGATTTACCCCACCCACTTTAATAACCCCATTATTCCAAAAGTAGGGCTTACGGAGCTTAACCACTATTGATTCAGTATAGCGGACACTATAGTCTAATCATCAGCTGAAAATATAATATTTTGCTCTTGGGCAGAAAAAGGGCCTTATAGGCACCCCCCCCCCCCCTTTGACCAGATATACATTAAATGGAATAAGGTTACTTTAAATCAGTATTTAAGTACATGTAGTTACCACAATGCTAGAGAACCAGAATCAACACGGAAACACTGACTAAGTGGGTTGATGATATCTTAGGGGACAAATTGTCCATCAGAAGCGATACAGGTACCGGCCCAGTGGTTCTAACATAAACGTATCCATACCAATTTTAGTGCGACAGACGCGCGTTTCTGTATTTAACTTCTTCAGTGTCGCTAAACCCCAAAAGTTTGAAAGAAAAGAGAAGATGGGCAGGTCTCGGCAGGCAACGAGCATCCCTCTACGAGCCACATCCGAGTAGCATTCCGCGGTACACATTAGCTGCAGTCATCAGGCAATCCGTATTAACCCGCCAGTGCAGGCGTCCCCCATCAAGCCATCTCAACCCCTTTTTCTCGAGAAATGCGACAGACAAGGGCATTAGGAAGGAGATGGTCGAGGCAGCAAGAACCCGCAAAAGCCAAAACAACTCTAAAGAATGAAAGCCAAACTCAGCTAGGATTCTTGTCGCTATGACAAGTTTGTCTTAATTTTAGAATAATTTAGAAATTTTACCAGATTTACATCAAATGGAATACGGTTGCTTTAAATCAGTATTTAAGTAGTGACCCCAATGCTAGAGAACCAGAATTAACACTGAAACACTGAATAACTGGGTTGATGATATCCTCGGGGACAAATTGTCCACCAGCAGCGAGACCGTCCCGGTTGTTCTTATATAAACGTATCCATGCCAATTTTAGTGCGACAGACGCGCGTTTCCGTATATAACTTCTTCAGTGTCGCTATACACCAAAAGTTTGAAAGAAAAGATGATGGGCAGGTCTCGGCAGGCAACGAGCATCCCTCTCCCAGCCACACTTGCTGTCGCATTCCGTGGGACACATTAGCTGCAGACATCAGGTAAGAGACGCCTACGTATTAGCCCGCGAGCGCAGGGGTCCCCCAAACGAGCAACCTCAACCCCTGTGTCTCGAGAAAAGCGACAGTCAAGGGCAGCAGGAAAGATATGTCCGATGCAGCAAGAACCTGCGAAAAGCAAAAGCAACTCAAAAGAATGGAAGCCAAACTAAGCTTAGATTTTTGTCGCTATAACAAGTTTGTCTTAGTTTTGAAATAATTATTTAGAATTTTTTCCAGATATGCATCAAATTGAATAAGGTTACTTTAAATCAGTATTTAAGTAGTGACCCCAGTGCTAGAGAACCAGAATTAACACTGAAACACTGAATAACTGGGTTGATGATATCCCAGGGGACAAAGTGTCCACCAGCAGCGAGACCGTCCCGGTGGTTCTAAAATAAACGTATCCATACCAATTTTAGTGCGACAGACGCGCGCTTCTGTGTTGAACTTCTTCAGTGTCGCTAAACCCCAAAACATGTGATTCTCTACTAAGTTCCCTTTCACTGAAGAAGGTTTTTGGCCGAAATAAGTCAAAAGAGTGGATTTTGAAATTGTTTTTATGTTTGATTCATCAGTTGACGTAAAAGACTGATGAAGTTATCACAAAAGTTCTGATGAAACCCATCCATTTCGTTCCAAGACGGTGCCTTTCGAAGGTGTTGCTTCTGATTGGAGTGGCATTTTAGTTACGTCAAGGGAGCTGAATGTCCAGCTGTCACGGAAAGAGACGTTCGATCGGTTTCCCGTCCGTGCCTTTCGTGGACAGCTGCCGCTTCTCCATATGGTTCAGAGGGAATATTACGTCAATACTTCGATAAGTTCTGGTATTCTGTGGTGATATAACACAATTTATTATACGACCAAGATATAACACACAATTTCATTGGCTAATTTGACATCACGTGCCGGTCAATAGATTGCGATATTCACCGGCCAGTCAGTGAATATTTCTTTTACGCTGACGTCATTGTATTTTCGTGACGTAAAGTCCGATGAACGTTAATGTTAATGGCGTAACGTTGCGAGATAATACCTTGTAGTACCATCGCTAAGCATCAAAGGAAACTCTATTTAGAATTATCATATAATAAAACAATTATTGACCTTTATTTCGGTGAATATGCAGTTTTATTACAGTAACCTGCAAACATAACATATTGAGCTCCGCTTTGCGTCGGTCAATATATTGTTTGCAGGTCAATAAAACTGCTATTCACCTCAACAAATGACAATGATTCTATAATTTACAATATCTACACTGTTAGTAATTATTCAATATTGATGATGATTGGTGGATGACTTGTGATTTTACGTCCTTTTTAACAGTATTTCAGTTATATCAGGACAATGGGAGGATGATAATGAAAGGCTGTGTGCAATGCAACTCCGTTTACGGTAGGAACGATGCTCGCCTCAAGCGGGGCTCGAACCCGTTCCGCTAGATCAGTAGGCCAGCACTTAGCCCAGTGAGCTGCTGGTGCTCCGTTTCATATTGACTAATCTGTCAATATCGGATAATATGGACCAGCACGTGATGTCAACCCAATCAATGAGGTTGTAAATTATATCTTTGTCATAAATGTTTTGTCACCAGAAATGTCTAAGGTGCCTACTGTTTCCTGGCTGATAATATTCAGTCACGTATTCTTAAAGTCGTTCTTACATAAACCTTTGGAAAATTAAGCAATATTTACGTAGAGTATTCCGTGTCGAATGCTTGTAAATATTAGCAAAGCTAAATCTATTGCTCTCTGCTATATAAGACAATAGTTTACATGATATATTAGAATGTAACTGTTATAGAGATATTGCAAAATCAAAGCTTTTCGATATCTAACATGACCAAACTGGTTACTTGTTAATTCAATAAACGGCGTGGTAGTAGAAACTTGAAAAACTTATTGTACAACAGCAGCATGCGCAATGATAGTCACCGATAATTGATTTTTGCGGTTCAAATTTTCGAGGTTTAGGGTCAAAAACATTAACCTTAATTTTTGCGATTTTTATTTTTCGCGGGCAGGAACATGCGCAAAAAGTAAAATGGTTTGTTGCTCACTTGAGCCAGTTCGTTCCTTAACCTGCGGCTCCCTGCCGCAGGTTAATGAAAGAACTGTCTCAAGTGAAAAGTACCATTATTTACCGAAGCAAACGGAAAAATATATGGACACTGTGTCTCCTGAAGATACTTTGTCAGAAACAAGAAACATTTTGCGATTTTAATATTCGCGGTTTCGAAGTAACCGCAAAATACCGCGAAAAATGGAACCCCGCGAAAATTACCGCATTAAGTGAGAGGAGAAAAGTTATCCTATCCAACAAAGGCAGCTCGTGATATTCTTGCATTAACTGAGAAATTGAATATATTAATTGTGGAACCCTAGGAGCAACGGACCTAGTATGATAAAGGCCTTACATGGCCATAAAATATCTCAAAACGCAAAAGTTTCTTTTTATAATACAAATGCTTGTATAGCAAAGATCTAACCTGAAATGTAACAGTATTCATAAATTTAGTCGGTTCAGGCATAAAATAGTTTGCTTTTTGATTTTGAACATACGCATACCCCCAGCCGTTTTTGACGAACATGACGAATTTGGTCGCTTTTGCGCCTTCGAAGTATGCCAGCTCGGCCTCACGCATGCACACAGATAAAGATTAGATATGTTAACACGCCATGAAAATATTATGTGCTTGAGGCCGGGCTCTGTTCTTAATGTTTTAGGGGGGGGGAGGGGTTGTTACTAAACTTGCAGCGTTTGGAATATTTTCCCGGTTATCTCCACGTAAAAGCCCATAACTCTGCTCATAGGCAAAATAAACATATATTGTGGGTATTCAGTTTTTAATTAGGACACAAGATTCCATTAGGTATACATTTCAATTTAAAATGTTAATTTTTTTTTATTAAGCGTCTTTGGCAATGCAAGCTCTAGCGGGTGGGGTAGCTTGCCATGTCTTGCACAGTGTACATCTATTTAACAGTGATATTGATCATTTTCATATCAACTAAAACCTACTATCAACAGCTTTCTAAAGCTGTTGTTGTATTTCTTGAAAGGATGGGCTCTTATGCTGCAGTTACATATTGCTAAATTATTGATACAACACAAGATGTCAGAAAGCATGTTACAGTCAACACTCGATACCTCAAAGTCAACGTGTATCCCAAACTACTGATATCTCAGAGTAAATTTTCTGGTCCCAGAAAATTTACTTTTAGATATCGGTAGTTTGGAATAACATGAATTGCAATGTAAAAAAAATAGAAAATTAGTTAAAACCATATTTTTATGTAGCAGGGTAAGTTGTGATATCACTTTTGGAGATAAAGAAACATATTATTACTATATCTACACTGCGTCAGGACTGACTCAGATTGTAAGCAATAGAAACCATGCACTTTAAAGAGAATTTGAATGGGGCCCCAAAAACGGCCCTTATCTTCCTAGGTCCCGTCTGTCTTTACGAGTAGACCCGATGTTGAAAACATGAAGTCACAAAATATGTTTTCTTTCGTAAATTGGTGAGAAAAATGGAGGTGTAACAATTTTCCTTCAATCATTTCTTTTATTATAAGGAAACAAAAAACATGGAGGAAAAGAGAAGCGCGTACGATAGAACGAATTACAGATACGCACCCAGTCAAACACGCAACCTTACATTTCCTTCAGACGCAGCTTCGAAAGACGGAACAAGAATTTCATGGAATTGGTATCTCATCTGTCAGCGCATTGTCAAAAAAAGCTAAACCAGGAAATTCGACCCAAAACTTAAGCCGCCGCCGACGACGATGGCACCGGAAAAGCACAATGTAAAGCGTATATCTCGCTTGTGCTAGTCGCAGACGAGATATAGATAACAAACACAGACACACACACAAAAGAAAGAAGTAGACGCCTTCAAATTCATCAGTTAGACAGTACAGCACTCGCGTGGTGCAACAAATATACACATATACATAGGAAATCAGATGTTTCTTTAAATCCCGAATCTGGGCTTAAATCTATTTATGGTAATCGTGTATTTTGCAATTTAACTCGAGCGAAATGTCAACGAATAAATCAAGGGTCTAATTAAACCAGAGGGAACCGGTTTACGACGTATAAGACAAATGCACTTATAAATTATAACATTGTTAATTAAATTCGGAAAATATACCTAACAGTAAATCACACTGCATAGAAAATATATAAATGGTTTAATTTAGAATTCGCGTTGCATGTTTCAAATCATTTGTCTATGGTGTTGCTAGAGTTAATTAAATCAAAAGAGAAACCGTGAAACCGTAGATCCTGTCAAGGCGTATTGATACACCAAGTTTTCCGAAAAGCTGTCGGGACTTCAGCTTCCTTATTTTCATTAATGTTGCCCCAACATTGAGAAGAGAGGCAAAAAAACTGCAAAATACAGACTTCTTTTCCCTGAAAGTGTATATGTTTCCATTCATCATGGTTTATCTCTAAGCAAAATATATGCCTTGGCTTCTTGGGTTAAACTGTTACTATAAATATTTTTGATCTTTTTTTTTTTTTTTTTTTCTTCTTTTAAAGATTTACTCCCTTTATAATAATAACAAAAATGATTTGATGAAATATTTCATGCAATACCTCCGACATGGTCTAACTATACATTTTAATAAGAGTTTAGATAATAATATTTGATAAAAGAGACTTTAAAGACAAAATAAGATAGTTTTTTTATACAATAGCGGACCGCGATTGAAATCGCATTATTTGACAAAAATAATTTATTCATACGTCACAATCACGTGCACGAATAAGAAAAATACCTCTACATGATCACATGACACACGTGGTCAAAATCGATATTCTTACAGGCCGTGAGGCAATAAGGTAATTTGCATTTTGATTTTAAGATTATTTTTCATTCCACGTTTATCAAATAAACATGCATTTTCTCAAAACTTTTATGGCTGATTATGAGACTATTACATATTGTCTAACGAAATTTTGATAAAATATTTGTTTCTGAAAACATGAAATAAACGAGGGAGACAATCTTTAATACTTGTCCATTTTCACAAACAGTTTCGAACAGCAACTCCTCTTACAGATCATTTGTTCTTAAATTTGGCCTCAGTTATAGCATCAAACCACACTAAATGAAACCTGTTGGTCCATGTTTGGCCCTACCAGAGATGTCAGTTGTCAGCTGCCAATCTGCTAAAATACAGTGCGGGTAGGACCCTCATGTTGTTAAAGGCCCACTACTTAAACATTACAGAAGGAAATGGCTAAAACCTTGAATTTTAATCAATTTGCACTGCCTCATACCAGCGCACAAGACAACACAGGGAGCATGGTTGTTTAAAACAGCAAATGACATAATTCGATAGCGATGGGGACTTGGCCATTCTGTCCTAGCATTATCTTTAAATTGCCATGTCATTCGACTACGACTAGTCATGTTGGTTTTCTTTGTGTTCATGTTGTGCTTATATAATTTATTCCCTGTTCGATGGTGTGAGGAAACACGCAGTTGTCCGTATTTCCCTTTTTTCTCCAAAACAGACTCAATTAAACCTACTCTCTTGTTGACTCACTCCAGCGAGTGTTTTTTCAAAGTTTGTACTTAGAGGATTAAAAATCAGCAAATTCCACTTAACTGGTTCAATAACCTACCATTTCCCCTAGTCAGATATGTCCAGTGGAGTTTTAAAAATTTAGAGGCATGTCCTCAAGCTTGGAAAGTAATCTCTTGCAGTGTATTTGTTTCATTTTCAAAATGGCCGCATCAGAATGACCAGTATTGCTGTAGGGGTGGCATGTTTCAAGCACATTCTTGAAAATTACCATTTTATATAAAATTAACATGAAATCAGTTCAGAAGAACACGTTCTTATATTTTATAGCAGTTATTTTCATAAGAAATAGCTTTTGGGAAAACAAAAAGATGCGTAAGTGTAGCTGACACTGCAATCAATCCTTTGCTGAAATGAACATCTTCTAAAAATGATCAGGTGATTAGTGATGACATCATTTCTGTTGTGATGTCATAATAGGTGGTTCCCAGCTTAATAAAAATTAAAATGAACCTCATCAAAGGCTGGAGACCGGAAGGGATATTTTTACTATTGGAAAACCCACCTCCAAACAATAAATGATAGAAATAGACAAGAGAGGTCATGCAAAATGCTGCAAGTCAGTTTTTAGCTACGAGAAATAGTTTTGGGTATGTAAAACCTAAAGTTTTGGTATTTAAACATCTTTAAAGAAAAACGTTCCACTAAAAACCAATTGCTGGAGTGGGTCAACAAGAGAGTAGGTGTTAGCTATTTTTGAACTTATGATGTTCCTTTTTCTTCCAAACTTCTCTATTTTTCGGACAATTGAGAAATTGAGTATTGTTATGCCAAAACGTCTCTCCATATTACTTACTACTCCATACTAGTTTTCATTATTTAAGATCCATGGATCTGCTTATCACCTTGTCAGTATATTTACACGTCTCTCGGAAATAGATTCGAACAATCCAACACTGCAATATTTTTAGTTTGAATGTTCCGTTTATATCAAAAGAAACTTGATTGTGTATTGTTGCTGCAGTCACATCAGCATATACACTCCTTGAAGCAACTATGCGCTTTTACTGACATAGAAGTATACACATGTATAGGTCGTTTGTGAAGAAGTGGAGGGCAAAACTTTGATTTCATTTCTTTACTGCTCAATCAATTTTCATGAAACTTTTCATACCTTAATCTATTACCCATACGAACTCACGCAAGGAAATTCAGAATTTTTTGACTTTAAGATAAAAAATTTCTTTATTAATTTTTACCATTTTTCTTTTCAATTTTATGCCACTCTTACATGGGAGTAACCATAAAGGTACAACAGCCATTGTTGCTTCTATTGTTACTATACTAATACGATTATTCATTCACAAATTACCATGTGGTCTGAAATGTGTTGACTCACTACCGGGTTAACAAGAGACTTAAGCAATAATGGGCCAATTACTTGAAAAGGATTTTCTTTTATATTTATCCTTAAAAGGGAGTAAATGCACATATATGGGATGCTTATTGATAGTCTGTACAACACTGGATGTTCTAAAAAATGCACCAATCAAGCGTACGCTCTCTCAGATTAGAGACATTTTTAGCATGGAATTGATCTGACAATGTTTTTATTTACTGGTCACAAAATTCTGAATTCCCTTGCCTGAGTTCGTATGGGTAATAAATGAAGGTATGCCAAATTCCATGAAACTCGACTGAGTAGTAAAGAAATTAAATCAAATTTTTGCCCTCCACTTTTTCACAAACGACCTATATTCATTAGTGAATAATTTTAATCGATCATTTTCTTCAGCTGGTGTATTTTTTTTCTGGTAAAACTCTGGGGATCAAAAGTATGTTATTTGCAAGAAACTTGTATACTGACTAACTGCAGCATTTATGACAACTAGGGTAGGTACATATGGCTTGAAAACAATTCTTAGACCCTCAGATTCATGACACATTATGCATCAGACATGACGACAATTTAAACGTATTGAACCGCGACACGAGAAAACCAACAAAGTGGTTGTGCAATCAGCGCAGACTCATATCAGCCTGGGCATCCGCCCAGTCTGATCAGAGTCTTCGCTGTCAGCATGGAGGTAACTTAGACCCTTAGCTACCTTTAAAGCGCTAAGCGAAGACTCTGATCAGACTGGGCGGATGCCCAGGTTGATCTGAGTCTGCGCTGGGCGCACAACCACATTGTTGGTTTTCTCGTGTCGCGGCTCAATTAAACTTTACATACTAGCTTATTAGTAGCCTGATTCAAATTCAGTTCTTGATACCGGTGGGAAATCAACTTTCATCTATATGAAAATTTAAAACTTGAAGTCTAAAATAGTTTCTCAGTGCAACGCCATGGTGAGTTTAGATTTAATGACTCACATGGATACCTATACAAAAATTTATATATCTAGTATGACACATACTTATTTGAAAATTTCGAATAATTTTAATAAGTCTGGAATATCCATTATGTTACTATCGATATGTTGAAATGAAACAGTCGTAAGTGAAGATGCATTCTGCAAAGTTGCACTGTTTGTTGCTTGTATTTTCCGGTTTCGAATGATGGTTTTCTTATACTCCGGTATTTCAGTGGTGTTGTTCGTATTATCCGCGATTTGTTTGTTTCCTATGATGATTCATTGGTATGTTAGGAAACCTTTATGGAGACCACACAGCTAACTAAATAGTTCGAAGCACCACAGAAGCAGAGGGCGAGATTTGATCCAGTAAAACTAATGAAATCCTGCCGGTAATATTTTTCTGACGTTCAAAGGCGGTACCTGTTGTTGTTCCTCAGTGTTACATGTGGTTATGCTCGTTTCTCTATGGCCAACTATGAAACAACAATATCACATACTTTCACAAATGCAAAACAATAAATGTTGCAACAACAAGAAAGTCTTTCAAAAATGTTTGTGGATAGTTTCCCCGTCTTTAGATAATTACGTGTTCGTCTTGAACCGAATCATTATGTATTAATTATCACAGTGTCCCCAGTACTTTGCACGAGACAGAAGTTACACGGTTGCCATTGTATACCCCAAAGCCGTCTAAAAGCGGTTTGTCTTTGTCAGTCTTTCCCTTTTGATGTTGGGAATAGGGTTTGGGATCTGATTCAGTCAGTTTCTGAAGTGTAGTTACTCTTTAAATTTGTGTTCGTACTTTCTACTTGTACGGTTAATTCAAGTTACTATTTCATCAAAGGTTTTTAAAGGCCGAAAGAGATTGTTTGCCAAACTAAAAACTGCGTAAACAACAAGATTTTATTCTGCTCATTGTAAATGAAAAGGCCACTTAACTGGTTATTTTACTTATTCAAGAAATATTCTTTAATAATACGCATTTATCAAATAAACAGAGAGCTGAAATCCCTCCGAAAAAATCTAACCCAATCTGTTATTAAAGTCATTTATGCCAATCAGATTAAGCCCCGCCTACTTAACTCTTAAACTACGGCTTTATTTGCATAATGTAATTTTAATGGAGTAATGATCATCACATTCTGATGCAAAATATAATGCTTGTATTATTCATTGGTTGTAATTAAAATCTTAGACAGTTCCTTCAAAAGACGGCTTTTGGGTATACGTCGAAGTTTCTGCTATCAAAGCTTCATCAGTGACCCTGATAATATCTCGCATCGAAAGCCAGAGAAAAGCATACTGTAACTTCTATATTCCTTAACTTTAATAACTTGTTTTAGTAACTTGGTTTTATCCATTTAAGGAGAAAAAAATATATATAAATTTTACGTACAGATTTTTCTTTTCTTTCAGTTTTAATAATATAAATTACTCATATGACACATAAAAACCCTTGCACATTTTTTTTGCAAAATAGTGTTGGGCCAGAATTTAAATTCCTTATAACTTCCTTTGGAAATTTTCTTTGCAGTTTTCGACATGCTTTTAAAACCATTTTTTCGAGTGATTTCAATTCATGCTGAAAAGAGGTTCACTAACCCAGAAAATATGACGCCCACAAAACACACCCTCCCTAGAAAGCAAGAGAGAAATCAATATAGAACGCAGTAGACGAAACGGAACAAGAAATTAAGGATAACAGGCACATTTTGGAGAAACTGACAAATAACTGCTAATATACTGAAACATATACTTCACAAGACATAGTGCAAGCACTGAGCCACAAAATTAAAACTCTGGTACATGTATGCTGTAGCATGTGGTAATCAGCAGAGAAATAAGTTACCAATTAGCATATTTATTCGGTTATAAGACGTGTATTTATCCTTCTTTACAGAAAGGTTGTAAATTGCTCTTCTAGTAATTCAGATATTTTTTTCTCGCCCAAGACAGTCCAAAAGGTCTAGATCCGTCTTACATTTCCAAAACAATGTCAAAGATCCAGATCTATTCGTCTAACATGACGGATCTAGTTCTTTCACATTCCTTGGGAAAGGAAAAAATAGAAAGTCTTTTAAATTAGTAAATACGGTATCAGAGGAATACCAATGAATTTCAAGTAATTATTAAATCCCGTGATGAATTACATGAAATCTGTTTCGAAAGAGCACCATTTTTAACATTTGCATTGAATTCGATGTCAGCAATTAGTCGACAAGTCCTTGATTAATTCCTTCCTTGTCAGGATATTTCGTTCCCATGGCAGAGAAACAGAGCGTTATAATGAATCGTTTGAGCAGTAACTGCATTTTAGGTCGGGTGTAAATCATTTAAACTCAATTAAATAGCGCATCATTTTTATTTTCTTGCTATTTTACGCGCAAGAATGAAGTTATTGTCTATATCCTTATCAAACTCATGTTTTATAAACTGTTACAGAAAATAAATTGCAATATACATTCAGATTTCAGAGCCGCGTACACGAGAAGTTTAAATAAACTGGCCAAATAAGTTACAAACCACACTATTTTGCTTAATCAGCACATTTGTAATGTCAAAGTTACATTGTTTATTACCAAAAGATTAAAACAACTAACATTAAAAAATCTGCCAAATATTTAGAAAATATCTTCAGTGGTGTATCTTCACAACGATTTATTTTAAAGCCACCAGTATCTTTCGACATGTTTTAAACATTCCAAGAGTATCCTTTTTGCGTCATTTTATAATACAAATGATAGAAAATGAAAAGGGATTATTACACAAATTTGAGAAACTTTGCAGAAAATCAATGAAGCAACAGATATGGAACTTAGCACATGACAGAAAAAATATTCGTGCTTATTCGTTGAAAGTTTATGGGAAATTTTGTCCAGTAAAACGTTACGGTAAAAAATGACCGTTTGTTGTATGAAGTCTGTGGGAACAATACAGGTGGGGTTCAACTTTTTTGGCCAGTATTTGTTTGACGTTGAGAAAGAGTCAATTCACATTTGAGAAATGTTCTCATTTGAACTTGACCATTTGGTGTTGGTATTGTCTTTCGTCATCTTTTTTTCTGAAATCATAAAAGAGCTGTTCGGTCTTCCACGTTTCAATCGCCAACTGTCCAAGCATCTGGGACCATTGTAACTTACGCCGGCGTAGGCTACGAACGTCGGAGCAACTTATTGCAACGGGCGTACTTGCGACTGGAGTAGGTCTCGCCTACTTTTTTTCCATATCTTTGTTTCACCATAATTTTTTCCTTGAATTTTTTTAGCATAAATCAATTTGGCTTTTCTTATGTCATCATGATAGCTTTGCATCCTTAGAAATCAGTCTGGCACTTTATATATCATTACGTCGACTTTGTATCCTCAGAAATCAGTTTCACTGTTCTTGTGCAATCATGTCGACTTTGTATAAAAAAGTCTGTTTTTTGTGTCATTATGTTGACTTGTATCAATAAGCCCCGTTCTCACTGTCCCGGTTTAGCAAGTAAGTGATCCGAGGGAAACCCTGTCGAACCGGGAGAACAACCCTTGCGGCAGTGGGCACGATCCGGGATGAACTCTGTTGATCCGGCTAACAGCCCCGGTTGGTTTAAAATGTTTTATACGACCGGGAGTCACTGGTAAAGTATCAAGAACCGGCTTAATCCTGGAATTACCGGGGAAGGTTGGGGTCTCATATTGAACTCTAGCAGGAAATTAAAGATGAGTTGTCGTTCCTAATAGGTAAGAAAATCGATTATGGATTAGCCTCCCTTCCGCTCTACTGTCAGGTTCTAATCCAAAACTAGGCCAAGACAGGTAGGTATTAGACAGGTATTAGCGGCTGGGATGAAATTATGACATGAACATGTATTTCACCACTTGCTACGTCCAAATATGATCAAGTTATTGAAAGGGGAATCTGCATCAGACGTTTAAGGTGTACGACCATGAAATTTTCTCAAGCCGATCATCAACGCCTAGAAGAAAGAAGAGAAAACGAAGACTTTATATGTCGTTATTTAAAAAATGGTTTCAATATGCTGAATAAATTGGTTTGTTTGTCTGTATCAGTAATAGGCGGCACTACTGATAGCATTCTCGAATAGTTGGTTTCTTCTTAACTGCACTTCGGTAATGTTATCAATTAAATACAATCTATACTGCACAAACAATTACATGTATTTTTATTTTAATGAAAAGCGCCGCATTCAAAAGCGATATCAAATGTGTGAAAAGAACTAAATGCAGTTAATATGGATCAAAATTTACTCAGTATTTGTCTTGAAAGATGTAGACCCATAACAGACACCGCAAACGCGGCGTCTGATTAGGATTAACAATATTTGCATAGGACAGATTGGGTTTTCTTTTAAAAATAAAGATAAATGGTAAACAAAATATATAAAACAAGACATAGAGAATATTCACTTGTTTTAGGTAACCCAGACGTGTTGAAAATAGAAGCAATTTTTCGAGTGCGTAGTGATATTTTCAACCCATGTGATGAAATATTTTACATATTTACCGAAAAAAGGTAAATTTTATTTTTATTTTTTCTGTTAAGGACGAAGACGGCAAACAAACCGCTTCAATGTGATTAAAATAAACGTATCCATTTTAGTGCGACAGACGCGCGTTTCTGTATTTAACTTCTTCAGTGTCGCTTACCCCAAAAGTTTGAAAGGAAAGAGATGATCGGCAGGTCTCGGCAGGCAATGAGCATCCCTGTCTGAGCCACACTTATTGTCGCACTCCACGGGACACATTCGCTGCAGACATCAGGTAAGAGACGCCTACGTATTAACCCGCGAGCACAGGCGTCCCCCATCAAGCCACCTCAGTCCCTGTGTCTCGAGAAAAGCAACAGACAAGGGCATCAGGAAAGAGATGCTCGATGCAGCAAGAATTCGCAAAAAGTCAAAACAGTTCAAAAGAATGGAAGCCAAACTCTGCTAAGACTGTTTTCCTAGTCATTTTTTCGTCAATTTTGCTTGGCTCTTGGAGTATAGTGGATATCATATTGGGTGTAAACGCAGTTTGAATCTATAATGTGGTTAACAATGTCATTTTAATGAATGAATAAAAATAAATTGACGAAGAGTTGAGAGCACGAGTGGTGATTTCCCCCGTCTCGTAAGCAGGGTTTGGGGCATCTTGCCCGAGAAAATTTTAAATCTTAGAATTGCTGTTGATTCGTTTTGTCAGCATTCTGAGAGTATTTTTCTGCTAAAAAATTTCTTCCTAAAAATTAAGTCATTTTTTCCAGAATATGCATACAGTTTCTGGATTTACCTATGTATCTGTTTGTTTCAGACAGCCAAAATAGCATTACAAAACAGAGCTCCTGATAAGGATGGGTAATTAGGATAATTTTGTGATATATTTGCTTTTTTTTCAACGTTAACATATACTGTGTACCACTAATTAGAAATTTCTCGATGCGAAGGCTCTAATTAGGGGTAACAACTATAGAGAAATATCGAAAATTTCTCTAAATCACCGTTGTTGCCCCTTTTTATCTGGAGCACTGCAACAATCAAAAAATCGACCGCTGCAAAAAACTAAAGTCTCATCAAAAGTCAGAGTCTACATGTACCCTCCCTCTGCCGTGATAAACCGTAGCATTCTGGTGTGATGTTGAACCCCGGCTTTTGGGCCGGCAGAGCTCAGATGAAGAACGGTTTAGCCCCGTTTCGTACCGGTGGAGGCAGGAATTGGAACGGTAAGAGCCGGTTAATCAGCCGGTGAAGCTCCGTTTGTAGCCGGAAAATGGCGGTACACCTACAGTTCGGGCCGGTAGATCTCCGTTTTATTAGGGTCTGATCTGGTTTAACACGGTTCGTGCGGGATGATCCCGGATCCACCACGGTTGAAGACGGTGAAGTTGCAGTGACATAGGGTATAATGTCCCGGTATGTAACAAATTCTAGACCAGGGACACACCGTGGGAATGTCGGTAGTGTGAGAATGCATCTTTTTAGGAAAAGGGTCCCGGATCATCACGGTATACCGGCTTTTCTTCATCGCTTGATACCGGGACCAGCACCGTGACAGTGAGAACGGGACTTTAGAAATCAAGCCGTTTTTGTGTCATCATATCGACATTGTAAAGTAGTTTGGCTTTTCTTGTGTCATTATGTCGAATTTTTTCGACAGAAATCGATTTGACCCCTCTTTTGTCATATTGGCGCTTTTATGTCATCAAAAAGCAAATTGGCTCTTTGAATACAGAAGTAAGGATCAGTGTTTCAAATTAAACCACGAAGTTTAAAATTTGACTATTCACTTTTTAATTAATTGAATAGCCTATATTCGACCCGTTCTTTCAATGACACCTTTTAAATGAAAAACTGCTCTGAGTTCTATTGGAAATTTAATGCAGCCTCTCTTATATATTTTACAGTTGATTCCATGAGTTTGATGAGAAGAAAAACAAACAGTATAAATGCACACTTGGACTGCAAAATCATTCGATTAGAGTGTAGTTAGTCTGCTTTTAATTAATGAGGATTGTCCATACAGTGAATTGGCAAACTGCACGACGTCGTACTTCTACCAAACTGTTCGGATTCGCAGTCTAATCCGAACATTCGCAATTCTTATACACCTCCATACCTATTTTCTAACGACGCGGTCAATTTACAGGCACTGTTGATTAAGATTTCTCTGTATCTAAGTTTATCATCCTTGTATAGACAGTTTAATCTTAATCTCAATAAAGCCTTTCAAAGCACACAGTAAACGTGTTTTCAATTTGATTAAAGTCAAACCGCTTATTTCTGGTTAAGCTTGGGATAAAAAGAAATTGACATGGATTATAACTATCTGTCTAAGAACAAAATGTTTTTAATTACTCATGTCATTGAAACTTGAACGTTAAAATTGAAAGTTACATTGTGCGTCCCTTCAGAGCTGTGTGTTGTGAAAATGTTAAAAGACTGTTTGTGAAAATACTATGTCCAGCCAGGTAGTTCGCATATCATTTGAAATTAAAAAGACCGCTATCAAAGGAGAAAGAGAATAACTTTATCAAAACTGGATATAACATAAAATAGGAGTACCACATCAAAAACTAACAACATACATGTACCACAAATAAGATCAGTAAGCTGACTGGTTTAAAAGTCGGAAATGCCTAAGTGGACCAATGACAATAATTCCATCTCTTGTAATTAAAAAAAAGCCAAAAGATTACAAGGTTATCTTTATCTCAGCCCAAACCCCAAACAAAGAGCAAAATTATTATGACCCTAGTTCAATTGCTTTTTCCCTAATTTGGCGAACAAAACCGTCAATTACTTTCAATTACTTGCGTACATTTTAATCGAGCGGCTATCTTTGAGATTATCCAATTTAGGATAAAAATCGGATTAATTGTCTCGTTGGGGCGCTTTTGTAGGAGGCTAAACATTATTTAAAGGCAAGCTTCATGTACTATAAAAACCTGCTCATGGTCACCTCTGTTAAGAGATAACCTGTCTTAAGCAGCCACATTTACTGAGTCCTTTGAACCCAAATAAAGGGCAAATGAACTTGTATTAAGGGTTTACCTGTCTTTAGCAGACAATTTTGTCCTTCCCTTGGGTGACTCCTTGAGACAGGTTTAACTGTACATGTGCTGTGTAACAAACAAGAAGTTTATCATTTCTGCGTCCCTTTTGACGTCATATAACTGAAAATTGCAAGTTCAATTGCACTACTTCAGCCATTATTTGAGTCTACTTCAGCCATTATTTGAGTCGATTTTGCATTTGTTCAGATCTTTGGCAGATCTTGAGAGATGAAATATGCAACCCTGAGATTTAACTCCAAAAATGTCAGCAGTAATCTTACAGTTCATCTTGTGAAGGCAACTCGAAAAGCAAGTTACAAATGAGCCACGACACGAGAAAACCAACAAAGTGGTTGTGCGCCCAGCGCAAACTCAGATCAGCTTGGGCATCCGCCCAATCCGATCAGACTCTTTGACAAGCGCTTAAAGGATAGCTAAGGGTCTCAGCTACCTCCATGCGGACAGCGAAGACCATGATTAGACTGGGCGGATGCCCAGGCTGATCTGAGTCTGCACTGGGCGCACAACCACTTTGTTGGTTTTCTCGTGTCGCGGCTCTAATTACAAGCGTCATAGTCTGAGTTTCATGTGATTATTAAAACCAAAACTGAATGACATAAAATCGGATTAGGAAAGGCATTAACCATTCAAAGGTATCTTTATTTGAAAACTCCATGATTAATTATTCCCCTAACATAACAGTTCCCTTTGCAAGCTGGGTCTAATAAAGCATTCGAGTAGTTACAGGATTTTAAAACACGTTGTTAAACGAGTAAAGTTGACTCATCGTTTCAAATACATGCACCTTGTAACATTTTCTTGAAAAAAAACTTGCTTTCCTATACTTCGGTTTATGAAACAACATAAAGTTTGTCGACCGCAACTATTCATTGAAGGGGACTTAACTCAGTTCTCGGACAAAACAAATAAACAGGATTAACACCCTGGTATACTAAAATGTTTCGACGAAAACGAGCTTCCATATATACTAAATCAGTAGACATCACCTACGGAGACCCGGTACAAGGAAATCGGAGGTTTGAGAAACTCAAAGGCAAATAAATTAAGATACACAGTATTATACTGCACTTCAATTGCTTGATGACCATTGGTCACCAAACTATAAAAAAGTTTATGCAAATTATTTTTATCAAAGTATTACCAAACTAAGTATATTTGCAGTTAGTTACACAACTTGACAAACCGTCTGGAACTACCGCTAATATTGCCATCAGAACTCTAGCTAAGTGGGAGTATTTAGTGATAGGCATCAGCATAAAATGCATAGTATGGCCCTAATCTGAAGCGCCTCGACGAGATGATTCAAATGAGGAATCGCAATATAAGTTTATAGAAGAAATACGAGAATATCATACAATATTCATCAAAATTAGTATTCCGTCACATCTAGGGCCATGGTGCCAGGCCGGAAGAAACTGACTTGAACAGAACTGACTTCATGGTATCTAGAGTACGAATCACAGACACATCAACCACTTCTAGTTGAAATTGTACGAAATATTGAAATAGCTTAACCCATTGATGACAAATGGGATTCTACTTGGCTCTTTGAGCGAGTCCAGCTCTAGTGTAAGGGGTGTCACGTTTAATTAATTTATACTCATTTATCTTTTAAAATCCAATACTAAAGGCAAACAGTGCAGACCCTGGTCAGATGCAATTTGTGGCATCTGAACTTGGGCTTCACTGATATATTTCTGCAATGTCAATGCCAGCCTTTCTGCTTTGAATCGTTGACTTTGAGGTGCAATATTAGCGTTGGTTAAATAGCGCTGTATTAAATAGAATAGACGCCAAGCTGATTACAGGGACTAGTAACAAGATACTTTCTGAATTCAGTAGAGTGTCACTCGGAGTTCCTCATATTATAAATATGATAATACTCCGAGCTAACAATATCATACATCCGAGATTTCTTTACCCAAAAAATTCGATACATCAAACTTCCGTCTCGGTAAAAAGACAAGCTTCCTATCAGATTGAAAGCTGATAAGGTGTTTGTCACTCACAAAAACGCCATATTTTTTGACAGCAGTATAATTTTTGGCAGAAAATATCGCTTTATTCAGAATGAAATGGTTTAAGTTTTATCCAGCCTTGAAAATTATGAAATTTCCAGTTGGTACTAAATTTGAAATACAATAAAACATGTCAGTAAAATTACTATCTCCCATGCTTTCTTTGTCATTATTATTTGATATTTGCCTGCGTACAAAAGCTCGTGTCTCAAGGAAATACAGCGAAACGAATACTGACTCTAGTCCAACCGCCTCCGTGCCTTTACCTCCGAGTTTCTCGAACACCCGATTCCTTGTATCGGGTTTCTCTGGGTGGACATGCAGACAGCTAGCTTATGCATCATTGATTTTCAGACAAGTTATCACGCCGGCAAGTCGGTTTTGATTCCCGTGTGAGACGAACATTTATTATTTTATTATTTTTTTTTTGTTATTTTTTCATGTATGGGAAAACTAAGGGTCAATATACACACCCCTACACTGCACCATTTTTTGGCACCAAACTGGCAATAAGCTTACAATATCTGCTTGGTCAAAGATTTTATTTCGAAAATTGCAAATACAAGACGCACTGTTGTAGTTCATGTTGAAGTACTTTCCACTCAACAAGCCCTTCAACTGTCGCTTTCTGTGGCACACTTTCACGACATATGTTAGTGGTTAATTCGGTCAAGGGGTGGAAGAAAAGTTGGGGAGAGGGAGAGCAGAATATCCCAGGCCCATAAAGTCTAAATGAAAATGGGGGTTCTACTAGTTTTAAAAGAACACTAATGCGCATAATTATTCTAGGGCTCACCGCTGTACATACGCATTTTATCATAGTCATTCGACTATGCACTTTGAGTCTTTTAAGCGCGACTTTGCGAAGCAAAGACGTGCTTATGCAATACCCTTTTTATGTGTCCGCGGGCGCGTGCTAGTGCGCGTGCGCCTTTGAAAAAAAAATATGCACCTGTTGCGTTTAGCTCAGTTTCTAAGTAACCGTAAGTACTAGAGTCTTCAAACTTGCTAAATAGAAACATCTAGGGAAGATCCACTGAAAGCAGTGATGCATATCGGACCAACGCCTTTATTCCACGGTTGACTGAACAAAGGAAAAATCACCTGTTGCGTTAAGCTCAGTTTCTAAGTAGCCGCAAGGGCTAGAGTCTTTAAACTTGCTCCATAGATACATCTGAGGAAGATCTACTTCAAGCAACGATGCATATCGGGCCATGACCCATATTTTACGTTTGAATGAACTTAGAAAAATATTTATCTTTAAGATTTTAAACAGTTTTCAGTAGTGGAAATCAGATTTTCAGTACTTGAGATTGTTGGTACTTTCAGCCCCAAGTCTAACTCTTTGGAATACTAAGGTTGCATTCAGTGTTTCTAATGAAATATGTATCGAAAAAGACTAACAGTCAGGTGAAAAAAGGTAAACATGTCAGGTGAAAAAAGGTAAACATGTCTTATATTACAAAATAAATGTGCCTTAAATGCTTTTAAGAGAGTCCCGAAAATCAAACATTTTCAGGAGGAGATCCCCATACCCCTAATATCCCCCCCCCCCCCCCCCCCCAATTAGAGGGGGAACTCCCCTCTCATGAGCCGGGTCGCGTAGCGCAATCGGTAGGGCACCTGACTCATAAGTCAGAGGTCCTGGGTTCGAAACCCGGTCTGGCCACTTTCGTTTCGCCTTCCGCTGATTCAAGAAGGGCAGTTGTCAGTTACTGACGAAAGTATGTGCACTTAGTACTGGTTAACCGCTTATGAGGTCTAAGCCTGCCCAGGAATAGCGTGGTTAGGTTAACTGACCGTCCCGACATGACCTTAGCTGCTTACCGTGGACGTTAAGCAAGAAATAAATCAATTAATCCCCTCTCATGCTCTTCCCCTCGCACATTCGGTGCTTGGCTCATGCCTTCGACATGAGCTGACGCCCTGAAAATCAGGGCGCTCTATCCAGCCCTGCAATTCGTTTAATTATTTCTTCATAACTACATCAAAAGTAGCATATATTTTCTTTTAACGATGATTTCTACTATATGTACACTTGAAGCGCAAGGCAGGTGCCGAGAGGACAGGGTGACGCAAGCTAAACTAGCGCCAGCGAACGACATCATACATCATCTTTATGTCGCATAAACGTTGTTTGCCATCTGGGTGGTGAAGGACTATGATGAAACACTGAAATTCTAGTTCAGTATGCAAATTATCCGGTTAGATCAATTTTAGATCAATACAGTATTATACGGTTGACAAGTGTTGTCACGCTGACTTAATTTAGCACGCGCATATGGCTAGTAGCATGTACATGTAGAACCTCATACATGTAACACAAAAGTATTAATAGTGACCACTTTACATAGTATGAAAAGGCGTTTTCAACCTCTCTGATGGACTTAGTCTCCGACTGAAAATCTGTTATTTTCATTTTCCTGCGGGACAGCTCGGCATCATTCGAACGGCTACTGAGGAGATGGATGAGTGGTTGGATGATCTGCGGTTTTACGTCTTTTTTTTCAACAGGATTACAGTCATATCAGGACGATCGGAGGGTTATAATGAAAGGCTGTGTACAATGGAATCCCGTTTGCGGCTGAAAAGATTTCCGCCTCAGCAGGAATCGAACATGGGACTGCTAGGTCAGCAGACCAGCGCTTAACCTACTGAGCTACCAGGGCTCCTTACTGATAAAAAATAGGTGGAATTCTAGCACTACATGTATCAATATGCATAGCCTTGCCTAGATTTATCAGATCATAAAAATATGAGCAGCGAAAACATGGCTTGGCGATTCATGAAAGCTCAACTATATCTGTTTTATACAGTATACGATGGTTCTTGTTGTGTGTGATCATCATTGTTTTTACATAACAAAATACAAATTAAAAAAGAACAGAAGTTTATCACATCAGGGAATCGAACCTGAATCGCCTGCGTGGTAGGCCAAACCCACATCCATCACGCCACGCCCACTACCACGTGGATTAGTGAAACTAGAGAAAGTGAGCAGGGGCTCACATATATCCCCGACCAGTGCCCCATCCAGGACATGACCCCAGTACTTAGATGATTTATATCAAATGTAATGCTATGCAAATATCAGGCAACAAACAAAGATAAGAGCAATCAAAAACGTTTAATGCAAAACTTGGACAAAGGGACTCCTAATAGTTGACACCCCGGCCCCAGGAGCAAACCCAAATGCTTCTATAGACATTTCATATGAAATGTAAATGCTGCAGAGATATCATGAACACTTATGAAAAGGATCTGAAATATGGTTACAGAGATTTGAGCAAAACAAAAGGTGTATAACAAAACTTTGGCTTAATTTAAGCCGTAATTATTGATCAATGGCCTTACCAGAGGCCTGAGGGGCCTGACCACGGGGCTGTGAGATATTGCACATCAAAGGCAGTGCTATAGAAACGTCAGGAACTAAATATAAAATAATCTGACAAATGATTACAGAGATATGAGCCAAACAAAGGTTTAACGCAAAGCTTTGACGTAATTTAAGTCATAATTATTGATCCCTGGCCCTACTCAGGGGCCTGATCCCAATACTTAAGCATTTCATATCAGATCAAAAGTAATGCTACATTATCTAGATATGAAAAGCATCTAACATGTGGTTTATATAGCAATCAAAACGGTTTAACACAAAAATTTGTTGTAACCTAAGTCCTATTCATTGACCCCTGGTCCCACCCATGGGGCCTGATCCAGGCATTAAGATATTACACATCAAAGGCAATGTTATAAAGCTATCATGGCCCAATAATGAACCAATAATATTCTGACCAGTGGCTACACAGATAAAGGTTTAACGCTAAACTTTGACGTAAAAGTTAACTAACGGACGGACGAACTAACGAACGGACAAACGAATCGACGAACGGATAGCATAATAAAATCTATATACCCCCTGACATTCTTCGTATGCCGGGGTATAATTGGCGGGGTATAATTGGTTATCCCCTCGGAGATAACCAAATTAATTTAGGAATTTATACTCGATTGTACGCCGTTTCCTTTTCCTGACATTAGCTTTATAGCCAGGGAATTATTTCGGGCACAAGAGAATTCTTCAATAACCTTATAATACTTCACTCCCATGACAGATACTTATATTATCACGTGTTGGTTAGGACAGGATCTGTTTTTCTTCACTATACAGGGTTGATGCTTACTCATGATCCATCAATTCTGTTTCATTTGATGCCGTTCATATATTCAAGGAATAGAGACATGAATATGTCTTCGAAGTTCCGCTTTACTAATATTTAAATAAACTGAAATTAGACATTGCTTACATGTAAATTCCCTCTTGGAAAACATTTACAACTTGTACAAACCAAATAATGTGCATAAATATAGTTCACATACGTACATCCAGACCGAATAATATTGTGTTTTTTTTTTCAATTATTTGCATTGGCTGAAAATGTTTAAATTTCCAGAATCAGGTTGGGATGGAAAAACGCATTTAGCAGCAGTGCAGTCAGGCATTTGGTACACAAAACAGTTCTTAAATACAGTCAAACCTGTCTTAAGGGGTCACCCAAGGGAAGCCCTAAAATTGGCTGCTTAAGACAGGTGACCCCTTAATACAGGTTCATTTGCACTGTATTCTGGTTCTAGGGACCCAGAAAAGGTGGCTGCTAAAGGCAGGTGACCCCTTAATAGAGGTGACCACATAAGCAGGTTTGACTGTATAGCTTGTTGTGGAAGTAAACACGCAAACACTGTCATCCAAAGGATATGTTTTTTCCAATATTCGTGTTGTTTAGTGCAAACAATGATTTTATATTGTCTGTCATTGCAAAATAGAGTTTAAGAAAACATTAATTTCCCTTATTCTCCGTTTATTGAACTGTCTGAACCAGAAGACAGTACTACAGTTGGATTGTCTAAAACAGAGTCGGGTAAATTAAGACAGGGGGATTAATTCGGACATACTATTGCAAACACTGAAAATCCAGATGAGACGGCTCATAATGAGTCGTCTCATCAGGATTTTCACTGTTTGGCCAGTTATTTTTGTTTTAGTTCAAAACAACTGACATACAAAGGAAGCAATGTCACTTTCGGAATTTACCCGCTGTCCGAAGTTACCCGATTTTTCACGGATTTCATGGGAAGAGTCGACCACTTTTTCAAATGGAAGCAAATAGAATGCCTCAAAATTGTATCCTTTTGTAAACTTGGCGGAAAACAGCAAAGTACCTATGTACCATTATTTCTCGGTCTTTGCTGCGGGAAACATCGAATTGTCTTGTCACATTTCTTTAAACCCGTCAGTTTTGTCGAAGAGAATTTCGTCTTTAATTAGTACACGCAATGATTAAACAAATTACTGAACTTTATCCGGAATTTTCAATATTGAGACTAATTCGTACAATAATAGAACTCGGACAATACAATAATTATATCAAGTTTATCTGTATTCATTTGTACTAAGTACAGATTGTTATCAACGAAAGAGGGCTTTGAAGATGAAATTTAATTTCCGCTAGGACTTAGATTTGGGGTCATTATACAAAACACCGATCAAACATATTCATGTCTCTATGCCTTGAATATATGAACGGCATCAAATGAAACAGAATAGATGGATCATGAGTAAGCATCAACCCTGTATAGTGAAGAAAAACAGATCCTGTCCTCACCAACACGTGATAATATAAGTATCTGTCATGGGAGTGAAGTATTATAAGGTTATTGGAGAATTCTCTTGCGCCCGAAATAATTCCCTGGCTATACAGCTAAATGCAATGCTAAATCGATGAACGGGGGTGCGACTGAGATTATGAATAAGATTCCTTTCTTCTTTGACCTCTCACATTTACAAGACATACTGGTTCAAATCTTTTTTTAATCCTTTGGGCCGCGACACGGGAAAACCAACAAAGTAGTTGTGCGCCCAGGACAGACTCAGATAGCGAAGAGTCTTGCCAGACTTGGCGGATGCACAGGCTGATCTGAATCTGCGCTGGGCGCACGACCACTTTGTTGGTTTTCTCATGTCGCGGCTCATTTGTAATCTGATAATGGCTTAAAACTTGTTGACACGACATCGCATTACATAAGATTCGTGATTTATAATTTAGACAGGTACCGGTTGGCTTACATCAAAATCACCACATGTCACATAGTCATTGACAATTCATGTTTCACGGTTTATAACTTTGATATCAACAAAATACTTTTTGGGTAATCCAAGTTTGCTTTTCACATTTAATGATTTGTAACACTGATATCTACAAAATACCCTTTTTAAAAGTCCTATTTTGTTCTCAACATACTTTCGGCAACGAAGCCCCATTATAAATCTATAGCTTCATTATACTGAAAGATTACTAATTTTGATCATGTTAGACTGTTGCGTAGTAGGATTATCGCGTCCAATAAACAAGAACATTTGTCTTTAACGAGGAACGAGAAATAGTGTTTTATTGGTAACTTTACATTAGTTTCCCATTTGCGCTAATGTGGAATTGGACTCATCTTACACAGCCTACCTGCTTTGTTCGTGCTTTTGAACGCTCTCGGGTTACTGTGCATACGTTTCTGACCTTATGCGTATAAAACGTATTCTTTTATATTGTTTTCGGCGCGAAATTTCCTTTTTGTGCTAATGAGTCGTAAAACCCATATCACTCACTCACTCACGCTCTCGGGTGCGCTGTTTTGTTTTTTCAGTTGATGCGGTAGAGGGTACGTTAAAAATTGAGATACAGATGCTGTGCAAATGAATGTACTTTAGGAATATTTACTGACATCAAAATTATATTTTTTTTGGTGCATTTTACTTATACGTAAACTATGGTTCTTTCCCGAGACAATCAAGCACTCTCATTCAGTCGACATTTGAGTCAGAATTAAATGCTAATGAGCACTTTTCTCCAAATAGTTCCGTATAAAATAAAAAACAAAAATAAAAGATACACCAAGCTGTCTGAAAGGGATTAGATTGGTTTTTACAATGCAGTATAGGGCATTCAAAACATGCGGATGAAATGGCAAATAGTGTAGACCCTGATCAGACAGTTCCTTTAGATCAAGGTCTGCAATGTTTACTCAGACCAAACCGTTCCAAAA
Organism: Ctena decussata; assembly: GCA_963989385.1. Taxonomy (NCBI): domain Eukaryota; kingdom Metazoa; phylum Mollusca; class Bivalvia; order Lucinida; family Lucinidae; genus Ctena; species Ctena decussata. The sequence continues at coordinate 67,710,669 of OZ022512.1, forward strand.
CTTAGAACTTTCACGTTATCTCGTTTTCGAACGTATTGATTTGCATGTTTCAACTGATTAAAGTATATACGGATTCAATTAGAACAATTCTGTCAAGACGAGATTTAAAGCATGAGCTAACAAAACAAAGATTCTTTAGGAGAGAGAGAGAGAGAGAGAGAGAGAGAGAGAGAGAATGCACATTTAAATACAAACTGATGAGCTGGGACATTGTAAACAACATCTTATGAATAGAAGTTCTACTGAACAGAAAACGCAAATTAGCCTAATCTATTTGATTTAGGAAGCCAACAGAATAAAACATGGTTTATTTGAACATAATTTATGTAACAGTTACTGTTTTCATGTACAAACTGACATGCTAATGACGGACACCAGAACTGTCACTGTTGCAGTCGCGCTTATCTAACGAGGCTCCAGTCCCTGGGTATGACACCCTAACAGCAGATTACCTCTGTTTGCACTGTCACTTGCTTGCAAACGTTCAGCCTTGCCAGTTTGATAAGGCGGACGCTACTGCTGACTACAATTGATTTTTTATCTGCCAGATTTTAACAGCTAGCTTTGAAGAGACTAGAGTCACCGCGAAATTAAATTTTATTTTCATTGTACAAGATAGATATCAAATTTGTTGAGTCTTCTGTTTTGTCAACAGATGTACCTGCTGCATGAACGAAAAAAGAATTTTTACTACAATGCTTTTGTTTTTCATTCTCTCTTTTATCCATCCATTTACTGAGAATTGGTAATTATCATATCAATCTTTTTTATCAGAGTTGCACTAACAAGCTTGATACCACTTGTCTTCATGGTGACGATTTATTGTTCTGTTTGCTAGAAAAAAAATCCTAGTTTTGACCGGACGAGAGTGTGTATCAGAATATATTTTTCCATCATTTGAATAACCAGTGTGTGAATACAGAGAAAGATTTCTGCCAATATTTACTAAATGGGGTATTCAATTCTGTAACCTTAGGACGTGTAAACAGTCGGGAGACTTATTGATTTCCGTCACCAACATTTGTGATGGTAAGTCATGCACTTGAAATGATGGCTTATCATAACATACTAACTTAAATTTTGACCATGAGATATCATCATATGTCTGAGAATGAAGCATGATGGAAAGCCATGACGTTAGTTTCTTCTGGTGTTATGGATGACCATAACAAAGGTAAAAAAAACTTACGTACTTTTCTGCTGAGAAACTGCTGGAAAAATTAGAGTTACTCGTATGCGTTACAAGGAAAAAAAAGAAAACTCCTATTGCAGATAATTTTGATGGTAACAATTTATAAAAAAAGAGAGTGAAGTGTATTTTTCTTGGAAATTAAACATCTTATACACAACACTATTTACCTAATTTTGACCTTAATTTTGTAAAAAGAAATACAGGCTGTTTATACCTAGATATACGAGGGTCATCCAAAAAGTTCTGTCACTGATATACATGTAATATCTCCATAACTAAAACATATATTAACCTCAAGATGATGCCGCTCTTAAGACATGCCCTTTGTAATATCGCTGTACAAACATAATTGGTGTATCTTTACAAGTATCTTAACAATCTGTTTAACAAAAGGTATACCCTTTCTAAACTGGCATAACTTGCAGATGGCCTGTTTGAAGGGTGCAGCAATTTCTACATTAGCAATGTCAATAACCGTAGGTCGGTGTCAATAATTCTACAGATACAGATAAACATCACACAAAAATTCCAGAGTCATTCGATGTATTTTATAAAGTTTACAGTTTTATGTATGAGAGGATAGACGCAGCCAAAGCCTTATATAAATCACTCGACAAGTTACATTCTATGGGCCATATATTGCGTTTAATTAACGGGGTTTTATTAAGAAAATATTATGTTCTTTTCTTATGGCACTTGAAATTTATATTTTAAGCATTCGCCTATTTAATCTCTTTAGATACATGTTATGTGGCAAACTATTCAAATCACATTTATAGCGTAAACCATGTTTCCTAGTAGAGAACAAATACAGTTTAAAGGAAAACATGCACACCATATCCACAGCATCTCAACAGAAGCGTTTGAGACGCCCTTATCGTGCGCATGTACTAAAAAAAATTCCGAGAAACTGAGGGCGCTATACTCAGTCCTTATATAACTTAATGCGATAAACACACCGTTTGAACCCAACATATGAAAGCACTGAGCCAGAAAATTGTGAACGAGAATATGGGCCTTATAAAACAAAACTGCGGTAAATACACCGCTAAAATACCAAATCAAGTTTAATAGGACATTAAATTGTTCGGAAATCTAATGCCAAGAGGCCAGCTCTTTCTCAGCAGTCACAAAGCACAACAAACCAAGACTCCGAAATAAGAATGGAAAGCCGAACTTCTGTAAGATCTAATTATTTGCTGCCAGGATCATCTCTGTTTTAGGCAAGTTTACCTGGAATGGCCCTGGTACAGTGATCCTTCGTCCTTTAAATAGAGGATCTTACATGAGTACTCGTGTATTATTGAATTTATTAAACGAGTTGGGGAAAAAGATAAGTTGCGAGGCTTACCGAGCATCTTATCGGTTTTCCCCAACGAGTTTAATAAATTCAATAATACAGGAGCACGAATGCAAGATTCTGTTTATCATATGACACTAAAATTGCATTTTATAAGCAAAGAATCAGTCTCTATAAGGCCATTTTCATGGCTAAAACCGATTTTCTGTAAACTTTGTATACTTAAACTGATATGTATTGACTGTCTTATGGTGCAATACCAGATTGTTTGTTTCACTGGTTTTCGCTATATGCACGATTTAAGTGGGTGGGGTAATTCCACCCCATTAAAAGTATAGTTACAAAAATGCTATTTTTTCTATTTCAAGTTCATGCTTCAAAATGGTGGTTGCTATAGGAAAAGTACACTTCTGGACTTAAAAGATGATGATAATATTGTTCTGAAATTCATACCAGAATAGAGTTTATATTCGCTTGTAAGAAGTACCCCAATTTCAGTATTTTTTGTTCTCCGACTTTACGAAAAACCACAACACGTTCACAGTTTTCAAGATTTATTAAAAATCTTTTGCTATTATTATGTTGATATAATAGTCATTGCAGGCATATGTCAGAATTAATTTTATGATCATTGATATGAGAGTTATCTCCTCACGAAATTTGATTTTGTCCGTTTTTCAATATCAGCATGCATTTGTCATTCCATAGTACTCTAAACCGCATTTGGAAGTTAATAACACCTTTTGATGCAAATATTTGTTGATTTTTGTAGGCATTGGAGTTACTTTTGCATGCGACGATGTCATATTTTATGTAATTTTGAAAAAAGGATACCTTGCATCTGGAAAATTAACAAATTGCCAATGACTTACAAGCAGGGTTTGCTTAGTTTTTGCAACCTCATTACATTCATGCTAAATGCTTAAATTAAAGTCCTTATGGCCCATTCGTGTTTTTACGCTGGTTATCATTCATCTTCTTCAGAATCGCTAGACGTACTCCATGTGTCAACAGCAGCATCTTTTACATAATGAATGTGCATCTTGCTCGGTTTGGCTTCACTGTTTTCTGTTTCGTTGCGGCAATATCCTAAATACCAAAGCACTGAAGCCACATGTGCACAACACCCAACGGTTACAAAGGTAAGATGGGTTGTTGAATCAGCCAATGGCAGGATTAAAAAGTGGAAGGCCCTCAGCAACACAATGCCCAATAGCTAAATACCATATGTTGGAGACTATGTAAGAATAGTATGCTCTTTGTGTAATGCATTTAGATCTCCTTCGGTAACGAGCACAGATTCAGACAAAGTCATTGCCAGACATATGGTGGCTCTAGCAAAATCTCCAAATAAGCTGCAGGATAAGGTTATGAAAAGTGGTTGGGATAAAAAACGGGTAATATGAAAAAAGATTGATGACACAAAGCTTGACAATTTCCCAGAGTTGACTGAGGATGAACTCAGGGACCTGACAATGGGAATATATCAACTTAAACAGGCCAAATCCTACACGGATGAACACTTTGACGAAAAGGGATCATATGAGATTATGGCACACAAAGAAAATGACGGTCTCCCCGCACTCATCTATAGTGCAGATTATATTTTCCTTTTGGTCCTTTGAGATCATGGAATATATTCTGAGAAGTCAGAAATGATCATACGTTTAGATTCATTTTCTAAACAATTTTGAAATATTTTGGTATTTTTCGACGTATATCAGTCTTTGAGACGACTGCCATGTTAAAACTGCAAATTTACTGTTTTTTTCCTCTGGCTCCTTGTGCCAGATTTAAAGGGTCACTGATGAGGCTTGAATAGCCGAAACCGCGGTATGGCCCAACTTCTTACTTATGAATGTTTTCTTTGCTCTTAAAGGATCTAAACTTTTATCATTATTCTCAAAGCACAGATACGTTCTCGTCACACATCAAATAAAACATATAACTTGTGGGTTGAATACACTCAAGGGCTGAACCCAATCACTGGATGGTATTGTGGGTGCAGAAGTGATGCTCGCACCGTTGGATGTTGTGCACATCAGTGCTTTGGTATTTAGGATATTACCGCGACGAAACAGAAAACAGTGAAGCCAAACCGAGCAAGGTGCACATTGATTATGTTAAAGATGCTGCTGTTGACACATGGATTATGTCTGGCAATTCTGAAGAAGATGAATAATAACCAGCGTAAAAACACGAATGGGCCATAAGGACTTTAATTTAAGCACTTAGCATGAGTTTAATGAGGTTGCAAAAACTAAGCAAACCCTGCTTGTAAGTCATTGGCAATTTGTTAATTTTCCAGATGCGAGTTATTCTTTTTTCAAAATTACATAAAAAATGATATCGTCGCATGCAAAAGTAACTCCAATGCCTACAAAAATTAACAAATATTTGCATCAAAAGGTGTTATTAACTTCCAAATGGAGTTTGGAGTACTCATGAAATGACAAATGCATGCTGATATTGAAAAATGGGCAAAATCAAATTTCGTGGGGAAATAACTCTCATACTAATTATCATAAAAATAATTCTGACATATGCCTGCAATGACTATTATATCAACATAATAATAGTAATTTGCCTATTTGATTCACTAGTGGATTATCGTTTTTAATGCATGGCTTTATAACACTCTCAGATGCGACGTCATATGATAAAGACAAATATTCTCAAATATATAGAACACACCCTCAGTATTTATTCGTTTAATATGACTCTGTTATGTCATTACATGTACCTATGGAAGAAAGGATATTTCCTTTGATGAAATAGCAGTGTCACTGGGCTGTTGCATAATAAGATCATGACACCAAATAAACAAGAATATTTGTCTTTAACTCTGCAAAAAGCAGAGGACAAAATTTACGTCTGCAAAACTTCAAAATATGTTTCATCCAACTAAACTGGTCAAAATAAGTTAAGCCCCATGTCAGTTTTTTCCATAGGTATAATGTTAAATGTCCAATGTTTAGTTGTTTATTTCAAAAATGTCTAAAACAATTGAGCACTCCAACTCAACTCAAATAAGACAACAGTATCTTAGGTGTAATTACACAAAGTTTCAATTGAAAATACCGATTGCCTTTCGATATGTGCTAAATGTTCCAAGAGTACCCATATTTTTGTCAATTTTACTATAGGAATGATAGGGAACGAAACGGGACATTTACTGAAATGTGTGAAGCTCTATAGACATTTTATCAATATAAGTGAAGCCTTGCATATCTTAAGACACACGGCTGCTACTTCACTGAAAATTTTATGCAATATTTTTTATTCAGTAAAAAGTTATGATAAAACAAACATAGAAGTTTTTGCATTAAGTCTATGGGAAATTTTCGACTGGGGCTTAACTTATTTTGACCAGTTTATATCATATTGAGCATTCAAAAACTAGCGACCGAACAGTGTTCAGCCATACTAGTCGGCTCATTATGAATCGCCTCATCTGGATCTTCGCTATCATACAAATTCAGCCATTATCGTTTTTTTTGCGTTTTAAGGGCTAATTTTGTATCAATATTATTGGAAGTTTGTCCGAAAATGTGCGCGCTAATCAGTTTGTTTCATGCTTAAAGACCAAAGTCACGTGACGAATGACGTAGGTTGTTGCCCAAGGATTTATGTATTCATTTACTTATTTTGTTTTGAAAACCTTTTGAACACTAATGACTTTACAAACTTCAGAGTTATTAAGTACATTCATTTTAACAAGAAATGTCTACTTTAATTTGATCAAACCGATGATATAACTGAATTATGGTTATCTTTATTCCTGCGTAAATAGGATGCTTTTTATCTACTGAATTTTAAAGACTAGCTTTGAAGATGAGACTAGAGTCGCAGCGAAATTGGGTTTTATTTTCATTGTGCAAGACACAAATCAAATTTATTGATTCGCCTGCTTCATCAATAGACGCATCTCTGCATGAAAGGAACTAAATCTTTACTGCAGTGCTTTTTCTTTTTATCCACCTGTTTATTGAGTGTTGGTAACTTTCATAATGACATTTTTATCGAAATTGCTCTTACAAAAAAGTTTCAAACACGTTAAAACAATCTTTGGTTATTCGAATGGATGAAGTGTCGTCAGAAATATGAATTCAAAAAGTATCACTACGGTGAGATTAAGCATTTTCTCTCTTTTGGGGGATATATGAGACAAAAAAAAAAGAAGAAGAAAATGTGCAAAATTAAAAGACAAGCCGAATTCGTGCAAGTAAAACAAGTTTTCAAGTCTCATTGCGTAAAAGGCGTAAAAAACGTTGATGAGAGAGAATGAACTTGTATAGTAAATATATATATGACTGTGATAAATAGGATTGCTGACATAACCGCCCCCGCGCCCCCCCCCCCCCCCCCCCCCCGCCCGTCTCCCGCCTCGACCCAGAACACCCTTATCAATAAAATCTTCCGCTATTGGGCGAGTGATAGCAATTGCGCAATCGCATGCAGGTATTTCAAATTGTATCAAAGGCATAAATTCTAATTTTATCAAGTGTTATATTTTTATTGTAAGCTTATAGGATATAACGGGAATCCCCGCAATGACGTCATCGGATGATCACGTGGGTAGCTTGGTTGGTAAAACATTAGCAGCGGACAGTGTTTTTCTATAGGATAGTCTGAAGTTTAATCGCTAAAATGCGTCAAAGATAGTTAAAATAAGTGTGTATCAATAGCTACCGATTTAAAACAATTGAAAATAAGGTCTTAGTCTCCTGTCATACGAAAAAGAAATCATTTAATTAATTGAATTCATCTAGTAAAACAAGTTATTAAAACGCGTATTTGGATAAACCCATCAACTTTACCGGATTGTTTTTCTTAATAACTACGACTGAAAAAATATTAATAGAATAAAATGAAAATACTGTAGATCAGTATCTTAAGCTGTTATACTATAAATTATATTTATTAGTATAAATAGGATAAGATGAAAAAAATAATGAAAATTAGATTATTATATCTAACAGAACTTAAGCGGAATTACTGTAAAATATCAATCGGATTTAGGGACAAGAAAATTAAAAATAAAAATAATAGAAATAATAATATCTATCGGTTGCGATTTCTTAAAATTCTATAAACAATAAAGAAAAAAAGAATAAATGAATAAAATAGAGGAAGCCCTACATTTGTGCTAACGGATAATTAGCCGCACTCGGCGCACCAAAAGTTTATTTTAGATACATGTTTATTTCAAATTGTCAACATGGGACACCAGCGGTGCTTTTTGAACTGTGATAAGATGTCCTTGATCAAAGGATCCACTGAAGACTGCGAAGATACTATTACACAATAGGAAACAAACATTTTTAATTCAGAAAATTAACATAGTATACAGACTCAGATACTTTTTATTAGAGTATCTATGATAAAAAGTATATATTGTATTTTGTGAATGCGAGATCTAACAAGTTAAGAACAGTTTAATGCTAACAATAATTCAATGATAAAATTGAATTTCGCATTTCATCTCGTTTCAGAGTAAGCTTTTAGCTATATCCTAACACAAGTAAATGCCGCCTAAAATATTGATTTTAAAACAGTTTATAAAATTCTATAATAGAGCTAAACCAACAGTATTTTTTTAAAGTTACATGAAGTTCAAAAGCTTGATCTAAGAAATACAAAAGAAAAAGATATGCATCTGAGTCATTCATCAAAGATTCACTGCCATTTATTCAGTCATTCATTCATATAATGGTTTGTTTTTTCCGTTCGTTCATTCGTTGGATTTTCCGTTTCCCTTTTTACACGCTACATCATCTAGACTTTTATAAATTTGCAATATGAGCATGTGTGATAGATAGGGAAAAAATGTTTTTGAAGCATCTTAGCACGCAAATATATCATCAAATTCAATTTCATCAAAGAAAATATAAGCCTTACGTATTATCTGTCTAAAACATTAAAGGTTTGCTGTTTTTAATTCATATTTTACATAAACAATCACGCGCATTAACTATATTCTATAATACTGTATCAACCTTTCTGCCAACCATACTCGGGGAATCCCCCAGGTGTCTTATCAGTGACGTCACGCTTTTATCTACTATATTTCAAACCAACTGGGTTTGGCTATATATGCTTATTAGTCTATAAAAGCAAACCTTAGGTTCTAAGAGTATGCTTTAAATATGGAAGATAACTAGTCACGGAGCTTAATTGTTTCGAGATGTTTAATTCCAGCACTTTCTTATCACCCACCAATCGTCATGATATGACTTTAAGTCACTGTTAAAAAGGTTAAAATCGCAGTCCATCCATCCATCCATCCATCCATCCATTCAGCACTTTTGGTGACTGTTGGCTCCGGGACGGGGGTAAAATACACTGTAAATAATGTTTTTCTTTTTTTCTTCTGTTTTTTTTTTCAAACATTTTCTTTAATGGTGAAAGTTGGCTGAGCTGACAAAATAATTACAGATACAACAAATACTTATACAAGAGAGAAACAAGTAAAAAGTTGCTCTAGTATAGAGCAAAGGAGGAAGCGCTGCGGAAAACAATATTTAAGACTTTATTATCCATTTTTAGTAACTTTGTTTACAATACCCTATCGAGGTATCAATGAATTAAAGTAGCGATAATATTTATTCTTAAATCATTAAGAATGACACGTAACGCTGGATTGTGATACATGTAAGTATTGTAATTTGGGACAGCACAACATAAAATAAGGCCATATATACATTATGGACCAAAGTTCTGCACGGTCACAGTTAATTTCACAGTTTCAAAAACTTAAGTTAAACTATTTCTACCAGTTTTATTTATAGAGCAAAAAAAAATGTTTAAGCTTGGACGAATAGCACCGAGTTTTAGACAGGCACCCTACATTTACTTTTAAGTTAAAGGACATTAACATTGAATTTCAAAGTGTTGTGGCGTATAACAGAATTTTACAACCTTTTATTCTTTGTTAGATTGAGCTTGAAGCTGTCCAATAACTTGTACTCAAAATAATCTAAGAAAATGTCAAGTTAGGAATTAGTGTGTGTAGGAATTAGTGTGTGAGTCAAATGACGTTTTTTGCAAAACATTGCGTTATTTGTTTGTTCTGTGACTCTAAAACTTTTATTTATTTATTTATTTATTTATTTATTTATTTATTTTGGTGAGTGGGAATTAAGATTAATAGAATGATAACGTGTAAATTTTCTGATGAAGACTGACTAGTTTAAAGGCCCATGCCAAACTTTATATGATAGTAAAATACCTAAGTATGTTTTTGAAAGATATTGATCTCGGTCATGTGTATGCCTTTATGTTTTGGGGTTATTTTGTTTGTTTTTTCATCATTTTACAAAGGGGAACAATTTGTTTTTTGTATTCCTGGATAATGTAGCCTTTCCAAAAGGGACTCTACTGTTAAAGGAAAGAAAATGCTCCTCAAGGGGCAAGTTCTTAAGTTGATCTCCACTGTGAAGGGAGGCAAAAATGAAATTGGCATGAGTTGCTTCCTCTGAAAAAGTACCCATTCACCGTAAGCACATTTTATGTGTGACACAGCTCTCATGAAAGTACTGTAAACCAGAAAATTTTAGCAAAGCTGAGTTTTAGAAATTGTTTCCAAGTTTTGTATTTAGCTTCTCATAATGGTTCTTTGATTTTAAGACAACGGCTATTTCACCTCAGTTTTACTTTCAAAAACTTTGCATTCCTGATTGATTGATTGAATGATTTGGGTTTAACGGCTCTTTGAGACAGTATTTCAGTCTATATCGGGCCGTCTCCCAGAGAGAGGGAGAAAGAGGAGAGAAATGATAGATGAGAGAAAAAATGTCCAAACAACCACCACCCGCACCTACTGCAAGCACAGTAAGCCCTTGCCCTACTATTGTCCAAATCAGCAGGACGCCCAGGCACTGGAAGTTACATGCAGCACCATCGCACCACCCGACCACCCCCTTGCATTCCTGAAGTTTCGAGTACATATTCAGAATTTTTCCCGACTTAAAGTTCCATAATGACTGCAATTACTAGGACAGAAGTGCCCCAGAATCTATAATTTGGTTTAGATGGAGACAAGGAAATCTCAAGTCTCATGCTTGGCAAGTCTTGCATGACACCTATTTAATTTGAACAAAAAAGGTCAAGCTTTCCTCTTTGGGATTTCAACGAATCACTATTTCTTCGCCCATTAATTTTTATTTGATAAAAAAAAAAAAAGATTTTGAACCAGGTCATTACTATATTCCTTCATTTGACTTTCTCTTAATGGTTCTGTCCGTAAGCCTAGGCCATGGAAGCTGTTTCAGTCCGTCAGTCATTGCTATTTTATCTATCTCTTCATACAACATACACTCTCATACATGTATGAGTATTACATGCTATTCAGAATGATACAAAATCAGGGTTCAGAGGTTACAGTTTTCTACCCCGTACTCACAATTATATGCAATTGAAATTGAGCCGTAAAATCATGGTCATGATAATAAGACATACGTCCGGGGATGGGGTAGGATCAATTCAGCTGAAAGAATTTATCCTGTGTCGTAATATTAACAGGAGATGCGCCCCTTTCTGTTTCACGGAGTCAATTTTCCCAATATATTCCAAGCAGGCACATGACGTCGAAATGACGTGATGACGTCGCTTCAACGTCAATAAGACATATTTCCGACGCAATGTGTCCGCTGGTTGCTTGTAGTCAATGGAATATAGATTATCTTATCTTTTCCACTCCATTCCATTCCAGAATTCAAACTCTGTGGCTGTTTAGAACTGTTTAAATCAATATTATAATCATTATGCATAATTAAGGTTCCTCTTCACAGTTGCAAGAAAAAAAATAGGACCATTTTTTGCATCATACCAATACCTAAATTATATCCCTGATTGTCTCCATTTTATCCATATTCTCAGAAAAAGTGCTTAAGATTTTTTTGGTTGTCTTTGCACAATATTTATTTTACCAGAACACTGTGTTTTCCTTTGATAAAAAAATAGTTATCAAAGATTTCACTTTTGAAAGGAAAAAAAAATAAAGCTCTTTAGACAGTTGTTTAAAGTTTGTTACAACTATGCACATAAATATTTTATACTACTCACTACCGACTCCTACCAATTTTGATAGTGAAAAAACGACCGAATACGGAAAACCAGATTTTTTTTTGGCCACCCTCATGCTTTCTGGAGGCGGCCATATTTGAAAACTGGGAAAATCATGGTATGCCAGTTTTCGAACAAAATTACGATGAGATCTTACATTTAGCCAACTATCAAGACACACTTTCTGAAACTTCGATACAAAAGCCCTCTTTTAACACATAATCGATTAAACGTTCTTGCTTTAGTATCGTGTCATATTTGGAAAGAATTGTGTTTACATGTATTTGTTTACATTTGCTTCGTCTTCGATTAACTAAGATTCCAACGCGTAAAATTTAACCGAACTAATTTGATCGAAAATATTAATATTATGTTCATATTATGTGTTGAAAGAGGTTTACTTTGATTTTTTATTACATATAAGACTAGTTAATGTGTCTACAAAAATTATTCTATCCGTAATTGTATGAAATGACAAATTTATTTTGGAACTCCTTTTTAGCGCAAGCACTTCTGCTTCTATGCGGAAATGCTCTTCGGTCGTAAGCAGAAACTAGAAAAACTTGGCTGCTGAAGCTGACCTTGGCTGATGTGAAGTTTACATCAAGTATTTGCCGAGTTCTGACCTATTTACACATTGGTAGGTGTGAAAAACGATTGATCGCTCGTATGATTATTCAAATCTTCATCTTGTAGGTTCACTAGCTGACCTGTCAAACGTTGTTTTGATGACGTAGCGGTCGTATTTTTTATTTTTTTTCAAACCACTTTTTTCATTAAATTTGTAATGTCATTGGTAAGTGTTGTCCATTTTGTGGTCCACTAAAGACATAATAACAAATAATAAAATGTGTTTGTGCATGTGTTTTTGGTTGTTCACATATGAGGGCCAACGAGAAACATCACTGAAAATACATGAAGAAATAATTTTGCTCATTTATTTGGTTTATATTGAATAAGTTGGGTGTACTATCATGGCAAGTCTTAAGAAAAACTCACACAATTTGGAATTGCAAGGGGAAGACACCGTAGAAAGAGAAAATATCTATGTCTTGGTCGAAAGAGCTTTCAGTTTTCATATCATTTCAAAGATAATAACTCGGACAATGTTGTGATTATCAAGCGCACACATGGTGGCAAGAAGTAAAATAAAAGGCTTGGAAAAAACGAGCACTGAAAAGATTTTACCAGTTATATCGATTATATCCCAGTCGGCATGTGACGTCATAATGATGTCACTGCAACGTTATTACATGGCATCAATGTCAGTACAGTGTCATTACGATGCAATGCGGTGCGTAAATTTACAGGAACAGGCCTAATTACTGGATCGGACCGGAACGGACCCATATTATTCATATTTCCAGCCATTTTTTTAGATATTTCGATACAATCTGCGCGCGCAGATTAATTCCAGGCCCTACCTGTAACTAACATGTGTCATCTTAACTAGCAATCCCTGATTTCATCCGCCGACTTGACACATATAGAGCTACATATATCCTATGGATGAAATGTTGGTCATGATACTATGGAACGAAAATTCAGGATCTTTGTGTTTTTCATTCTCTCTTAGTCTTGGACGAAAGATAGCCAGATTTTTTGTATAAGATTATATGATTTTGATATGAAACACATATGCGTGGGGTATTAAGAGGCCTACCCATGGCGCAAAATGCTCAAAGAGTATTTTGACTGATATCTCTAATTGGTTTTGCGCTAGAGGGCATACAGAATACGTGCAAATATTAAATAAATGTGTATTTAATAAAAATATTACAAATATCAACTGAAGACAAGGAAAACGGATCCTTTCCGGTAATTCAGTCCATTGCGGTCCGTTCCAGTAAATTTACGCACCCGATGCAATGTGCCTGCTGGTACGTGTTTTGCAATGTGCCTGCTGTTATGTGTTTGGCAATGTGCCTGCTGGTATGTGTTTGGCTTCAAATATAAATATGAATATGTGTTTCTTGTCATCCTTCCAAAATATGCGCCGGGCCGCGTAGCGCAATCGGTAGAGCACCTGACTCATAAGTCAGAGGCCCTGGGTTCGAAACCCGGTCTGGCCACATACTTTTGTTTCTCCTTCCGCTGATTCAAGAAGGGCAGTTGTCAGTTACAGGAGAAACTATGTGCTGTTAGTACTGGTTAACCGCTTAGGAGGTCTAAGCCTGCCCAGGAATAGTGTGGTTAGGTTAACTGACCATCCCAACATGACCTTAGCTGTTTACCGTGGATGATAAGCATCAAATCAATCTACCAACCTTCGAAAAAAATCTAAACTTCAGTTTACAAACCTTTCAGAACTTGCTGTATCAAAATCAATAAATAAACTCATGTTCAAATACTTTTCAGTTAAAATAACAATTTCTGTTGGTGCATTCAGGCCACCATACTTTGGTTCACATTGCTCAAAAAGTAGTTCCAACATGGATGATGTTTGAATTTTTTTTTATGGAATTTTTTTGGAAATCATCCATTTTCGTTGTAATTTGGCTACTTTCGTTCTTTTCTCATGTGGCAGTCCTTAAATACAAGCATAACAAACATTTTTACATCATTATTTTGCAGATCGTGAGTGAAGGGAGATAAGTAACATTTATGCCGAAAACTCTGAAAAAAAGGAAAATTTCACAAAATAGTGATTTCTTAAAAAGACTTTTTCCGCTTCAAATTTATCAGCATTTCTGGACAGTTAATCTGGTATCTAATATGGCCAGAATTTTATGGTGACTTAGTATACAAATTCAAAAAGATTAAGGGTAGGACTGATTTTTCTGATCAATTCCGAAAAATTATAATACGTCACAAACGTATTGGCTATAATTTAAATGTTATGCGACAGTCTGCATGCTTAGTGATTAACCCAATCACGGTTGATAGCTTTGCTGCACTCTTTAATTGCACACCGGGGGATCGGTCGTCAGACTCTATGATGGCCCCGACCTAAAGCTATATATTTTAGTTGGTTGGGACCGGAGCCTTTTTGTCTGTTGCTTGGTCCATCGGGGCTCAACTGGTGACCTTCTTTTGCTTCAGATTTCCAGTGGGGTTGTTTGGCAGGACAGGGATCTCCACCTGTCAGACGGCCCGTTGTATCTGTTGAGTCCTCGTCTTTGCTTCTTCATGGTGTTGAAATTTGATTTATGTGTTTACCGTGATGATTCATTGACGAGTTAGAGGGTTATCATGCGAACCGAACAACCAACTAAATGTTTTGTACCACTTCAGAAAATGAGGGTGAGGTTGGGCCTGTAAAATCGATTTAAGCCCCCCAGTAGTTCATTACTGACCGTTCCAAGGCGGTAGTTCTGTTGTGGTTCTCTGTTGCCTGTTTTTGGTGTCAGAGTTTCTGTGATGTTTTACCTTATGTATGTTCTTATTATTTTTGGTTCGGTTTGGGTTGCTGAGTGGCCACCTTTTGGGAACAAGCTGCTCACTCGGTTGGCCATATGTTCTCTGTATCTTGATTATTTGTAATCTTAGTTGTTTCCAACTATGGTTTGAGGGCTGGATTTGGATTTTGATTGTTTCAGTTCCTGGTCTTTGCATACTTTTTACTTTTGACATGGAAAACAGTAAAAAAATCACTTAGAAATTTTGCAATATAACTGTTAAGAGGAACCTTAAAACAAAGCAACAAAATAGTTATTAAAGTGCCAAAACGGTGATTAGCTCCGTAAAATGAGACCACGGATGGATATATAAAAGAAATGCACGTTTTCTGTTCGTGCCCTAATATCAGATCTATCAACGGTAATGATATGGATAAACCGATTCTAAAAATAAGGCAGTTACGCAATAGCTGAGTTGCATCGCGCGGTCTTCGTCGCGTGTCGATGACCTCAAGTCTTGTAGGTCATATATGAAAAGAGACTACCTAGAAAAATCGAAAGGATAAAGACGATATGTATATGCTTTTAAACTTTTCTTTCTCGCTAAACAATTATTATTTTACCCAATACCATAAATGCTAAACGCTAACTTGATTAAACCTTACAGTGCAAAAAATGAAAAAAGTAGTATATCTGACTTATTTGCAACAATACAATGGGTTTATCAAAGCCGATAATCCTTTCGACATTTAGGACGGAAAATAGTTCCATGTTTTTATCCCGAAATGTAAAAAAATAAAACAATAAAGATCGAAAAAAAGATATTTTAATGTTATGTTTCAGATAATTTGATGTCATAATCGAAATTTTAGTGATAAAATATGCATGAAAGCTCAGTTTTTAAGTCGCTTATAGCAATACTCAATAAAACAAATCTACACCCAACGCCTTCCCAAACTCATCACAAATAGCACTGCGTTGGTACGCAGCGCAATTAGAATAATCGGTATTTTAAAAACTACCAAATGACTCAGTTGTTTTAGAAAATGTGAGCTGCGACACGACAAAACCAACAATGTGGTTGTGCGCCTAGCGCAGACTCAGATCAGCCTGGGCATTCGCTGTCCGCATGGAGATAGCTTAGACCCTTAGCTTCCCGTTAAGCGCTTAGTGAAATGTCTGATCAAACTAGGGAGGCCCAGGCTGAACCGAGTCTGCGCTGGGCGCATAACACTTTGTTGGTTTTCTCGCGTCACGGTTCAATTATGTAGATTTATATTCCCCATAGTTTTCTGCAATGCCGAAATGCTCATTGTAACTTGGACTTTTGTGTGAGCCTTCGTCAGTAAAATGGAACTTTGAAAGAGAATTAAATTTTAGCAGTCATTAAGTCAAGAAAACCGGATATAACCCTGGTTCGTTTCTTGTTTGTCCAATGTAATGGCTACTGGTTTGTTTCCGGTTTGTACAGTGTAATGACTGAGACAATGTAATTCTCTATGTTACATTTTACTGACGAAGGCTTAAAGCCGAAATATTTAAGGTGGATGGAATGCAACATTGATATACATGTAGTTCTTTCCTGTGTTGGAAAGCATTTGAGCCGCGACACGAGAAAGCCACCAAAATGGTTGTGCGCCCAGCGCACTCAAATCAGCTTTGGCAACCGCCCAGTCTGATCAGAGTCTTCGCTGTCCGCATGGGGATAGCTTAGCCCCTTAGCTACCCTTTAAGCGATAAGCAAAGGGTCTGATCAGACTTTAAGGATGCCCAGGCTGATCTGAGTCTGCGCTAGGCGCACAACCACTTTGTTGTTTTTTTTGTGTCGCAGCTCAATTTTCTTTTTTTACATTTTCCAAATGCTTTATGATGCTACGTACTTACTTCATTTTGAGACGATCTGATGACTCTCTTTTACAAATGAGCCGCGAGACGACAAAACCAACAAAGTGGCATGAGCACTCAGCGAGACTCAGATCAGCCTGGACTACCACCAAGTCTGACCAGACATCAGTAAGTGCTTAAAGGGTAGCTAAATGTCTAAGCTACCTCCATTCGGACAGCGAAGACTCTGATCAGGCTGGGTGGATGCCCAGACTGATCTGAGTCTGCGCTGGACGCATAGCCACTTTGTAAGTTATCTCGTGTCGTGGCTCAAATGACCTTAAAATGCAACAAGTAGAACTATCTCTTGATCATTCATTTACTGTTAACATAGATTCAGTTTTCATCGTCTCCGAAGAGTCTGGCAATTTCAAATTTTAATATACAACATCTAATATTCACTATATCTATATCTATAATTGCTTTCATGCATCCATTCAATAACGCTAACACTTTCGATAACGCTATCATGTCTTGTATTTCGTCTAGCGTAGACGACCTTTGGCAAGGCGCTTTTCGTAAATGCCATTCGCGTGCAAATTGCGTGTTCATGTCTTGTTTTTTTCCTCTAGCGTAGTCAACCATTGTGCAACCGGTAGGGCACCTGACTCATAAGTCACAGGTCCTGGGTTCGAAACCCGGTCTGGCCACATACTTTCGTTTCTCCTTCCGCTGATTCAAGAAGGGCAGTTGTCAGTTACTTGCGAAAGTATGTGCACTTACATGTAGTACTGGTTAACCGCTTAGGAGGTCTAAGCCTGCCCAGGAATAGTGTGGTTAGGTTAACTGACAGTCCCGACATAACCATAGCTGTTTACCGAGGACGTTAAGCATCAAATCAATCAATCAATCAATCAATCAATCAATCAATCAGATCCCATATACATCTCGGCCTCAACCAAAAGGGAAGAAGTTAAATGACAACGTTAAGACCCAAGCAGCCATTTGAAAGTATGACGAACACCTGACGTTCAAGGTCTTCTGGCTGAGCAAAGAGGCATAAGGCACAGGGGAAGTAAAAAGAAAATATGGACAGCCGAAAAGATGGGCAGACGATTCTTAAGACTTTAGTGTGGACAGAGATGGATTTCGACAGCACAACTAGGGCAACTGAAAACAAGATCAGGTTGAGAAAAGTTATCGCAAATTCCTCTGCTGTCATATCCTCGAAAATTTGTGCCTGCCTTCAACCCCTATTAAAGCTCAGTGGGTCAAAACCTCATTTTTTTTATACTTTTCAATGAATTATAGAGATATCTCGGTGAAATCGAAACTGATAATCTCACTGTTTCAAACAGTGAAATTATTACTTTCGATTTCACTGTTTCAAAAATAGGATTTTTATGAAATAGCCTCAAGTGTTTTGTTGATTAATTGACTAAATCTTATCTGGCTTGACAAAAATTACGTCACGCATGTTTGTACGTCATTACGACGTTAATGACGTCACAAAGCGCCAAGGTAACATTGTTACTGCACGCGACGTCAGGCCGTCTAAGTCTTCTGTAGGCATTCTTTCTTTGCAATTTTTTTGAGATCTGTTTATCAAAATGATATTTGAAGCATTTTTTATTTTTACATTTGCAAACTTTGTTTACAACCAATATCATACCCAATAAACACGCTGGGAGCTATGATATGGGCCATATTTGCCCCCCCTCTCAAAATTTATTCAAATATTGTTTGTTTTCATTAGTCACCTTATCAACAATATAAATCTAGAAAACGGAGATGTTACGGCGTGTACAAGGAAAATTACAACCGTTTGTTTGTTCATACATTTCTAGCCTGTTTTTAGCAAAATTTAGGGGGTAGAGATTCATTTTGCCCTATATAACAAGGAAAGGAATTTAAAAGTAGATGATAAGTATCAGATCACATAATGTATGTAATAGTAATACTAAATCTCTTTTACATTTATTGGTCTGCATCTTATCACGTGTATAAAGGGCGATAACTCTTGACTGATCACTGAAATTGTCGGATTACAGAAACGCTTCATTAAACAGTTTTTCAATCGAAAATTAACGTTTAACGGGCCTGCAACAATTGTTGTATTTTGTCTTTCAAATGAATTTAGATAAACCATTCATTTCATGATCAATTTATGTGCAGTAGTCACTTTTTCTCGGAAAAGTACATATAAATCTGAAAGAAATCAGAAGATTAAATATTTTTAAAAAAATATGGGGGTATGGACAAATTTTGCATTGTTCTTGAGAGTTGATGAGTTGAAAATAATAGAAAATGGTTACACAACAACGAGGATACTGTAGCAAATTGAAATAGTTTGCATTCGAAGTAAAAATTTATTTCTAAGAAAGAAAAAAGGGAGATAACTCATGATTACATTGAAACTGCATAGCAATTAATGGTAATGAACACATATAGTTCTATAACTGCTGACTTGTTTGGCAAACATAGGCCCAGATTTGTTATAAGCTTCCTTTTATATACTTTGTTATGTAAACAAAATAAAAATTAAATTTTTACCCTACCCGTTTCCATAGCAACCATTTCTAAAAAATCAGATGGAGCGAAACAAGACAATAGACATCTTTCATACTTGTTTTTATCGTGGGGCTCATCATTTTCGCACATTTTTTAAGTTATTAATATGCCCACCATATATGTAATAAAAAACTTTTAATTGCAGCTAATCGGTTGACTTAGTCGTGCATTCCATATATGAGAGTGGGTGGGGTAACTAAGACACTGAGTTATTCATACGGTAATACTGGGTAACTGGTTATTCACAGTCTAGTCATATTATATTTACAGCCGTAGGTATTGGAAACAAAGGGCAATGAATATTTTTATTAAATTATGCATTGCTCATACTTTGCCATAGCCGGAAAATGGAGTACTACACAAGTTTTTTAGAGCTATGGCAAAGTCTAAAAAAACATATAAGAGGACAATAAAAATATGTTGTTTTTTTTAGACTTTGCCATAGCACTAAAAAACTTGCGTAGTACTCCATTTTTCGGCACCCGGCGCGTTTTTCTCGTTTTCTCGTTTTTCTCGTGGCTAGCAGCATATCAAGATCGCGCGAGTGAGAATATCGCATGACAAATAACTATTCTGAATTTCTGTCACTGTTAGATCAAAATGACTCTGTGCTACAGTTGGTTGACCTATTCCGACGCACTCGCCTGTTTGGAAGTTTTTCGATTTTATCTCCGGAGGAAAACAATGTTTCGGCGAAATATGTTTATACGTTGTAACTGCTGGGAGAGGACTATATAATGTTATTAGAACTTGTGTCCAATCCCATTGTGTTTATACAATAAAATATATTTAATCTAATCAGACAATACCCAATTTGATATTACTTGGTTTCATTTTATGAAATGGGAACAACTTTAACATGCATTTTAAAGAGAATCTTATTCTGCACCCCCCCCCCCCTCCCTACACACACACCAAACACTATTACCACCACTTTATGGATTTATGAGTATAAATACCGCCTTTCGGTCCAATCTTTTATGCGCTGTCCAAACTGCAACAATATTGCAGTTGCATGTATCCTTCAGAATCACAAGTTGTTTCTGACAGCAGGTGAAGCGTCGTCATGAATGATGAAGCGAAAAACTATATTTTGCATCATATGCCCTAGTATTACTTACCAAAAAGAAGGTAAAGCGGTCTTTTTGTGTTGTTTTATTTAGTCATATATCTTGGCGATCCGTAGATAATCTACCTTCAATGCCAAAAGAGTTCCGGTCGCACGCGCGTCCTTGTAAGTCGGCCGTTGTCAATGACGTTATTTTATTAAGAAAAGTTTAAAATTAGGTGTCAGCGCAGGCAAGTGCACAGCTGACATTTTCACACATTGTTGATGTTCTTAAAATGCATTATTATGCAAAAAATCAGCTGTGCACTTGCCTGCGCTCAGGTAGTTTTTGGCCCAAATGCAAGACGAAAAATGGCCAAATTGCCCAAATCAGCTGAGGAGGGGTACATTTACAGGCTCATATGAAGTTAAATATCATTAGAATATAAATTATTTTAATCAGAACTGATGCTTAAAGGTTTAAACTAATACATTGAGTGAACAGAAGTTAAAAAGTTGCAATTTTGAAAATCCATAAATGAGGGGGGCCAAATATGGCCCAAATCATACCAGGTCCTTTGGCGCAAAACGGCTAGAGAAAAGGTATGTTTCTGTCGTGATGGCTGACGCTCTAGAATAAACAGAATTAATGCGATTTTTAAGCATAAAAGAAATAGAAGATTTGACTTTTTCTGTGTAAGATGAATTTTTATTTCACTCATGAACACCAAAAGTGGAATTTGGGGCTGGGAGATGCAAAGATGTAGTGTGTGTGAGAGGGAAGGGGGTGTGGACTTGAAAATATATGACATAAGGTGGGATTTTTGATGAGATGTTTTATAATGTCTTTTTTGCCTTGAAATATATGTTGTGATATCTTAATAGAATCTCCCCAGCAATGCAATTCTAACGAGAAATCACAGCATATATTTTAATTAAACCACATGGATAAATTATCTCACTCCTTATTATCTTGAGGCCTACATATGTACATAACACATAGGCCCAGATGGCGGGGTTAAAGCCCCAAAGCCCACCCCCCTGTATCCGGGGCTGACACTGCTATGTACTCTATCATTTTAAAGGGATACAACTTTTGTGACTTCCTATTTACTTTCTAGTGAAAAATCTTTCTCTGAAAGGTCAACTTTTAAAGCAAACAATTGCTCCTGGCGGAGCAATGAGTTGACCGCTGTTGAGAAAGTAGGCGAGAACAAAATTAGAAGCTGCCTCGCCCTAACAGTGTACTATAAAACTTGAAGATTGTTTTTTCTGTACTGAGTCTGCGTTGTAAATGTTAACTTGTCTCTAGCTAGACGTATGCGGCTCGTATGGCGATATCAAGACCTATTTTCTGTATCTAAAGTCTCCCACCAATTCATTTGGCAAGGCCGTGGTTAATTTTAACATCCCACGCGCGAATATCTATTCAACAGGCTTCTCTCATTAATTTCTTTTTTGAAAAAAAAAGTTCTCTTGATTTTAAGCTTGACAGTTTATTTCTTTATAGAAGCTGAACTATAACCAACCATACCTCACAAAAGGAACCATTAAAAACTTGTCTATTTCATTTGTTTACTGATTTGTTGCTTGTTTTTAAAGAACTCTCCAGTCAAAGCTTAATAACCCCCATAACCTTGAAATGTTGTAGGTGGGATAAAAAAGGATCAGTGGTAAAAACAGACTTCCATGCGCAGAAAATAGGTCAGATAAAACAAAAGCTTAATTTTAGAAGTGCAGGTAGTGGTTGTTTAAGTTTTTCTTAAATGTAACACTTATATTGCCGGAAACAACAACCTTCTTTCGACATAATGTCAAACGCTCATGCTCGCGTTGCTATGATGCGTTGGATGCAACGTGTCATTGCCAAACAAAAGACATATTAAGTTAATTGTACCTTAGATTCGAACAATGTTACTCCTCAGAGTCAATGTTTTTGCATGTGTGGCTTATGAGCAGCGTTCTAAAGTATGACATATACTCGGTATGCAGCTGCCATGTATGAATGGAGTATGTTAAATCTTTGGTTAGCAGTTCGGACAGTAGAGTCGGAAAATTCTTGTGTCACAATACTAACAGTAGTTTTTAAAAGCACACCTAAAAACAATATGTTTATGGTGAGTTGTTGTTATACGTTACAGTGCGTCCGTCGTCTTTCCGTCTATCACTTACTTCAAGTGAGATAATTGAGCCACGGCACGTGAAAACCAACAAAGTGGTTGTGCGCCCATCGCAGACTCAGATCAGCCTGGACATCCGCCCAGTCTGTTTAGGCTCTTCCCTAAGCGCTTAAAGTGTAGCTAAGGGTCTAAAGCTACTCCCATGCGGACAGCGAAGACTCTGATCAGACTGGACGGATGGCCAGGCTGATCTGAGTCTGCGCTGGGCGCACAGCTACTTCGTTGGTTTTATGGTGTCGTGGCTCACATCTCTACCATCTCGGTCATGGCTCATTAAATGATACATTGATGATCATTATGAGGTTCTTCATCAAAATTCTTCAACTGGCAAATAAAACACAAATTACTTTAGCAGTAAGTAACCGGCATAATACGAATGCACTGCCATAGTAACCGGTTAGTATGGCAATACGAATATATTGCCATCGAAACCGCTCGTCCAATTTCAAATAAAAATGTACTTAATATACAGTTTCGTTGAATCCTAAATGTTTGGAAGTGGAAGAAAATGACGGACAGGCACCGGGCATCCTCTTTCTTTTCTAAGTAAAAATCGTTTGTTTTTTTTTATTGTGTAATACCACTACTTAAAATACGTTTCCGCTACATTTAATGCAATATCTTTGGCTTTATGGAATCTGCTACGAAAATACTCCTGGGTTTTACTGACATATAGGCTTTGGCAGTTGTTGCGGCAAAAAAAAAGAACATTGACTGCTTTCTGTCGTCTGTTTTAAAAAACATGAAATTTAGTCGACCAGGAAAGAACTGATAATGACTGACACCGTTCATCCGAAAAATTACACGTTACCATAAACATTATACATTATGTTACAAATAGCAGAGACCCAAATCAGTCTGCTTCGTTTAAGAAATATCTGATCAAAGTCTAAATTATTTGCCAGTCCATTTGCATATTATGGACGCCTTCTTGCATTATTAAACCAAACTGTTTCATTTGAGGCCAGTAACAAGGACAATTACGATAATTTTGTGAGCCGAGACACGAGAAAACCAACAAAGTGGCTGTGCGTCCAGCGCAAACTCAAATCAGCCTGGACATCCGCCCAGTCTGAATAGAGTCTTCGCTTTGCACTTAAAAGGTAGCTAAGGGTGTAAGCTACCTCCATGCGGACAGCGAAAACTCTGATCAGACTGGGCGCATGCCCAGGCTGATCTGAGTCTGCGCTGGAAGCTCAACCGCATTGTTGGTTTTCTCGTGTCCTGGCTCATTTAGGTGTCCCAATGATATTTTCAGTCATACTGTTTGCTGGGTAGCAAGTTCCATTGCTTAGATTAGATATATCAATACTTCTGAAATGTTGCTGACAAATTATTTGCGTTTGACCTGACACAACCTGTCAGACAGAATAGGCATTGACCATTCAAATAAAATAACAACCTCGGACAAGCGAATGCACGTGTGTGTTTACGTCAGTTTTTGTAAAATATACTTGGACAAATTCAAATGCGAAACGATAAACGCATTCGCGCAAGGTCTGTTGCGTCTACAGTGAAGCTGACCGAGTTGACCCGCACGGGCTTTATAAATGATTACATGTATCATAGGAAATATTTCAGTATGTCTGATAAACACGTGCATCCAGTCTTTACTATACCTATCATGTAGGTGCCATCGTCCTCCGTACAATGCATGAAAGACAGCTATATTGCGAGATCTAAAACAAATCCAAACATGATGAAACACACACACGCTCAAACACACTGCAAATATTACACATCATCTTAATACTCCTTACGCATTATGTTAATACTCTATAACACTCTATTTGTAAAATTGTAAAAATTAAAAATACAATACAATACAATATCTTTATATCGGCATTAAGCTTACATAGCAATGCTTATAATCTACAACAACGATATACAGTGGTGAGGACAATATATATATCAATAAACTAATAGTATAGGAGCTTGATCGAAGGTCAACAATATGACAAGAAGAAAATAGTAAAATTTTACGGATACACCTCCATGCTTTTCTGCCATTTTACAAAGAGAAAACACATTTTCTGACATTTGTTTTCGCTTAACTTGACGATATAAGCATTGCATATAAGGTCCTGGAGGAGCAAATCATTTCTTTCAAGAGTTGACTCCAAAGAGAAAAGGGAAGTGAAACAAACTGAACAAGGGCTTCGCAAGCGGCGCATAATACGCTCGTTTCAATGTCCTCAAGGAGTGACTGAATGAACAAGATTGTTTACAAAAGGATAGACAGGCAGACAAACAGGGGCAACCACTCTATAATTAACTAGAACTGTCAGCGAATCTGACTATACCCCCGCTTAATTGCTTAAATCAAATAATGCTATTTTCGTAACAAAAACCGTAAAGAGGGAGAGAAATCATTGTTACCATGTATACCAAAAATGAATGGTTGCTGTGAAATCTGTTACAAAAAATTACATTATTCAAAGTCAAGAGAGAAAGAAAATTGGAAAAATATAGGGAAAAATAAGCAGGAGAAGACTGGTTATCAATCCCACAATACAACAAGTTATCATCAACCTGCATACAAAAATCCCTACTCTAACTTAAAGAAGCCTAGAAATCTTTTGCGAAAAAAATGCATTATAAAGAGAGAAAGAAAATCGGACAAATACAGGGGAAAAAAAGAGGAGAAGTCTGGTTCTCAATCCCACAATACAGTAAGTCATCATTAACCTGCATACCAAATATGACTAATCTAGCTTGCATGGTTGTGGAGAAATGTTTGATCAAAAAGTTCATTATTCAAAGTATTGAAAGAAAGAATATTGGACAAATACAGGGAAGAATAAGCAGAAAAAGTCTGGTTCTCAATCCCACAATACAACATATCGTCATCAACTTGCATACCAAATAAGACTACTCTAGCTTGCTTGGTTGTGGAGAAATCTTTGACGAAAAATTTTATTATTCAAAGTATGGAAAGAAAGAATATTGGACAAATACAGGGAAGAATAAGCAGAAAAAGGCTGGTTCTCAATCCAAAGATACAACATATCGTCATCAACCTGCACACCAAATATGACTACTCTAGCTTGCATGGTTGTGGAGAAATCTTTGACGAAAAATTTCGTTATTCAAAGTAGGGAAAGAAAGAAAATCGGACAAATACAGGGAAGAATAAGCAGGAAAAAACTGGTTCTCGATCCCACGATACAACATGTCAACATCAACCTGCATAACAAATATGACTACTCTAGCTTGCATGGTTGTGGAGAAATTTTTGATGAAAAATTTCATTATTCAAAGTATGGAAAGAAAGAAAATCGGACAAATACAGGGAAGAATAAGCAGGAGAAGGCTGGTTCTCAATCCCACAATACAACATGTCATCAACCTGTATGCCAAATATGACCAGTCTAGCTTGTATGGTTGTGAAGAAATCCTTGATGAAAAATTTGATCAAATGGGGACGGAAGGACAGACGGAAGGTCGGACAGATGGACGGACAGATGTAAACCAGTATACCCCCCACTTTTTCAAGGTGGGGGTATAATGACTGCAACATCATCTAAATATTTAACACATAATATACTGTTAGTATTCCAAGGTAAGTTGAGCAAGGGAGATAACCTAAATACACTAGATAACCCTTTTTTAGTTCTAGTTTTTTCCCTTGACAATATATTGTACAAGAAAACACAAAAATAGCGTTTTAGAACTAATGAAAGGGATTAACTCTAAAACGAAGAGAGGGAGAGCAGTCATTTTTGTACGCGACACATCGTTAGGACTTCATTCACATTGCTATGAAGTTTTATAAAGATATCCCAAACGGTTATCTAGTTATGGCGTTTCAAGACTTACAGGGAAAAAATAATCACAGGGGCATAACTTCAAAAGTGAGAAAGGCGGAGCAACCATTCTTGTACGCGACACGTTCCCCCACCCTGAAACATATGCCTACAAATTTCATGAAGATATCCCAAATGGTTACTGAGTTATGGCGTGTACAAGAATGTTTACGGACGGACAGACGGACGGACGGACAGCGCCACGACATAATAATGACTGCAACATCATCTAAATATTTAACACATGATATACTGTTAGTATTCCAAGGTGAGTTGAACAAGGGAGATAACCTAAATACACCAGATAACCCTTTTTTAGTTCTAGTTTTTTCCCTTGACAATATATTGTACAAGAAAACACAAAAATAGCGTTTTAGAACTAATGAAAGGGATTAACTCTAAAACAAAGAAAGGGAGAGCAGTCATTTTTGTACGCGACACATTGTTAGGACTTCATTCACATTGCTATGAAGTTTTATAAAGATATCCCAAACGGTTATCTAGTTATGGCGCGCACAAGACTTACAGGGAAAAAATTAATCAAAGGGGCATAACTTCAAAAGTAAGAAAGGGGGAGCAAGCATTCTTGTACGCAACACGTTCCTCCACCCTGATACATATGCCTACCAAATTTCATGAAGATATCCCAAATGGTTACTGAGTTATGGCGTGTACAAGAATGTTTACGGACGGACGGACGGACGGACGGACGGATAGCGCCACGACATAATACGTCGGTTTTTTCAAAACGGGCGTATAAAAAGGCAGAGTTGCTTCCCCCGAACATGTACTCATTTCATCTTACAATCTTTGAAAAAAAAATGTCGTAGACTGGGTACAAATTTACTCAGGAATGCAATACTGTTTGGCTTATTTGTCGAATGCTACCGCATCTGTTCGGCTATCAAACGGTTTTTTCTATATCTTGAATCATCTGGCAGAAAACTCGTTACGGTGTCAAATCGATAACTCTATACTATCTGTAAATTTTAGCCCTTGGCCACAAATGAGATTGTTTCCCTTTCCAGTGTCTAAATGGTCAACAGAGCTAACTTAGAAAATTTTTGACCAACCTTTGAATCAATAGTTAGCAAAATTAGGCGTTCAGTGAAGAAATTTCCCATTTAGCTTGTATGTAAAAAATACATCATTGTAATCAGTGGAATAACAGTTTTTAGCTCATACGATATAATAGATTCGGAAATGTTAACTTATATATGTTATTAAGGTCCAAAAACGTAGATCCGCGTATTATGAATAAATAGAAACTTATGGTTTATAGAAAGAAAATTATGGGCTCTGATGGAAGACACCTCTCATTGACGCATTTCTATAATTTTTGTACCAGATTAAAGAGCTTGAAATGCTCTTTCGTGCTAGACGTTATAATTAAATGTCGGAAAGTAAATTAAATAAGATAATGTAATTTATTCATGAGCTTCTATACATTTTTCTATTAAACTGAGAACCGTATACAGGTAACCGCTTATCTCCGGCCCTCATGGAGATTATCGGAAAATCCCGTAACTATAACAAGAATTCTTCCTATCTAAATCAGTCTTATGAAAGTCTGATTTGCGGTGGGGTTTTCCCTTCTAAAACAATCCAAAAAATCTAAATCGGTCTTATAGGATCGATTTAGGTTTTTGGGATCGTTTAGGAAGGGTAAAAGTTTCAAGTTCCATACGATATCTAATATATAACTTGCGTGCTTTTTTGAAAAGCAACCATCTCTTCTAGCCATTAGAGCGAATGGAGACTTACGTTTGAACCTGATGCAGTAGCATAAATCATTTAACAGTTATGTAAAATAATGACTATACTAGTAAAACCAGCACTTTAAACACATTTTAAGCCATACAGAATGTCGTTAAAGTACGAAAAAAGACATTTGAAAAATCAGAACCACACGAAAAGCCCCCCCCCCTTGAGCGGTTATTGCAAACTGCAAAAAAAAATTAAAGGTTTGAAACGCCAAAGGCCAGCGTCAATTTGTGTCACGTATAACAGTGTTAGAATACTGTAAAACACTTATATTTGGCGGTCACTATATTTTGGCGATATTGGCGGAAAAGAAGAAAACCGCCAAATTAAAATGCCGCCAATCAAAATATATCGTAAAAGGAAGGGCTGAGTTCAGCCCCTCCGCCCTTCCATAATATCAAAGCTAATTCATATTATATTGTATAAATAAAACAGATCTCAAACTAACATGTCGGGGGAAAGGGAGTGTAAAAATGCTTATTTGACATCTCACGTTACTTAGTACCCAAGCCGAGTTGATTAAATCATAAGCAACGCAAAATAATTTCGCTATAAACTTTTCATTTATAACCAGAAATGCATAACAATATGCATTCACAAGCATAAATGTCAAATGAAGAAATAACAATGTACAACCTGGTCTCAATTTGAACTTTCGATAAGGACAGCAAACACCGATTGATTATTATTAAGTGTTATCACAATTATCGCTATTATTATTATTTTCAGAAATCACAAATCCGCCAAAATAAAAATCCGCCAAGAGGTCCATTCATAAAAACCGCCAAATTTTGCTGCCGCCAAATATAAGTGTTTTACAGTAAGTGGATTACTCATCAATGAATTGTCATCCACTTATATATGCGATAAAACGCAATGAGCAGGTCAAATTTCACAAAGATATCTTATCCAACGAAGTTGTAGAGAGTTCTTTATTATGCGGGGTCGCTGTTATTCAGTGGATAATGCCCTGCCATAAATCATATGGTCACACGTGTAAGAACACTTTGACGCGTACAGGTAACGTCATTGACAACGTCCTTGCAATGGACAATGCATTTTCTAATTGAAACAATGTTCAGTGTGAAGGCGTTAAAATCCCATTTTCAAAGGTCATATGAAATACAGAATCTTACACTCGTGGTCTTTCATATACTATATGCCCTCTCGCCAGTCCTCGTTTTACCTTATGTATGTTCTTATTATTTTTGGTTCGGTTTGGGTTGCTGAGTGGCCACCTTTTGGGAACAAGCTGCTCACTCGGTTGGCCATATGTTCTCTGTATCTTGATTATTTGTAATCTTAGTTGTTTCCAACTATGGTTTGAGGGCTGGATTTGGATTTTGATTGTTTCAGTTCCTGGTCTTTGCATACTTTTTACTCGAATGATAGTCTAGCTATCATTCGAGGACTGGCGAATGGGCATGTAGAGGGTATTCATATTCTTTTGCGTGTTTTATCTGATGTGCACGCATGGAATATGATACAATTCAAGTACAGTGAACTTTTCTACCTCATAGTTTGGGCATGTTCACTTTCAATATGAATCAGTTTACTTTTTAATTTAGTATTATATATGAATCATTATTATTATTATTATTATGCACAGTTTATTTTGGATGGACGGATGGAATAGAGATTGGCGTTCCTTTCAACAGTATTTTATATGAATCATTATTATTATTATTATTATGCACAGTTTATTTTGGATGGACGGATGGAATAGAGATTGGCGTTCCTTTCAACAGTATTTCAGTAAATACCGAGACGATGGTACATGTATAATGCATTGTGTGCAGTGGAATTCCGTTAACGGTCTAAAATTAGTAATGTCATGATGGAAGCTTCTCTTATAATACTATTCGATTATAAAAGTACAGTATTATAAAATACTATTTGATTATAAAACGTTATTTCATTGTAATTGATCTTATACAACACTATTTGATTATAAAAGTACATTCTAATTGCAATTGTACGTCCGCTTTCCGTTGGTTTAAACAATATTTCATTAATCAATTCACATTATCTAATTTACAATCTCAAGTATCAGGATCTGACAGTAAGCTTTAAGCTTATAGTAGTCATCTGTTGCTGTTTATTTTAGTGTCTCCTTAGCCGTAGACGTCATTTTCCATTTTGGACTTCAGGACAAAACGGAAATCGATTGAATCCGTTCTTGATCATTGTTTTTTTTTCTCTACTTTAAAGAAATCCGCCGCAAATGGGATTTGAACCGATACCACTAGATTGAGTACGGTCCAGTTGCAATACAGAGGTTCCTACACTGTTTGGCAAAATCCTTTTTATTGGCTACAAACGTTTTTTCTTACTATTATTGCGTCACCATAAGAGACATTTAAACGTTTTCTTTACGGTATGAATAAAACTAAAGAAGGCTTGCTTTGTTTGACAAACACTTTGTGACCAACTTGTTACTGGTAATTTTCTTGGAAGTAGAGCAAAGTGGGATTGCTTTTAAAAGAATACATCCGTTACAGACAAACATAACTAATGGTTACAGGCTAACAAGCAGAAAATGGTTGTGATTTAAGTTGCGCCAGCTAGAGTGTACAACTGATTTTTTTTCTAAAAGTGCAGATTGACCCATTTTGCTGACGTTGTGCTACACCATATAACTTCGATTTCACCTACCAAAACAAACTAAAAAAACTAGATCCTTATCGTAGGACGAATCTTAATCTTTGCGATAGTTTTAGAAGTGAAAAAACTCCAATTTATAGCTGAGTTACACAAAACTTATTAACATTATTCGCTTTATTTTCTGAAGAGTAATCTCCCGTCTTATAAAACTAATAAATACGGTATTGAGACAAGACACTCCCAAAGTAGGGCAATTATAATAGCAATGTTACATTCTAACGCTCAGCGTTTTTTAACTGAGGTAACAAAGTTATTTGTTAAACATGTTATCAAACAAATAAAAACTGAACATAGCGAGGAAAGGTCAAAATAAAGTTGAAAAAAGGCTCGACCTGGTGGGGCGCTTTACAGAAGGTATGGTTTTTATATGAGACAATCTGGTGCATACGATTTCGTGTACATGTATTACACTATGTTGTGCACTTTATGGTGCGTTACGCATGCTAATTTAGGTATTATGTGTTTTTTTCTGTTTACATCCATTTTGAAGGTTCTGTAGGGGCGTCCAGCAACATGTATTTTAAGTTTTCAAGCGTTTTTTGTTTAACTTATTAATAAGAAGTCCTTAGGGCGAAAAACTTAAAACACAGTAAAACTTGAGTTATATTGTTAATTTAGATATTCACGAGATTCTGGTGCAAGCCAACAGTTTCTCGAATGTCAGGAAAATTTATCTCGCAAAACTTTTCCATTTACAGTATTTTAATATCGTTACTTTTCAGTGAAATTAGCTTGAGTTTAAAAAAAGAAAACACATAACTGATTTTGAGAAAACTGAATTGCTAATTAACCCATAGGCAGGAGATAGGACAATTTTCGTTGTACACCTAGTAATAAGTTGATACCGTATCTCATCATAACGTGTCATCTTTGTATGCACGTACAAATTGAAACGGAAGTTTATTGGGGTTGACAACTAGAATTCTGGCTTTTGTTCTCCCCTAAATATGTCAATTTTAGTAAATTTAATGTCACATTTTATTAGTAACTAAATCTGCTAGAATCTTCAAATTATATATAAAGACTAACTGGCCCTTCTAAAGTCCCGATGTTGTTCTTAGTTCTGTGTAGCTTTGTGGTTTATACCACGAGGCGCTTTATGTTATAAAGTCGTCTCTTGCTCTTTGTCCTCGTTTCTGCGTTTGTTTTAGCATTCTGATCACCTCGCTTTGGGAAGAGGGAGATGTTTTTTTTTTTGCTTCTCGTGCATTTGATTGTTTTGCACGTGTGTTTGTCCTTTATCTCTTCCTCTTCATGTCGAGCTTTGGCTGCGATTTAGGATTGTTTCTTACGATTAAGTGATTATATTATGGGATTGAGGATAAGGCTCTTGGCTCTTGTTTGTACCAGCGTTATGGAAAGAGGCTTTACACTGACCTCATGTTTCACAGTTTTGTCAGCAGCTAATTTGGACAGACCAGCCAAATAAATATTAGACAATGCGTTGATATTTCAAGAACAGGGCTTCAGCTTTTAACATTCACGGTCCATTTGGCCACAGCTCATACCATTTTTATATAAAATGTCGGACGCAAACTAATTGCTGGATATGTACTACATGTATCTCTGAACAACAGTTAAGTTTATTGTTAAGACAGTGGTACCATGATAATTTAAATTCCAAGGGTCAAGTCATCTTTGGTTGTGCACATAAAGATAAATAATATTTTTCACTGAGCTAAAACTTCTTGTCCTCACTATATCCGTCACAAGACCAGTAGCTTATTTATACTGCAAAAAGGAAAGTTATTAAAGAATAAAGGAAGAGATTTATGAGGTTTTAACCAATATTTTATTCAAACAATTTATACATACATATGAATAACAAAATGGATCAATACAGGATCTGATAGTAAGAATAATTCTCATATGTTGATTAATGTGCAAAACCTTTATTGATCTGAGAAACAAAGCACCCTGCATTTAGACACTTTGCTATTACTTTCTTATCCTACATTAAGAAATATTCTTTTTTTAGCTCAGTACTGGCGACAAGCTTGAACAGAATGAGGTATTATCAATGCTATCTACAGAAATTACATAATAATTCCATCTATCAGTCGCGAGATTCTGACCCGTGATTGATCTATTTAAGATACGTCTAGCTGCTGTGTATGAGTGACAAGTTAATGCTATCGTTACATCACGAAAATGTAGATACAAAACATTTCTGTAGATCGAACACAGCATAACATTGCCTACTTTTGATTGACAATAATTATATCACTTTTTTCTTCAATTTATGTGCAAGACTGCACTCGACCTTTCCATTCCGTCAAGAGGCTTTCATTTAACACGCCTGGTAAACGCGCGATTCCATTCCTACATGGAAATTTAAAAAAAGGTCTAGCTTCTTCAAATGGATGACCAAACACATAGTGCAATGCTGTTCGGTCCGTACGTTAGTAAATTATAATTTAGTACAATTTTTTTTGTCATAAAGTTCCTGAAAATAGCCACCGGTTTGGCTACATTTTGGAGTCGTGTCGATGATAACTTCACCACCCTGTCTTTTACAAAGCTAACATGAAGATTTTTGTCTCGTTTATCTTACTTAAAAATATCTGTACTTGCCGAAACCTTTTTAAAAAAACTCCAACTAGTCTGCCGGTGAACGACAGTCGTCTGCGTGTCGGGACGTCATCCGGACTTCGTAATAATAATGTTATTTAACTGGACGCCATAATATTTGAATGAGATTTAGCTGTGGTTAAAACAGAAGGACGGAAGGACAAAACATCACAATTGAAAAATTCCTAAACTAATCATATTATGGCATAAATTTCGATAAACCATAGTAATACAATGGCAAGTATGGCTTAAAAGTTAACTGAAAATGCAAAAACTATATTCGATTTTTATCGCATGGTAAACAGGTAGTGGCATCGAAAAAAAAAGAGAGAGAAAAATACTGTAGTAAAGGATTCGTGCTTCATGGAATTTTAACTCCTAGTACTAGCTTAACCACAGAAGACTGTTGCAAAAGTAAAATTGTTACTCTTCAAAGTAAGGCATACTTAATGACTAGGTACATAATCCAATATTTACCTTTTCTGTGCATTTATTGAAAAGCACTTTGGTAAACCATAAGAACGTAATGTGGTTACTTCATTAACTTCACCGGCTCACGCCACGTCATGTGACGTTAAGTGACGTCGAAATGAAAAATGATTCTCTCCAATCTGATTGGATATAGGCGATGTTATGACGTCATTGACGCTGTTCCGCTGTAAGTAGCGAAATTGCGTGTAATTGTTTTACTGTTTCAATTTGAGCACTTATATAAGATTTTTTTAATCAAGCTTTTGTTTGAAACAAATGTAAATATATGCAATGAGCATAATTTTTCTGATGCTTATCGAGGTGTAAACCATATTTGGTCGCTAGCAAAGTTTACATGAACCCCTTCGGGGACATTAACTTTGCACGCGACCCAAGGTAGTTTACACTTCGATAAACCCAAGAAAAATGAAATTCAGTGCTTAAACATTTACAATTGCCGATGACATTCCTGCAATGAACCTATTTGGAGCAGTTTAATTCCTGTGTGTTTTGAGGTCAAACTCATTTTTAAATAACTCTGCGCATTAGCTTAGGTGTCATCACTCTCAAATGACACACAGGTTTGACGTCCATCACTGGTTACGGCTGTTCGTTGAAAAGATAAAGTTATCTTTTATAGTAAATGCTTTATTAAATGCACATATTTGGTACAATTGCCTCCATTTACCGATGGAGGGCAATTGTCTGCATGTCGTATCGTCAAATGGACGTTGTTATGACAATGCGACTTGGCTGGATGCCATAACGTTTGAATGAGATTAACGTTTGAATGAGATTCTACTCTGGTTGTGGCGGTTGGACGTAAAAGCAAAACATGACCATTAGAAGTCATAGCAAGAAAAATACAAAAGAGCAGCAGACGCTACACACCTTAGGCACACGTCTTATCGACCAAATTACAGAAACAGCATTTCTCAATTAATTGGGGTATAAATTGTCAAGACGGAAGTCTATGACATCATAAGACTGATAATTAGTGAATTGTTTTAGTTGTGACATCTAACTGCAATTACACATACGCCAATGCATCCTACGACATATTAGTACGGAAAGAGAAACATGGGATAAACGCATAGGCATGTGTTAAGCCTGTGCCATTGGAATAGGTCCTTTGCTAGAGAAGTGGTTGGTAGAGCCTGAACGAATTTAATGCATTTTCTGGAATTCATTAATGCGAACCGCAATAGGTTGGCTGTAACAGTGTTTCGTTTGAGTAGTCAATTACTGTTTTTGGGATTATTTTCAGCAGATTTAACTCTCATGCTCCCCGATCTAGATGCTATACTGTATAGCTGATCTCCGCACTACCACTGACTTTTTTCCCAACAAGTAACTATTCAATCCTGATTAATTTCTTATTGTTGCCAAATTTCTTATTAACAACGAAACAAGAGGGCCATGAGGCCCTGAGCAGCTCACCTGAGTAAAAAGGTCAGAGGTAAAATGAAGATAATCAACTGAACAAACCTGATAGTTTGAAACTGTCAAATATGTCCACAACATGCATGCAAAGTTAGAAAAAAACTGTAGAAGTTGATTACACAAAATCTATACCACAAAGTGTGACGAACGGACGGACAGATGGACAGACGGCAGACAGGGGCAAATCTTAATGCCCCCTGACTATCGTCAAGGGGGGCATAAAAAGTCTGTCCATAAATGAAGGCGCTTGAGCGATGACAAATTTTTTCTAAAAATAACCGCTGTGACCTTGAACTTGACCCCAGAATGCTGAAACGCAAACTTGTCCAAGATATTGCCATACGTATCACTTGTGTGAAGTTAAATCGAAAATGGTCTATAATTGAAAGCACTAGAAGGATGAAAAAGTTTTTCTATAAATAGCCACTGTGACCTTGACATTGATCTTAGGACGCTGAAATGCAAGCTTGTTTTAGATATTGTCATACTAAACATTTGTGTGAAGTTTTAATCAAAATCGGTCCATAAATGAAGGAGCTGGAGGGATGACGAGAGTTTTTCTAAAAATAGCCATTGTGGCCTTGACCTTGACCTCAGAATGCTGAAACGCAAACTTGTCCAAGATACTGTAATACCAATCACTTGTGTGAAATTAAATCGAATTGGTCCATAAATGAAGGTGCTAATGCAATGACAATGTTTTTCTAAAAATAGCCACTGTGACCTTGACCTTAACCCCAGAATGCTGAAACGCAAACTTGTAAAAGATATTGCATACTTATCACTTGTGTGAAGTTAAATCGAAATCGGTCCACAAATGAAGGCGCTAGAGTGATAACAAAGTTTTTCTAAAAATAGCCACTGTGACCTTGACCTTGACCCCGTCATGCTGAAATGGTCATACCCAATATTTGTGTGAACTTATATCAAAATTAAGTAATAAATGAGGTAGCTAGAGCGATGACAAAAGGTGAACATACGTGCATACATACATACATACCTACTTCGTTGTGCCAGGGGATAATAATCCAACCTGGCCCACATTCGAAAAGGT
This sequence comes from Ctena decussata, assembly GCA_963989385.1. Taxonomy (NCBI): domain Eukaryota; kingdom Metazoa; phylum Mollusca; class Bivalvia; order Lucinida; family Lucinidae; genus Ctena; species Ctena decussata. The sequence goes on from OZ022512.1 coordinate 67,746,961, forward strand.
CGAGATGTTTTGGCCATCCTGGATACCTGCAAGTTTCAAGGAGCTGCGATCACAAATGAAGGAGCTATGGCCCAGACAATATTTTCCCCATTATATGTCTATGGGAAAATATTTTATAGTTCAAGGGCAAGTAACTCTGAAAAGAATGATACAACCTGGCCTAAATTCGAACTTGTCCGAGATGTTTTGACTGTTATGGATACCAGCAAGTGACAAGAAGTTGAGAGAAAAAATGAAGAAGCTAGAGCCCGGACAGCATTTTCCCCACTATAAGTCTATGGGAAAATATTTTATTGCTCAAGGGCAAGTAACTCTGTAACGAATCATCCAACCTGGCCCAAATTCGAACTGGTCCGATATGTTTTGACTGTCCTGAACACCTACAAGTTACAAGAAGTTGCGATCAAAAATGATTGAGCTATAGCCTGGACAACATTTTCCCCACTATAAGTCTTTAGGAAAATATTTTATCGCTCAAGGGCAAGTAACTCTGAAACGAATCATCCAACCTGGCTATAATTCGAACTGGTCCGAGATGTTTTGACTGTCCTGAATACCAACAAGTAACAAGAAGTTGTGATCAAAAATGATGAAGCTAAGGCCCGGACAACATTTTCCCCATTATAAGTCTATGGGAAAATATTTTATTGCTCAAGGGCAAGAAACTCTGAAACGAATCATCCAACCCGGCCCAAATTCGAACTGGTTTGAGATGTTTTGACTGTCCTGGATAGATGCAAGTGACCAGTAGTTGCGATTAAAACTGAAGAAGCTAGGGCCTGGACAACATTTTCTCCATTATAAGTCTGTGGGACCTTTTTGTTGCCATGGTAACCGCAGCTTTAAACAATCTGTCCCAAAACTATATGCAATCAATCCCCCACCCCAACAATGCTACACATAAAATTTGATCTACATTGGCCAGCTACTTTAGCAGATATTAATGTTTAAAAGTGTTGACGTACGACGTACGACATACGACGTACGACGGACGAAGCCTATACTATAAGCTCACCTTGTAAGCCTTCGGCTCAGGTGAGCTAAAATGCTTTCTGATGAGATTTGTGAGTAGAAGGACAATTTGGTAAAATCAGACTGGTCTAGAAAAAAGGCTATTGAATTTTCCGTGTTAAATTTTAGTAATAGTCTGGAGAACTAAGATTAATTTATTAAGTTACAATCGTCTAAGATATGTTCTAAATCAACAAAGCGGCGCCTTGTGAATGATGTAAATTGACATTTTAAGCGTGACAATACTCGTTAATAGACATTTAAACGGATTTTCTAAAACAATTAAATGAGCATCAACTGTTAAATGTCACTAACTGCATCATAAAGTTAGTAATCGCTTTTGGGAAGCCGTGATTTTAAAAGTGTTATCCTGAAATTTACTTTCATTTCTCCTTCCGCTGATTCAAGAAGGGCAGTTGTCAGTTACTAGCGAAAGTAAGTGCTCTTAGTACTGGTTAACCGCTTAGGAGGTCTAAGCCTGCCCAGGGGAAAAGTGTGGTTATGTTAACTGACCGTCACGCCATGACAATAGCTGTTTACCTAGGACGTTAAACAATAACACAATAACTGACTTGCACTTCTAAACATGTGCTAAAAAAGTGTACTAGCAGAGAATAGATAGCATACTTCTTAGAGGCCGTATATGCAATTCCGTACACATCAATTTTTGTTTTGTTATATTTTATTCGTTGTCATGAAATGAGCCGCGACAGGAGAAAACGAACAAACTGGTTGTGCGCCCAGTGCAGACTAAGGTCAGCCTGGGTATTTGCCTAGTCTGATCAGACTCTTTGCTTAGCCTTAAAGGGTAGCTAAGGGTCTGAGCTACCTCCATCCGGACAGCGAGACTCTGATCAGACTGGGCGGATGCCCAGGCTGATCTGAGTCTGCGCTGGGCGCACAACCACTTTGTTGAATTTCTCGTGTCACGGCTCAAATACAAACTGTATGATATTAATGACAAAATTATGCTGTCTAAGATTCTGCTTAAAAGAGACATTAAGTGGAAGATTTTGTCGATAGATAAATTAGAGAATAAGACAGATTGTAAGAATGTCAGTCAATATTTAGGTGAAAGATTTTTCAGTAAGGGCCCAGTCTGACTGTCACGTTTTGAGGGCTAGGTTGCACTACGTTTCCCGCCCTACGTTTGGCAAATAAATGTACCCCGTTTTATAGGTATCAAGGTTTTACTACGTTTGTATGTTTCCAGTACGTTTAACTTCGATTTACTTCGTATTACCCGGTTACCAAACGGCTTTGTACATTTTGTACCACGCTTTCAGAGGGGATGAGAACAGTTTACTTACCTACTACGATTCCGTACGTTTTACTAGGGACTACTAGGTAGTGACCGGGATAAATACCTAGTCAAAGTGACGTTTCAGTAGGTATCGCAAGCATTCTATTCTATTCTATTCTATCCCATAACCTTACTAGGTCGTTGGGGCACCACAGATGACTTCGAAACAATCCCTTTCCACCTTGCCCTGTCTTCAGCTGCCCTAATTGAGCTGGCAAAATCCATCCCTGTCCACTCTTTAATATTGTCTTCCCACCTCTTCTTTTGTCTGCCTCTTCTTCTTTTTTCCTTTCACTGTGCCCTGTAGAATCGTCTTTGCTAAACCAGAAGACGTTGTGACGTGGCCAAACCACCTTAGTTTCCGTTTCTTGACCAGCATCAGGAGTTCATTATATTCTCCAATGGCTGCCTGGATCTTCCTGCGAACCTCCTCATTGGTTATATGGTCCTTCTATGAAATGTTCAGTAACCTTCGGTAGCATCTCATCTCAAAGGCCTGCGTTCTTTTCTCTAATTCTGCTGTCAAGGTCCACGATTCACAGGCATACAGAAATATGGAAATGACATACCGACTATTTTAGAAACTGCCACAAAGAAAATAGTCCAAGTTCTTCCCGATTTCCGGTTCAAGGGATTTATCGAAGTATAAACGCCGTTTTCTGTACGCTCTTGACCAATCAAATTGTGCTAAATTAAAAACCTCTGAGTCATCTATCCGTACATCGGTGTAACAGTTACTGTTACCTGTTGTATTTTATTGGCTGGGAATGAAACTTGCGGATGATTAGGACAGGAATACAGTCTATCTAGGTCGTGTTCGAGAACTGGCCTGGTCAGACCGTTTTCTTTGGTGTTACATTCTTTTGACTGGGAAAAACGTATCTGACATTATCTCCGGCATAAATAGTGTATTCGTTTTTTTTTCTTTTATCTTCAGTTCGTTTTTTAATTTCTCCATTTTTGTTTGTTATTGTGAAGCTTGCAGATTTCTTAAGAAAGCTATAAATATACTGAAGTAAAACTATAAAATAGAGAATCCAAAATGTATCATTAATTTGTTTACCGGCTACTCATCAGACACATTAAGTGTTATTTTTACATTTTATTCTAGACATGATCAAAACAGTAAATACTGACATTGTAATGGTATGATTTTTTACATCTTGAGAATGTTTACTACTAAATGAAAGAGACAGAACACATCTATTGAACAACATTGTAGACGATTTATACCATCAAATTTTGAGGAAAGTGATGTACACAGATGACAAAACATAATACAGATAAAATGCTGTCTGAACATGACAAATCAAGTTTGTCAATTGTCACAAAATTCGTTATGTTGTACGCAACTTCTGCGATCATACATATATATTAATGCTGTATTGTGTGTAATACAATGCATTTCATTATCATTGCTGTGATAAATAGTAGTAAGTTTTCCGAAAGTGGGCGTAAATTACAGCCTTAAAAAGATGATACCAACTATTTTCAAGAGTATGAGATGTAGAATCTGTTATGCTAGGGGCCAAATGGTGATTTTCTTCATTAGCTATTTTGGGCAAAAAATAAAAATAAAAAAACCCTTAATTTAATTTTATATGCCACAGAACGCTTTAAGAACTAACTAACGGCGGAGGAAACCGTAGAGTCTGGACAAAACCTCTGCATTTGGGCGTCCTCAAACCCTGCGCTATCCATGATCATACAAAGTAGTACTTTATATATGTTTCAGTATCTAAATTTAAAGAGTAACCACACCTCAGGAACTGGCTGAATCAGGTCCCAAACCCTATCCCCAACATCAAAGGGAAAGATTGACAAAGACATCCCAACAAACAATAAATTACAAGTGATAAGCCGAGTCAGCAGCTCTTTCCAAAATAGGTGGCAACTCAGCTTTCTCTACTGAACTAAATAATTTAGACCAACAAAAGGGCTACAACAGACTAAGCAAATTATACGAAAAACATTTAACAACTATTTTTACCTGTTTTCTATTTTCATTATAGAAGGGTTAAAATGAGGACACAATAAATTAAACAGCACCGAACATAAAACAAATGCAACCGCAACGAAAGTACCGCCTTGGGACGGTCAGTAATAACTACTGGGGGGGGGTTTAAACCGGTTTCACTGGGCCCAAACCTTCACCCTCATCTTCCGCCGCGATGCACACACTTAGTTGGTAGTTCGTTTCGTATGGAGGTCCCCTAACTCATCAGAGAGTCATCACGGGCAACAATTAAAATCAAGAAAAGACCTTGATGAAGCAAGGATGAGGACTCGACAGCCAAAACGTGTTGAGACACCTGGAGATCCCTTGGGCGTCAGCAACACCACTGGAACACCTAACCAAAAGAAGACCACCAGTTGAACTCCGTCGGGCCAAGAAACAGACAATCATCCGGTCCCAACCAACTAATATATAGCTTTATGTAGGAGCTATCACAGAGTCGAAACCTACCATTTATAATTGGGTTAAAATGTTTCAAACGTACAGACCAGAAGCTAATAGCCCTTTCCTTTTGTGAGTGGTGCAGTAATCTTGTCACGTTTATTTCATCGTTATGCTTATATTTTGGCGAAGAATAAATTTTGGAATAATGAATAAATTACAAATTATATTAAAATGAGTGTAGTATCTGTCTGATAATTCTGTTATATAATTATTTCAGGGTAAGAAATAAGTTTGTCTTAAAGAAGAATATTTACATTCTTGGTGCATTTACTTAAAGCACTATAGTAAACCATTGGATCGTAATGTAGTTTACATTCCAATAATTACACTGAGACACGCGACGTCAATGACGTCAAATAAACAATGGCTTTCTACAATCTGATTGGACGTAAGCAACGTCATGACGTCATGCATGCTGTTCTGCTGTTAGCAAAATACTACGTGTACATGTTTTACTGCTTCAATCTTAGCGCTTATATAATATTTTTCATGAACTATTTGGTTGCAGTGAATGTAAATATAAGCAATGAACTTATTGTTTTTAGCTTTATTGAAGTGTAAACCACATTGGGTCACTTGCAAAGTTTACATGAACCCCGAAGGGGTTCATTCACTTTGCACGTGACCCAATGTAGTTTACACTTCGATAAACCTCAGAAAAAATAAATTCATTCCTTAAATACACTTGTAACGTATGTGTTTCTTTCTTTTAGTAATGTCGTGATACAAACTATAGATGAAGCGGCTCTGGAAAGATTACAGCCACCAATCTCTCTAATACTGCAAAACACTCAATATATGCGATATCAAAATTTCGTGGTTGAATGAAAATGATACATTATCGCAAATTTATTTTGGCGTTTATGATACACCATGGCTCTAAATGATCAAAAGAATTTGATGTAAAGTTTTGACACTTTGTGTTACTTCTGTATTTCTTTATACGTTGTAGCATCTTCTAGAACCACTTCATGGAGGTGATTGAAATGTGATGCCACAATGTATAGTTTAATGGAACGGTGTAGAATATTGCCAGAATTCGATTACTGCCAAGTATAAGTGTAGTAAAAGTGTTTTATGGCAAAGAGCAAAATTAATGCGACAGAAGAAACGTTTGAACGGCTGCTTTTAATGAAATACATAACGGTTCTTTTCATGACGTAGTCAAGTGGTACTATAAACTTAACGTCATTAATTCTGCTTGACACTATATTGTATTGCCAAAAAGGCCAATATATACCGGCCATAAACTTTTGTATGGTATTCTGTGTCAAATGTGCTACCCAAGGTTATAAGAACTCTATAAGCATACAGCTTCCGTTTTAATCCCATAGCTTGTACTAATATGTTATTTGTACATGTATGTATATATGTATGTCATTGTAAAAGTGAAATAAATATGTTTAAACCAAGGTTCTCTGATGCATCTGAGCACATTTCATGGTACTCATTCACTCAAAGAACAAAAAATATGCGACAGACTTATCAGTTTGTAAAACTTGCATGTCTTATGGCGTTAAGTATATGTCAAGAAAAGTGCTGCTATATTCAGTAGCAATTGGTTGATATCTCTAGACAGGCAGAACTGGTAATGGAACAACCAGAAATCAGCAGTTAGGTAAAGTGCCGGTGAAATGACAATGCAAAAGTTTATCTCTTATTTCCATAAAAGGAGGTCAATTCCATTATCTCAAAACACAATATATATACCGTTGTGACATCTGTCATATGTCATTTTGTACTCTATTCCACTTGAACAACGTTGAATCTAGCTAGAAGACAGATACGTAATTGTCATGATTATACCAGTAACTTGTTGTTTGACATAAAATATAATCGCTGGTTTGAAGCATTAATAAATACATTTGTTGTCTGTTTCTTTTTGCTTCTGCATTTACTAACAACCGACAAGAACACCTGCTAGGGCTCGTGGCCCGTGTTAACGACCAATATCAAGCAAGAACCACAACAAACGCAAACAAAAGAGGCCTAAATACTTCACTCAGTGGGCATAAAGTGACGGCAGGTACTTGGTCCTATGATCTACGTTGACTTAGTTTCAGAAAATTGGTATCTTTAAGTTGAAAGACTATGCCAAGTTTACAGAAAACCAATTAAACACAGTTCTCACGTTATCTCAAAAATCTCAAATATTGAAGTTTCAAAGTACATTCTTGTATTAAACTAAAAATGTGTCCATACGATGTCCCCGCCTAGTGCCCTAAGTAGGATGGCGCCTTGTATAAGGTACTGGCACTTGTAGCATAACTAGGTTCACAAAGGCAGACTTCTGTGGTACATGTTTTATTGTTTTCCTTGGGCAGATGTATTGTGCTTCTTGAATCAAGAGAAGTGTGTGTGTGTGGGGGGGTGGGGGGGGGGGCTTCCTGTGAAGGGGGGGGGGTCATGACTGTGATATGTAATAACATTCTGTATCTTATCACAGAAATGGATGCCATGCAACTTTCCAAAAGAAATAGCCCGGAAACAAGTAACTTTTCAAAAACTAACAAACGGAAACCATTATTGTATGAAATGAAGTACAAAAAAGGGCCATAACTCCCAAATAATGACGGATTTGACCAAACATCGAATTTGACCTGTATTTTATGATTATATACCTGTGTAAAAAATATGAATTTAATACACCATTGCTTTCAAACGATATCGAACGGAAACCATTTTTTCATACAAAATAAAGTCGGAAAAAGGCCATTACTCCCACAATAATCGACGGATTTTGCCCAACATCAAACTTGACCTAAATTTCTGATTATATACCTGTGTATAAAATATGAATTCAATACACCAATGCTTTCAAAAGATAATGAACGGAAATGCGTTTTTCATACAAAATGAAGTCGAAAAAGGGCCATTACTCTCACAAATATCGACGGATTTTGCCCAACATCCAACTTGACCTGTATTTTATGCCTGTGTATAGAATATGAATTCAATACACCAATGCTTTCAAAAGATATCGAACGGAAACCATTTTTTCATACAAATAAGGTCGAAAAAGGGCAATAACTCCCACAATAATACACGGATTTTGCCCAACATCGAACTTGCCATGTATTTTATAATTATACACCTGTGTATACAATTTGAATTTAATACATCAATGTTTTAAAAAGATATCGGACGGGAACCATTTTTTCATACAAAATGAAGTCGAAAAAGGGCCATAACTCCAACAATAATCGACGGATTATACTCAACATTTAACTTGACTTGTATTTTATGATTATATAGCTGTGTATGAAATATCAATTCAATACATTAATGCTTTAAAAAGATATTGAAGGGAAACCATTTCGTCCGGGACGTACGCTACGTACGTACGTACGGACAGCGGTGATACTATATTCCCCACAATTTTAATGGCGGGGGCATAAAAATATAGTGTGGACACATTTAAGGAAGTACAAAATAAAAAAGGATTATACACAATAATCCCTTTTTTGTAGGGAAAATCGGCATTTTCGGTACCATAAAATAAGCTTTGAACGAAGGTATTTTTCTCATTATCTCTTTCATGTTTGATAAAAACATAAAAAAATCGGTGGTATAAAACAAGATTACTAAAAAATTGCTGGAATATTCCTACAATTTGAAACCTTGAAAGCAGCTAGAATGTTGGGCAAATAAGTGAATCGAAAGCCAAATCGTTGGTATATTCGCAGTATTCTGAGCAGGTTGTCCTGTTGTATGCTGGAATATTCCATTGATTTTCCCACCAAATTCAAGCTGAATGAAATAATAATACAAAAACAACCTGTCAATACAATTTATTCATTCATCATTTATAAACTGTTTGACTAATAGAAACTTACCCTGTATATAGAATGCTTGTCTCAGGAAATATAGCATCGTAAATTGCAGGAATATTCCCATGATTTCAAATATTTTCACTTGAATGTTTATGAGTAAAAATAGTTGGGTTAAAACTTTAAATTCTGCAATCCTTCTCAGTACATGAGTGGGACTAAATCATAGGAATATTCCTGCAATTTCAAACTCCTTGTGAAAAGCAGAACGTTCCAGTTAAACAAAGCCAAACAAATTTTATGAATATATATTTAAGGGGCAAAATTATTAGTAATTTCTATCATTCTCTAAAATTGCTGGAATATTCCAATGATTTCAATTATCTCTCAAATCATCAGACATAAACACTGATTTCTGTACTTAAATCTAACAATTAGACGGTACTAAATCCTTGGAATATTCCTACAATTTCACATGAGTTACCATTATTTGAAAGTTCAGGTAAAGTAAGATGGGTCAGCTAAATTAAATGAGCATATTTAAAGACTGAAGCAAACAAATGGTAGATTTTCTGAATGTTAAAATTGCAGGAATATTCCAATGATTTCAGTTTATGATCAGACTGATGATAGGAACAACGGAAATATATGATCCAAACCTACTGAGCTTAAAGTGCTTAAATCCTAGGAATATTCCAGTGATGTTATACTCAGAATTTGAAAAGTTTAGTCGATCAAAGTTTAAACATACTCAAATATAATTTGTGCCATTTTAAAATTGCAGGAATATTCCAACAATTTCAGTTTATTATCAGACTGTATGATAGAGATATATGATCTTAACCTAATATTTAGAAGGTGCTTAAATCCTAAGAATAATCCAGCAATTTCAAACACGCAATTGTTGAAGTTTAATCAGTCCAAGTTCAAACAAAATCAAATAGAATTTGTCCCACTTTAAAAATGCAGGAATATTCCCACAATTTCAGTTCATTGCCAGACTATGATAAAGATATATGATCTTAACCTAATATTTAGTAGGTGCTTAAATCCTATGAATATTCCAGCAATTTCAAACTCGGAATTGTTGAAAAGTTTAATCAGTCCAAGTTCAAAAAATATCAAATAGAATTTGTGCCACTTTAAAATTGCAGGAATATTCCAACAATTTCACTTTATTGTCCGAGTATGATAGAGATATATGATCTTAACCTAATATTTAGAAGGTGCTTAAATCCTAGGAATATTCCAGCAATTTCAAACTCGAAATTGTTGAAAAGTTTAATCAGTCCAAGTTCAAACAAAATCAAATAGAATTTGTGCCACTTTAAAATTGCAGGAATATTCCCACAATTTCAGTTCATTGTCCGACTATGATAGAGATATATGATCTTAACCTAACATTTAGAAGGTGCTTAAATCCTAGGAATATTCCAGCAATTTCAAACTCGGAATTGTTGAAAAGTTTAATCAGTCCCAGTTCAAACAAAATCAAATAGAATTTGTGCCACTTTAAAATTGCAGGAATATTCCAACAATTTCAGTTCATTGTCCGACTATGATAGAGATATATGATCTAAACTTAATATTAAGAAGGTGCTTAAATCCTAGGAATATTCCAGCAATTTCAAACTGGGAATTTTTGAAAAGTTTTATCAATCCCAGTTCAAACAATATTAAATAGAATTTGTGCCATTTTAAAATTGCAGGAATATTCCAACAAATTCAGTTTATTATCAGACTATGATAGAGATATATGATCTTAACCTAATATTTAGAAGGTGCTTAAATCCTAGGAATATTCCAGCAATTTCAAACTCGGAATTGTTGAAAAGTTTAATCAGTCCCAGTTCAAAACAAAATCAAATAGAATTTGTGCCACTTTAAAATTGCAGGAATATTCCAACAATCTCAGTTCATTGTCCGACTATGATAGAGATATATGATCTAAACTTAATATTTAGAAGGTGCTTAAAACATAGGAATATTCCAGCAATTTCAAACTCGGAATTTTTTAAAAGTTTTATCAATCCCAGTTCAAACAATATTAAATAGAATTTGTGCCATTTTAAAATTGCAGGAATATTCCAACAATTTCAGTTTATTATCAGACTATGATAGAGATATATGATCTTAACCCAATACTAAGTTTAGAAGGTGCTTAAATCCTAGGAATATTCCAGCACTTTCAAACTCGGAACTGTTGAAAAGTTTAATCAGTCTTAGTTCAAACAAAATTAATGATTTCTTTTTTTTTTTTTTGCCAGTTGGAAAAAAATTGCAGGAATATTCCAACAATTTCAGATTATCATTTTATCAGTCTGTATGATAGTCAAATATGATCTTAACCTATTATCTAGAGACGCTTAAAACCTAGGAATATTCCAGCAATTTCAAACTCGGAATTGTTGAAAAGTTTAATCAGTCCTAATTCAAACAAAATCAATGATAACTTTAGACACTTTAAAATTGCTGGAATATTCCAACAATTTCGGTAAATTATCAGACTGTTTGATAGTGATACATGTATATGATCTAAACATAATACTTAAAAGGTGCTTAAATCCTAGGAATATTCCATCAATTTTAGACTCTGAATTGTTAAAAAGTTCAATCAGTCCAAGTTTTAACAAATTTCATGATAATTTGTACCACTTCAATTCACTTGCAGGAATATTCTAACAAATTCAGTTTATTATCAGACAGTTTGATAGTAATACATGATCTAAACCAAATACTATGAAGGTGCTTAAATCCTAGGAATATTCCTGCAATTTCATACTCGGGATTATGGAAAATTCTGACACAGTGCGCCTATAGAAGCAAAGGAAAGTTACCGTGTTTTATTCTGCAACAATTCACTGTCCCGAGGTGCGTGAATCTTCTTGCATTACTGACGTAATTTTGTGACGTTTCGAGACGTTAGACGGTGTAAAGTCTCTTTTTCATTTTAAAATCGCCATAATAACGTACATTTACGTTAGATACAGTTAAGAATATTGGCGGGAGCATGAACGCGCTGGCATGAAGGATGGGAGAGTTTGAATTTCAGCTCTAGCATTGAATTGTTGAGTAATAATTCACTCTTTGTCGGTCAGTTGTAAGTAGATATATCACTCGCGCTCCGCGCTCGTGATATGATCTACTTTACAACTGACCTCCAAACAGTGAATTATTACTCAACAATTCACTGCTAGGGCTGATCTATTTCTTAAGTTTAATGAGTCCAAGGTTAAACAAAATCAATGATAATATGTGCCACTCAAAAATTCCTGGAACATTCAATAATTTCAGATTATTATCAGACTGTATGGTAGAAACATTGATATTTATCTAAACCATATATATAGAAGGTACTAAAATCCTAGGAATATTCCTGCAATTTCAAACTCAGTGTAATTGTTGAAGGTCAGGGTATTATGATTATGACATATATGAAAAACATTCGAAAAGCAAAATTAATATACACTTGAACCATTCTTTAATTGCTGGAATAATCCAATGATTTTAATCCTTTTAGAAGCGAAGATTTTATTCATGTACATAAATCTAAAAATGTGAAGGCATTTAAATGCTACCTTATTTCAATGTATGCATACAAGAAGAAGATAAATGAATTTTAATTTGTGTATGTCAAACGTTGCAGGCATATTCCAACGATGTAAGTTTAATTTTTCAATATTTGATGGACACAATGAGTAATGTTCTTATATCTGCAGGTGAAAGGTGTTTAAATCCTAGGAATTTTCCTGCAATTTCAAACTCGTTGTCATTGTTGGAAATTCTGATGAAACCAAGCTCCCCTCTTAATATAATGAACACATTTAATAAGCAAAATTAATTTACATGTCAACCATTTCAAATTTGCTGGAATATCCCAATGATTTTAATCTGTTTTGTAACAAATTTTTGATTCATGTACATAAATTTAGGTAAAATAAAGTTATCAGATGTTTGGAGCTAACATTTATTTCCTATAATCTACAAAGTTTGAAGGTGTTTAATCAATCTAAGTTTAAACAAAATCAATTTTGTGCCACTCAAACATTGTTGGAATATTTCAACAATTCCAGTTTATTATCAGACTGCATAAAAAACAATATAAAAAACAATGATATATAATCTAAATCTTATATGTAGAAGGTGATAAAATCCTAGGAAACTTCCTGCAATTACAAACTATGTCTGAAAGTAGCATTTTATGTTACACTTAAAAGATAAATCCTAGGAATGTTCTGCTATTTATCGATCAAGAGGTCCCGGGCTCGATACCCAGTCCTGCCACTTACTTTCGTTTTTCCTTCAAGAGTTACTGGCGAAAGTATGTGCACTTAGTTCTGGTTAACCGCTTAGGAGGTCTAAGCCTGCCCAGGCATAGTGTTGTTAGGTCAATTTAATGTTCGGTCATTTAACTGGCAATGAAATGACCTTCTTTCGATATCATAACTTAAATCAAATGATAAAAATACAACGCACAGGTATGATCCAATTCATTGACGCGCTGTCATTTATATTGCATCGACCAACGGGAAACCAGAGTGGAATTGTCTTTTTGAGAAATTTGTCTTTTTCAACAAAATGTTTCCCATGTTTTAGCCTGTTATATGACTCACACAATGCACATTTTACCCCAAATGTGAAGATTGAACCGCTTTCATAATGTAATAATGCTTTCTGTTTAGACGTTTTTGTTGTTGTTTATTTTTTTTGTTTATAACAGGTAAGACTGTTTTACTCTGATATATTCTGAATTTCTTTTCTTTCTCAGTCCCTCTTTGAGACGGCACGGTACATACTAAAAAATACTGTCTCACGGAACTGCTAAACCCCAAACAAACAGTTGTGAATCAGTGACCCTTTCCGTAGTCGCTTCCTTGTTTATGGTCGGCAAAATACACATATACACTGAGAGACCATATTTCTGCGTACCCAAATCGACCGTAGCTCACTCTGCTTATTAAGATGGCCGCTCAAAATGGCCGCCGGACTAATATGATGTCGGTGTTCCGCTTGTATTGTGCCGCCACATGCAATAACGGCATTTGTTGCATATGCAGTCCTCAAATGCTCAGTGCAGCCTTTGCATTTGCGTTATGCAAGCTTTGTTTGCCGAAAATTTGAGCATCGTGTGCTGTTTGAATACACAATGATTGGATCCTGAGGAATCTATCTGCACAAACCAGAGCTCTCGCAGAATCACACCGTCTCGCAGACTGCTTTGAGTTGTATTAATCTTTTCTAATGACTAGGCACAAGCTGATCTCTCAGTGCTTCTTGAGTGTGCCTGCAATAAGGAACATTTGCACGCAACACCAATCAAATCTTAATATCTTAAATCGTATTTATCAAATCATCTAAATTGACAAATTTATGGAAGCGTCCTAGTGACAGGTTAAAAAAATATTTATCCAATACGTAGGAGATAGGAAGTCCTACGTAGGACTTAGTAACTCCTACGTAAGACTTACTAACCCCTACGTAGGACATATTAACTCCTACGTAGGACTTACTAACTCCTACGTAGGAGATAATAAGTCCTACGTAGGACTTATTAACACCTACGTAGGACTTAGTAACCCCTACGTAGGAGATCATAAGTCCTACGTAGGACTTACTATCTCCTACGTAGGACTTACTAACTCCTACGTAGGACTTACTAAGTCCTACGTAGGACTTTCTAACACCTACGTAGGACTTAGTTACTCCTACGTAGGACTTACTAACGCCTACGTAGGAGATAATAAGTCCTACGTAGGACTTACTAACTCCTACGTAGGACTTAGTAACTCCTACGTAGGAGATAATAAATCCTACGTAGGACTTAGTAACTCCTACGTAGGACTTACTATCTCCTACGTAGGACTTAGTAAGTCCTACGTAGGACTTAGTAAGTCCTACGTAGGAGATAATATAACAGAAAGAAATAGTCATAAGAAAGCCAGAAACTGCTACTGTATGTACTCAGCAGGCGTATAAGGTTGAAAATACGTCGTTTAAACATGTTTAAACATTTGAGGGCCTCAGGGAAGATTGGCTTTGCCAACTGAGCCACCCTCACTAAATAAAGTCTACTTACTTACTTACTTACTTTGCAACATAATCACTTTGCATCGACGTCGATATGACGTTGTTTGAACGCTGTTTGACACATCCGTCTGTGCGTGCGTGCGTGCGTGCGTGCGTGCGTGCGTGCGTGTGTGTGTGTGTGTGTGTGTGTGTGTGTGTGTGTGTGTGTGCTTCTATCCCTATTGGTTTTTAGGGCAGAATGTGCGATTTGATTGTATTAATTCCTGATCATTGCCTATCTTTTTTCTTTACTATAATTTATCTGCTTCAAAACCTGTTACTCTAGAACGTGTGGCCAGTCTTTAACAACGTCATAATAACGTTAATAATTTGAGCTGCGACACGAGAAAACCAACAAGCGGTTGTGCAAACAGCGCAGACTCAGATGCGCCTTGGCATCAACCCAGTCTGATCAGAACCTTCACTAAGCGCATTAAGGGTAGCTAAGGCTCTAAGCTATCTCCATGCGGACAGCGAAGTCTCTGATCAGGCTAAACGGATGCCCAGGCTGATCTGAGTCTGCACTGGGCGCACAACCACTTTGTTGGTTTTCTTGTGTCGCGGCCCGATCGTTTTTATGATTTGTATTATTGATCTCAGACAAGACAAGAAATATTCGTTCAGAGGGCTGCATAATCCGCGGATCAAATATTTACTTTTCACAATATATAAAAATAAAGCTGTTTGTATTGATACAAAGCTGGATAAATTTTCGCTGTTACATAAAAGCGATTTGATCAAGTATTTCTTAATCTATTCATCATGCATCGGTAATCTCGCTATTGAGAAGATGCTTTATGATGATTAGAAAATGTAGCTTTTTTATTCTCCATTGATAGAAAATAAGACTGTTGCAATATGTAACAATGTAATTGTGACTTCATTTTATCAGACACTTAAAAGCATTATCCAAAAAGTAAAGCTGCATTAGAATGCAGATAACCATAATACAGTTTTCCCGTAATTGAGATGCAGATTAATTAATAATACGTTTCGAATTTATGAATTTTGTTATATGAATAACATTATTTGAAGCGGCAGTAATTTGAGCACAGATACACATAAAATACAAGTTAAATATCTCTTACTTATGAAACAGCTAAGTCCTACGTAGGAGATAGTAACTCCTACGTAGGACTTACTAAGTCCTACGTAGGACTTATTATCTCATACGTAGGAGTTAGTAAGTCCTACGTAGGAGTTACTAAGTCCTACGTAGGAGTTAGTAAGTCCTACGTAGGAGTTAGTAAGTCCTACATAGGAGTTACTAAGTCCTACGTAGGAGTTACTAAGTCCTACGTAGGACTTACTAAGTCCTACGTAGGAGTTAGTAAGTGCTACGTAGGAGTTATTAAGTGCTACGTAGGAGTTATTAAGTCCTACGTAGGAGTTAGTAAGTCCTACGTAGGAGTTAGTAAGTCCTACGTAGGAGTTACTAAGTCCTACGTAGGACTTCCTATCTCCTACGTATGAGATAAATATTTTTTTAACCTGTCACTAGGACGCTTCCATACAAATTGACTTTATTATTTCATTTTATAATTTTTTTCGCCTTTTCCAGTCGTATAAGTTAAGATAATTACTGTTTGTAATAACGTCTCGCATAGACGGGGTCACAATATACTTTTTCTAAGAAATACCAGGACAAGATAAGAAGAGAAAACAGGGCCAGTTTAGGGATAATTTCCCTTACTTTTTCCATAAAACATATGTTGAGTTCCTCATTAGCGCCTTCTCGCATAGACGGGGTCACGTAGACTTTCTGCAGTGAGAATTATCAGGCACATATATGGGAAAACAGGGCTAATTCAGGGATAAGTTTTCTCTTATTTTGTTACATAAAACATATGTTAATATCCCTCATTTAAGCAGACTCGCAGAGTCGGTTACAAATAGGGGTCACGACATTTTTTTTTTCAGGCAGAAATAAGAGGTCCGGATAAAAAGAGGTAACAGGGATCATTTAGGGATATTTCCCTATTTTTTTATTAAAAAAAAAAGAAAAAGAAAAACATTGTAACCCCACATTAGAACCGTCTCGCATAAACAGTTCTAATGATGAGAGAATGAGAGGCCACAATGTGCCGCGAAACGAGAAAACCAACAAAGTGGTTATGCGCCCAGCGCAGACTCAGATCAGCCTGGGCATGTCTGATCAGACTCTTTGCTAAGCGCTTAAACGGTAGCAAAGGGTCTAAGCAGACAGCGAAGTCTCTGATCAGTCTGGGCGGATGCCCAGGCTGATCTGATGCTGCCCTGGGCGCACAACCACTTTGTTGGTTTTCTCGCGTCGCGGCTCATATGTTTTAGTGAAAAATAATAGGCCCTGATAAGAAGGGATAACAGACGTCATTTTTTTATTATTGTTTTTTTTTTCCTTCATAAAAACATACGTTGTAACTTCACATTAGAACCGTCTCGCATAGACGGTTTTAATAGAGATGATCCGCATAAGCCTTTCGTATAACCTTAATCACGCTATTGACGATAAAAAGAAACTACTGAAGCACAGAAATGATAAACCAGTAGATAACAGCGATGGATGGTTGACTTGCGATTTTACGCCCATTTTAACAGTATTTTAGTTATATCAGGACGATGGGTGGGTGATAATGAAAGGCTGTGTGCAATGGAACTCCGTTAATGTTTGAAAAAATTCGCGCTTATACGGGGGCTCGAACCCGGGACCGCTAAATCCTCAAGCCAGAGGTAAAAGCGTTTCATGTGATTTATGAATTTAATATTAATTTGTGAAGAATAAACTAAAGTGTGAAGTGTCATCTGTGAGTATGAAGTATGATTTGTGAACTCTGAAGTGTGAAGTACGAAGTGTGAAGTATTAACAGGAAAATTTCATGTCATTTTTACATGGTAAAACACAAGGTACAAGAGGTAGAAATACAAGGTACAGGCGCTTAAACAGGTGATAAAAATACAATGTACAAATATGTAAGGCAAGGATCCCATTGACTGTGCCGCTGTTGCATTATTTCATTGCCTACCCGGGAACCAGAGACGAAACCCGTATTTTTATGGAGAGACTTTTCTCCCACCTATGCACATATAAGGTAGGCTTTCAGCTCATATAAGAATATACATGTAAGTATCTTTCATGGGCATGAGGTGTGGGTAGAAAAATCCGTCATGAGTGCCACTGTTCGGCGTCACGAGGCTTGCGGAGTGATGCCGAACAGTGATCCCGAGTGAAGGATTTTTCTATCCGCACCTCACACCCATGATAGATACTTTTTCTTGCACACCACGTTTTGTATTATCTTTAAAACTTGTTAAAATGCGTAATTTAGTGCCTCAGAGCTTTCTATTTGACTTTAAAACAAGGCGTCGCTTTCAACGATCGCCATTCGGTTCTTCCCGTCAACGTCTGGCATGCATAAAGTGACGTCATTTTGCCGTCTTCGTGACGTAATCATCTAAAACGCCAACGTCACTTGACGACGCAGATACGTGACCTCCATTACAACCAATGCATTGGATGCTCGTGATTTTTATCCGGTCCTGGGTGAGATAACATGGGTGAGATAACATTTGTAGGTACAGGGGAAGCACGCGGATATCATTATCCTGTGTGCAAGAATATAAGTATCTATCATGGGTGTGAAGTGTGGATAGAAAAATCCGTTACGAGGGTCATTGTTCGGCATCATGAGGCTTGCCGTGTGATGCCGAAAAGTGATCCCGAGTGACGGATTTTTCTATCCACACCTGACCCATGGTAGATACTTTTTCTTGCACACCACGTTTTGTTTTAACTTCAGACCTTGTTAAAATGCGTAATTCTAGTGCTTGAGAGGTTTCAATTTGATTTTAAAAGAAGGCGCCGCTTTCAACATGTTCAACGACCGCCACTCGTTTTTTTACGTCAACGTCTGGCGTGCATAAACTGACGTCATTTTTGCCTTCTTCGTGACGTCATCATCTAAAAATCCAACGTCACTTGACGACGCAGGTACGTGATCTCCAATACAACCAATAATGCATTGAAATCGCGTGATTTTATCCGGTCCTGGGTAAGAACGCTAGGGTTAGACGCGATTTTCTATCCCAGGATAAAAGAATGGCATTGTCTATCCGGTGTGCAAGAAACTTCTTTCTCCCACCTTTGCCTATATAAGATAGGCTCTCAGCTCATATAAGAAATTTCTATCTTATACCTGGCAACATCTTTCTTATATTAGCAACCAGACTTTTTCATTTTTTGACTAATATTTTAATTTTAAATGAACAAAATGGACACGCAAGCATGTCGGGTGACGTTTGATAGCAGATCATGGGTTTGTGACGTCACTCAATTTTAATGACGTCACTAAAACCGGTTAAAAACGTCGCTAGCAAACTTGACGCGCGTGACGTGAGAGGCTAAGTTGCATTTTGTTTTCGCCCTCTGGAAGATAAAATAGTCCACATATCGTGTTTTCCATCTAATTTTGAGGTGCAAACTATGTTTACACCCATGTTTACACCCATTTTAGGGCCCGATAAACACACTGGGCTGGTCAAAATTCACTTCAGATCATTGGTTAAAAAGTTAGAATTTTCCAGTTCTGAAGTCTAATCCGACTTTAGGTTTAAAATCCGCTATCAGTGGGAGAAAAATAATCCATCATGAGCCAGTCCATGTAGGACAGGTAAATCTCACCCTCGGGGTCGGAATTTCAACCAGGGACTCGGCAAGCCTCGTCCCTGGTTGAAATTCCGACCCCTCGGGTGAGATTTCCCTATCCTACATGGACACTCATGATGGATTGTTATAATCTTACACCTGGCAACGTCTTTCTTATATTAGCAACCAGTCTTTTTCAATTTTTGACTTATATTTTAATTTTAAATAAACAAAATGGACACGCATGCATCTCGGATGACGTTGGATAGCAGGTCATAGGTTTGTGGCGTCATTCAATTTTAATGACGTCACTAAACCGGTTATAAAACGTCGCTGGCAAACTTGAGGCACGTGACGTGAGAGTCTAAGTTGCATTTTTTTTTTGCCCTCTGGAAGACAAAATAGTTCACATGTCGTGTTTTCCGTCTATTTTTAAGGTGCAAACTGTGTTTAAACCCATTTTAGGACCCGTTAAACACTCTGGACTGCTCAAAATTTACTTCAGATCACTGGTTAAAAAGTTAAATTTTTCCTGTTCTGTAGCCTAATCCGACTTTAGGTCTATAATCCGCTAACAGTGGGAGAAAAATAGTCCATCTTGAGCCAGTCCATGTAGGATAGAAAATCTCACCCTATCCTACATGGACACTCATGATGGATTGTTATAATCTTTTCTTCTTTTTTTTTTATATACCTTTTATACACATATTCTTGGGGCAGAGGAGAGAAGTTTATAGGTAGGAATGAAGGATTGTTTAGCTATGCACACAGGCAGACAGGCAGATAGGGAGGACAAATTGACTAATTTCACGAAATCCAGTGGTTCTCTAGGTAAATCGGTCGTACCGCATGAAAAAAAAAATCAAACGTAGGTCTGATAATCGACAAACACATGTACAGTCATACGCGAGTTAAACGACAGATTTTTTTTATCTGTAAACAACTATCCTCCCCGGCACCCCACCTCTCCCCCGCCCGCTCCGTCCACCCAATCCCATACTCTAGGGTCACGACCAAATTACTGTCGTACATCAAACCTGTTTCATTTTACACATCAAAACATAAAAATACAATAAAACTAAACATGCTGTCGGGGATATTGGCTGCTGTTTTTCTGGATTTTTTTTTTTTTTATTATTATTTTTTTTTTTTTTTTGCGTAAGATATTTTTGCGCTTAAGCTGCCTAAAATGTTTCCGACTGGTTAAACTCGCGCTCCAGACTGGTTTGACAATCAATTAGTGCGTAAAACTGATATTTCGTGCAAGTGCAGAGGTCTGCGCCTAAATAATACATTTACATCACTTTGAAGCCTCCGTAGTATTCGTGTAGGTAGTTCGTCAATTATATACGTTAAGCTCATGCGGAACATCTCTAATGACAAGTCACAATATATGAGCCGCGACATGAGTAAACCAACAATGTGGTTGTGCGCCCAGCGCAGACTCAGATCAGCCTGGGCATCCGCCCAGTCTGATCAGATTCTTCGCAGTCCGCATGGTGGTAGCTTAGGCCCTCAGCTACACTTCAAGCGCAAAGTGAAGACTCTGATCTGACTAGGCGGATGCCCAGGCTGATCTGAGTCTGCGCTGGGCGCACAACCACATTGTTGGTTTTCTCGTGTCGCGGCTCATATCTTTTTTCCCTTTTAAGAAATAAGAGTTCCAGATAAGAAGGAGTAACAACGATCATTTAGGGATATTTCCCTTCTTTCTTTTCATAAAATACATACGTGACCCAAAGTAGAATTGTCTCGCATAGACGATTCTAACTAGAGGACACAACATATGTTTTTATTTAGAAATAAGAGGCCCAGATAAGAACGGATAACAGATATCATTTACGGATATTTCGCTTTTTCTTTCATGAAAAACATACATTGTAACACCACATTAGAATCGTCTATTCAAATGAGAGGACCCAACATATGTTTTCTTTTCTTTCGGAGCGGAAAATTAAAAAAAAAAAATCTCCAATTATACCTATTTCCCCTTTTTATCTAAAGCTCTGAAGATGGTTCAAAATAACAGCATAAAAAATAAGATAAACAAGAAAAAGGAACAAATATCCTTGTTCATTGGGTGCCTTAGCCCTATTGACAAATGCACGTTTCTCACCATGTCATATAACTTTCCCAGTGCGAATGCGTGTGCTAAATTAAACATTGAATCTGTACTGCGGCGAGGGAAGTAGGTCTAACGGAAAAACGCTAACTCGACATGCTAAGTCTAAACTCTGCATATGCGCAGTCTGTTCAGAGACTTTATGGCAGCAAACATATTATGGCAGCAAAAACACTAAATAGTTTTATAATAACAGAGTAGACTATGGTAAAAGGGTCGATAGCACCGATACGGGTCGACCCGTACTTTTGAAATATTTCAGATACGGGTCGACCCGTAAATTTCTGGTCGACCCGTAAATATACGGGTCGATCCGTAAAAATACGGGTCGATCCTCATATTTACGGGTTGACCCCTATTTTATGGGACCCGTATTATACGGGTCCACCCGTGATTTATCTACCCGTCCCCCCCCCCCCCCCCCAAATAAACTGACCAATCAGAAGATGGCTTCTATCGGTTCTTCGGCACCCCAGATATAGTGCTTCAATCCATGCTAGTAATACCTGTTATGATAACTGCATATATGGCAAACGATTTCTTGGGTTTGCTTTACTAATGCTCAGTATGTCAGGATCTGCTAATATATTTTAAGTTAAACTTAAAATAAAATAATATCGACCCTTAAAAGTATATTTTTTTAATTATCATCCAAAACTGTTACCAAAAGAGGGAAATATCCAATACGGAACGTTGCCTATTTTACCTATAAAATGTGTGTAACCGGCCAATCCAAACTGGTCATTTGTTTATTGCTGCTGTGTATATATTCAGAAGCTTATTCGTCATGTTCGTATGTGTAGTAAATCCATCACTACTGTTTGTTATATGTTGTCAGTAAAAGGAAAAGTTATATTCAAACCTTTAATCTGGACGTTCTTTCGAATTCTGAGATTTTTTCTGAATTCTTATTATTTCATTTTATGCTGCAATTACAGCGTCAGAAATGATTTTATAATAAAAATAAAAACAGTAAAAATGGTAATAAAATATTTATGAAAATAATAAAAATATTTTTAAGCATTCTCTGACAATATCAGATAAAAGAAAAAAAAGAAACGGTCAGATTTTTTTTCTAAACTATTTTACTATCTTTTATTATTATTATTATTATTATTATTATTATTATTATTATTATCTTGTGCTGTTCGCTGTTTTAAATTACGTCAGATTAAACAATCGTTATCATGAGCTACACATGTTCTGATCCTACTTTGCTTGTGCGTTTTCCTATCCAAGCATGCAGGGTGACCTACTTCATCATCGCCAAAATCTGTTACAAAAAAAAAAACAAGGAAAAAAACAACCTAACACCTGTACAATAGCTGTTTTATCCAAAAAAAATATGACGCAGACATCTGTGTGTCTGTAAGTTACCATTTGTTTACATAAGCATATTTCATATTGTACACTGTAAAAATCCGTAGATTTTACGGTAGTATACATGGCAACCAACTGCCAGTTTATTTCCTGTTCTTTTTACGGGTGTCTGCCTGTAGAACATTTTTTTAAATCACAATATGGTAGAGTTATGTTAACTGACCCCACTCGAAAATATTTTTTATACTGTTGAAGGGCTGTGTGACCAAAACATTACCTATCGTATTCTACCCTACTCTGCGTGGTGATTCCTGCAAATGTTTACGGGCGCCCGTAAAAATAACGGGAAATGCACTGGTAGTTGGTTGCCAGGTATTCTACCTTAAAGTCTACGAAATGTTTTTTCATTGTATACAACTGCTGCTGTTTGTTATCTCTTCTCATTAAAGATTGTCTCACTCGTTTATTTCATGTTTTCAGAGACAAATATTTTAATTAACAAAATCTCGTTAGACAATATGGAATATTCTCATAATTAACCGTACAAGTTTTGAGAAACTGCATGTTTTTTTTTTTTTCGATAAATGTGGAATGAAAAATAATCTTCAAATAAAAATGCAAATACCTAACGGCATGTAAGAATATCGATTTTGACCACGCGTGTCATGTGATCATGTACAGGTATTTTTCTTATTCGTGCACGTGACAGTGACGCATGAATATTTTTTTTTGTCCAATCATGCGATTTCCAGCGCGGTCCGCGATAGTTTAAATTTATCTTGATTTTTGTTTAAAGCTAGTTTTATTAAACATTATCATCTAAACTCTATTTCAAATGAATAGTTAGAGGTATTGCATGAAATATTTTTGTAATTATTATCAAGGGAGTAAATCTTTAAATCGAAAAGATGAAATACTATCTTTACTTTCGGCGTCATGCGTTATTACAAAGAACTTCTTTCTTTTTGGCCCTTCTTTCCTGTATTTTTTTTTTTTTTTTTTTTTTTTTTTTTTATTTATTATCTATTTATGTCTGAGAACCTTTGGCATAACTAAACAAAACGAACAGCATCATCGACTGTTTATGATAATGATAATAATAATGATGATATAGTAAAACAGAACGTCTTATTTTTATTTGTTATGCCAGGGAATGTTTCGCTGTTATTATCATCATTATTATTATAATTATTATTATAAAGGATTTTATTATTGTTATCATTATTAATGTTAATATTTCTGAATTATGCAAAATCGAACACTCGTTATCGTAACTACACGCAGGTTCTGATACTACTTTCATATGCGCTTGCCGATCCGAGCATTCACGGGTTGCAGACGTGATCATCACCAAAATCCTTTCATTAAGAAATACAGAACGATGCTTCTCATATGTATAAAGTGCCTCATTGGTCCTTTAAGGCAGTATCTGTTTATCTGAGAGAAATCATTTGTTTTAATGCTACTGTATATTAAAGACAGGACTTCTCTGCCGTGAGGTGGTGGTGGTGGGGGGGGCGGGGGTCTGCTTCCCACCAATACCAAATCTTACCTGTACAGATAAATGTGTGAAAAATTATTCAACCAACCAGCGGACCAGAATTACTCGTTATAATAATTTCATTGGCTGAATGGAGGTGTTGACACTATGTGATCAAGAGACAGAATGACACTGTGACAACCGGTGTTTTCAACGTGATATGGCCGAATGACACTATGACACTATGGCGGTTAATCCTCCTTATATAGTATCACTACTGTCTTAAAGGTCCCATTGCTCTATCAGCATGAAATATTTTTATCATGAGGAATCGCTGCAAGCTTCTCACTATAGTTTCGCCATTGTAAATGACCGTGATCAGCCAGCTTTAAACAAATAAAACATCCTCAAGTGATTGAAAACTTATTTAAGTCATTTTAGTTGGCAACTAAAATGACCTACTTTCGATTTCAATAAGTTGAATATAATGGTAAAAATACAATGTACAAGCAAGAAGCCCCAGTCATTATCCCGCCTATGTTTATATAGCATTGCTGGACGGGAACCAGAACAGGAAACTGTATTTTGTGGAGTGATTTTTTTTTTCAAAAACTTGTTTTCTCTCCTTTTTGCCAGTTATATGACTCAGTATATGCACGTCAATCCACATTTTATTACCAATCGCGAAGGTTGAACGCTAGGAGTTGTCAATATGACGTGTTTTTCTCTTGACATTTTCTGTAGTTAAGACAAATGTGTGTTCCCTGATGAGATGCCGAGTTCAGCGGCATCTGATCTGGGTCTACACTGTTTGCGCTGTGTTGTGGCATTCACGAGTTAAAGGAGAACACTTACTAAAATATGCACTGAATTTAAATAGTAGATCTCGATTAGCAATTTAATTTGATGAAAATTGCATGAAAATCGGACTTAAAATAAGAAAGATATGAAGATCTAAAAAAATCAAAATGGCTGTCTTGGAGGCCACCATTTTGGAAATTCCTGTCACGTGATAAAAATTTTAATGTGGAATAAGTGCATAAATTGCTTACTTTCACAGTCTTTTTTAGTTTTAATCGTTTCGTTATGAACTAAAATATAGATTTATGCATTTCATTCACCTACAATTTCTTTCAAACTAAAGTTATTTAGGATTTTCATTTTGACTGTGAGTTTATGACGTCACTAACTCACAGATTTGCTGGTTCCCAGCTCAACATTTTAATATCCATAAACTGTCATATCTTTCTTAACTGAAGTCCGATTTTCGAGAAATTTTCGGCAAATTTTATGATTTATTAAAATCTTCAATTTGAGTCCAACATGCATTTTAGTGGGTGTTTCCCTTTAAATCCCGAAACTGAAAATGGGGCAGGTAGTGGAGATGTGCCGAGAATCTCACAACCAAACCTTCATGGAAAAAACGCTGCCTGTCACGCTGTCAGTGCCATTTAACATCGCTCCTCCTTGCCCCCCCCCCCCCCCCCCCCCCCACCCCACCCCACCCCCTCCCTTCCTTCTCTTGCTGAAGGAACCGTTTCTTTACCACAAATTCTGAAAATCCGGCCTTCCTTTGAACCCCCGCTGCCCCACCAAAAAACAATATAACTAATTTTTGTACATGTCAACGACTAAAACTCTACAAATTAACATCATCAGTTTGCATCAGTGATGGTGTCCCAATACTTAGAGTACATATGGATACTCTGGTAATACCAAAAACGATGCAATAGATAGCACCCGTTTTGAACTCAGTCAATAAACAGAACTTGTCTGTAGAGGAGTTTTCCTGGGGCAGACACCAATACCACTAATGCTTACGATATTTGAACACGTTAACATTACACTCACCCTAAAAATTACAGCAAATTGATGGCCTTAGTTTACTATGTTTTATTGAGAAATTGCTAGTAGAGACAAAATCCAACAGGACCATTTGACCTGAGTCTAGACTTTGCACTGTGCATATCCTGATCGGGCTGGATGTTAAAATCCTCAAATGCCATTCCTACTGGTATTTTTTCGGTGATTGTGGTTGCGTGGCTTCTGGTATGGCTCTGTTTCAGCGGAGACAGCTGAGCGAGACACAGCATTCAACGAAAGTCTTTTGCCGTCAAAGCCACTACTTATTACCCGAAACATTGGGACAAAGTTAAACTAAAATTCTATGATGGATGACCGACTTACAATCATTTAGGCTTACTATAGAATCGAGGGTGTATGCGAAACTCTGGATCTAATGGCTGTGTCTACACTACCCGCATTGTCTTAATGCACTATTTTGCTGTCCCAGTGGACTGGACACAAATCAACCGTTTATTTCACACGTTTCAAATCGGAGTAGTCACTTTCCGGTCGAAGAAGCGTTGGCTCAAAAAAGTGCCCAGGGGAGCATGTGACCAGACTGCACGGGCTTGATTTGAGCCTTTATTAGCCGGACATGTATCGTTTGGACTGATTTTTTAGGCTCGCATTGCACATAGCTCTTCATTTATCACCCCCCCACCTTGGTATGATTGAAATATTGTTGAAAAGAGTTCAACCACCTGTCCATAATTTAGGAGTCAAACTTGAAGGTTATATTGCTGATCTCTTGACATGGCATTTTGAGACACCGTTGTGTATATTGTCAAAATATTTGCGGCAATTCTTTTGCCGTATCGATAAAATGATGAAATGTCAGCTGCCTTCGCACCCGCACAGTCTGGTTAGTTGTGTTACTGTATAATACATATAATTAATTATCATAACTGATTTTTGAAGGTTTCTTCGAGCATAAAATACACAGATCAGTGTATTAATAGCAATAATGATCTTATTAAGTTATTAAACTCGTTTTATTTCGTCCTCAAACCTATATTTTTAGTTAAAGTAAATTGATTATATTCTTATCGTCCACTTGAAATACGGTCACTTGTCCAATATTTGCATATAATCTGTAGTGGTCTAATGCGATATGGTATAATATGCAATAAATCAGCGCGTGCCCGCGGCACGTGGTCACTAAATGACAGCCATGACAAAACGTGCAACGGATTATTATTGTATTATTATAGGAGTTGGGATATGAGCCGCATCATGAGAAAACCAGCTTTTTGCATATGCGAAAACTACATGAATAAATACAAAAAAGGACAAATAAACCGACAGCACATCAATAAGTCAACAAGTAAATAATCAAATAAATTTTCAACGGAATGAGCTCCCATTCAGATAAGCTTGTATTATGTGAACAAGGACATTTAATGATAAGTATGCGACAACTTGTCAAGTTCTCCATCATATGTCTCTGGCAGAACTGCTCGTCTTTGAATTGGAACACGTCGGGCTGAAATCTTCTCTCCTTCGTTGAGTTCTCTATAGTTCACCTTCCTTTTTTTTTTTTGTCTTAGATTAGCCATGGCTGGTGACAGAATGCTTTACGACTTTGTGTCAATTAAGGTTGCATCTTGAGTAATATTGTTTCACCACGTTTCAATAAATTTAAACAATAGGACTACCCTAAGTGCGAAAAATCAGATACCCTGGCGACTTTCAGACCAATTAGGAGGACACACTTAATAAATATGTTTGGATAACATTTATAAATAATTGATACCGATTAGTTTGATGGTCATCTCAATTTTTGAATAAAAGAACGGGCCGCGCACTGTAAATCGGTTTAACATTTTTAACGGTCTATTTTATATGACTGACTTCAATGTCGGTCTAACTTTCCGACAAGACAGAAAGAAATGATTGGTATTATCATCATTTATGCTTATTACTATTAAGCATCTGTATGCGTGTCATCCGCGAATATGGCCGTTATCCGATTTCACTGAAATCGATATATACTACGTGTATTTCACGGGCCCGATTTAAAGCGAAAAAAAAAAATGTTCTGTCCTTGAGGAATTATTCTAGTTTGACCTAACATAAATATATTGTAGATGCATGTAAAATATATCTTGAGAAAGGTACTTAAATTGGCTAATAGGATCCATCAAAGATGTTGTAATTAAAAGAAAACATAATGTTTTCCTAGGCATTCATCTCAACAGGGGGTGCTTCTTTTTGTGATTTCCTCTATCATTTAATAGAAACGCGGGTATGAAATTTGTAACTTCAAAAGACCTCGATTTTGTTCGAGTAAATTCAAAATAAAAAAATAAAAAAATATCATCTTAAAGAGGATGTAATGTAGATTAGACTGCCTAGTTGTATTTCCAAAAGCTCTGGGTCGGGTTGTTCAAAACTAACGGCGTCGTTAGTTAACGTTTTGTTAAAATTTCAAACATTAATATTTCAAAAACACCAATATTTTTTGTTGAAAAAAAAATGTGAGAAGCTTTTGCACTGCAAAAGCTTGTCACATTTCTTTTAACAAAAAAATATCAGTGAGTTTGGTTATGAAGTCATAAAACACTTAACGAGTTGACCTCTTAACGAGCTCGTTAGGCTCACGATGCTTTGAACAACTGAGCCCTGATCTTGACAGCACATGTGCACAAGTCGGTCTAGGTTTGTACAGTTCGCACATCCCTAATAAGGCTTCCCTGCATCTTTCGTATTTCCGGGTCGCAGGCGGTTATCAGCCCAGGAGAAACATGATGTCGTAATGACGTCGCACAGACGTCGATGCGACAAACGACGTCGCATCAACGTCAGTGCGACATCATTTCGAGGTTATGTGCCCGCTGGGAGTACTTTAGATGACAGAGTGATTATCAAAAAGCGCTGTAGATTACAACAGACTGCGCTCAACCCCGCCGCCAAATTATTCGAAGTAGGCGGCTAGAATTACTCGGCCACGGGGTTAATAGGGGTATTAGCAACAAGTATAAGCTTTCACAAAAAAAAAACCCGTTGGCAACAAATTTTACTGAGGACCATGAAAAGCACTTAAATCAATTCCTGGATTGTCATGAGGTTTGTACTTGCTTGAGCTTTAGACAGGACGTCCTAAATTAGCAGCATGGCGTAGCTCTCTCTGTACAACTGGTGAAGCTTAGGGACCAAAGAAACAACCTGTAATCAGGATTTCAGATTCTAACCTTATGGAATAGCACCTCTAATTATAATCAGGTGCTCCTTATAACCTACATTCCTGCATCATATTGGACACAGAGCCCCAGGTGGCGGGACTTATGACCCAAAGACTACCCCCGCTGGATCCAGGGCTGAGCTGGCCCCAAATGTAACTGACCTCCCTCTGGGCACACAACATTAAAGTAAACATTGAATCAACTACTCGCTAGAGGCGGAAATCTTTCCAACCGTAAACGGGGGTTCACTGCTTTGTATGTGTGTGCGCAGATTGCACACAGCCTTTCATTAACACCCCATGGTCCTGATACGGCAGAAATACTGTTGAAAAGGATGTAAATTCACAGTAAGTCATCCGTCCATCAGATGTGGGTACTTTTCGAAAAATGTGTCATCATAAATTGGAAACGTTACCACCGCTAAGTAATTTAACTCTTTTGACATCCATTATCGTTGAAAAGGAACTACAGAAATGTATTATTGGAACTAGGGAGAGAGAGAGAGAGAGAGAGCTTTGACAAAAATTTAAAATCAAGATCAAGATTGCCTTTTTACTTTATAAACTAGAGATGAGGAAACGGATGCATAGATTCAGCGAGCTGATATCATCATAATGAAAAGAGAGAGAGAGCGAGAGAGAGAGAGTAGTGAAAAGATGAGTAAACTTTGATCAAAATCACACGAAATTAATTAACAGAATGATAAAGATACTATGATGCGGTCAGAGAGAGAGAGGGAGAGAGAGAGAGAGAAGTTAGTTAGTTCGTAAATAATAGTTTATTTATAAAAAATGATAAAAAAATAAAACACGTAAAAAAATGGTGGTTGCCAGAGAGAAAGAGAGAGAGAGAGATAGAGAGTGGACCAGTTTGGGTTATAGAGCATTATATCTGTTACATAAAGACAGAAAAATACTGTTTAATATTGTAATCATACTTATGCTCTGGTGAAGTGAAAAATCCAATAGATTTAAAGACTAATAAGTAATGAGTAAATAACAAAATAACAATATTTATCAAATGAAATAGCGTAGGGGGGGGGGGGGGAGAGAGAGAGAATTTAAAACATCACATAAATACCTACATAAATACCTCGTACATATAATGAAAATCCAAAAGATTTTAAAACATCACATAAATACCTACATAAATACCTCGTACATATAATGAAAATCCATTTTTCTGTCGTTGTGTCAGTTTCAAATTGTGTATTAAAATGAAATGCCTCGTATAAACGACACTAACCAGATGCCCCTTGTTTATTGCAACCGCTTATTGGCGACACAAACCAGACATCCTTGTTTATTCCATCTTGGGGCATGTACAGGTGGTGTATATTTCTGTTATTTAGAGGATTCTTTCATAAGATTATGACTGATTGCGGGTCGTGAAAAAAAAGAAAAAGAAAAAAAAGTTGATTATTTGTGCTTTGGTCAGAAATGGACATACCGTATATGTAAAACTCCAAAGACCGGCATATGGACATTTGGAAATATCCGCCAAGAAGGGTAAGCTGAAAAACATGTTTTAGACGCGCCACGATCGCTAGAAACAATTATCTGCGTAGACTGATCGGAGATGACCAGTGCAAGTACAGTGTCTATGCTTTTCACTCTGCTTATACAAAAGATCCATGGACTGTTGTTAAGTTTATGTCCGAATGCGCATGCTGATCCGTATCTTCCAGGCTCAAGCGATTAACGCTTCAAGCGATGAACTTATTACAACGAAAACAGAAACGCCTCAGATCAGCCTACACATCTGCTCACATTTGGACCATATTACACGCTACGCCGTATTCACGCTATTCTTATGGCATTCTTATGGTAATATAATAAAACAATCTTAAAATTGGGAAACTTAAAATAATTACCGTAACAGAAAGTTTTTTGTTTCATTTTAGCCATGCATCTGCAAGATGCAGATGGAATGACAGACAGTTAAGACGCTGACCAGGCTGCTCTAAGTCTGCACTTTTTTGGCTCAGACTTTACGATAGACCATGCGTGTCTGCATAAAATATCCAGCTAGCTCTGATTTTCATTTTAGTCTTCAAGCTAAAAACTGAATGCAATATTTCTCCATTCGGAATTTAACAAAAAAATCCTCTTTGTATATTCTTTATTTGTTCTGTAGCATTATTTGAGGTTAGTTGTATTACTTGTCCATTGCACTGTCTGTCATAAATTGTTAATATGTTTGTATCCTCATGGCCCTATGGCCTACTGGATTTAGAAATAAAGATTTTTCCTCTTTTTTCCATTTCCATATTTCGTCACCATATTTCAGTAATGTCCCGTAGTTTTAAATTTTCAGATATATTATACCAGAGTGATCATGGGATCGAAATCTACATGGTCAGTTGCTTTAAAATATGGTAAGAGTGGGAATTCTAAAATGCGACTCAAGTTAATAGGCTATAAGGTCAAGGGAATCAACGCTGTCTTTTTTTATACTATTTTGTCTCCTTCTCAATAGGGGACAAATATTCTCTACTGTATAGACCCCCCCCCTTCCAGTATTTATTGGTTTTATGACCCTGTTATGTCATTACCTATGTGAGAAGAGTATTACCTTTGAAGAAATAGCAGTGTCACTGGACTGTTACATAACAGAATTATGACACCAAAAGAATTTGCTCCAGTCAAAAGCAAGTTCCCTCTTTAAATAGTAGAACTTTTTCTTGCACCTGGCTTCCTCATCCAGGGAAACAAACAGGAATTCACCAAAGTTGTTCTCCTTTATCAAATTTGTGGAACAACATGTAGGTGTAGCCATACACAATAGGTCGTTTGTAAATTGAAGATTCAATCAGCATACCATTGATATGCAGTCAGAGTATTCTCTTTTCACTTTTAAGATTCGTCAGGATGAATAAAAGGTATTAGTTTTAAAATTATTTTGAGCATCATTTTCGAGTTTTAAGAGCAACATTTAAAAAATTTGCGACGAAAAGCTATCACTAAGCAACAGGGAAGGGGATGGTTGGGTGGTGCGGTGGTGCTGGGTATAACTTACAGTGCCAGGGCATCCTACTGATCTGGATAACAGTAGGACAAGAACCTACTGTGCTTGCAGTAGGTGCGGGTGGAGTTGTTTGGACATTTTTCTCTCGTCCATCATTTCTTTCTTCTTTCTTCCTCTTTTTGGGAGACGGCCCGACAAAAACTGATCTACTGTCTCAAAGGGCCGTTAAACCCAAAACAACCAACCAAAAGGTAGGCCGCTTAAGTTAATTGGCCGTCGCTTTAACGTCGATTAGTGATATAAACGATGTATTTACGTGTGAATAATAACCGCACTCGAGCAATATAAGGCTCCTTTAATATCGAAAAACTTTGCTTTGGATTTGGACGGACGAACAGCGCCCCGTTACTGCGGCTATGGATACATTCCTCTGAGGCGCGGATGGGGCGCGGGGATACAACTTCGTTACGAGAATTGAAATACACACAATAAATATAAATTTATGAAAAACAAGGATCAAACTAGTATCCGATCATCCGTTTCTCTATCCCAAAGACATGCACCTAACGCCCAGGTGTGAACGCGCGGCGTCGATTAATCAGTGACATGCGACATTGATTGATTTTAATGTAAATAATAAACAAACGTACTCGAGAATATAAGGCGTCTTTAACGTTGCAAAATATTGCTGGCTGGATATAAGGCAGAGGAGAATAATGGATTTTGAAATAAAGATTATCATTATGATGAATTCATGTTTGAGCCTTACAAGAGGATGCATTTGATATTAACGTATGTACCCTTTGGAATGCGCATTTTGATGCAACTTATAAACCAATGCGTCCAGCGAAATGTGACACGACACGTATGTAAAATTTAAATAAGATACAAGTATTTATCCCAAATATTCAGGGGGCGGGGGTGAGGGGGGAATGAGCATTAAAATAACCTTTCCTTTATAAAGACAGACAAGAAAATATACTGTTTCCAAGAATTTTAATAACGTTTTATTTTCCCGATATTTTGTGTCAATACGGTAACAGGACTTTGATCAGGTAATTAATGCCGCTTTTTTTTTGCATATTAATAAGTATAACTCATTCTGTACTCAAATACACCTTTTTCATTATTATCATGGGCATAAGTAAATTGTCAATTGAACTCAAGAGTAAATGAGTGAGAAATCATTAAAGTGTATTACGAGAACTTTACTGAAGCTTTCAACAAGGTACAAAAGATAAAGATCATAGTTTAAGATAAATTACTATTACATGTATATAGTTGCAAAAGAAGACAGGAAAACATTCCAAAAGGGTTTGTTTAATTGTGAAATACTTTATCAGCAGTTCAGCGTTTTAGACTCAATTTGCTGATCAGCAAGTTGCTGAATTCAGCAAGAAATTCAGCGTTTTAGTTCGACCCCGTCGTGTGTCGCTGTTTACTCGATAGTGCCTTTGTTTATTTAACATCACACCAAAGTAAATCGTTTGATTATCAATCGATGTCGCGTGTCGCTGATTAATCGATATGACAAATACTGTTCGGATGAGTATATGTTGTTTGTTTTATCCCTGATCGCTAACTCTAAAGAGGCAATAGGAACTTACAACAATCTGACGCCTTTGAGACTCATTTCCGACGTTGTTGCCGAAAATAAAATCCAGTCCCAACAGTCCTTCTGTTCTGGTCATCAAATTCTTTTAACTAGCTTTATTGTGCGCGAATAATCCCGCAAATGATCTTGATTGTGGCCGGCCAATGTCACAGGGTATAATCGATTCCGCTAATTTTCGCTTCCTGCAGAGACTGTACATCATATATGGCTTCCGCCAATTTTCGCTTCCTGCAGAGACTGTTCGTAATATTTGGCTTCCGCCGAGACTGTCCGCGATATCTTGCTTACTGCCGAGACTTCTGTACATGATAAATGGTTTCCTGCAGAGACTGTCCGCGTGATTCTGCTTCCTGCCGAGGCTCGGACAGTCTCGGCAGGAAGCCATTTTTCGAGGACAGTAGTCTCTGCAGGAAGCAAGAGTTCGCGGACAGTCTCGGCGGAAGCCAAATATTACGAACAGTCTCTGCAGGTAGCGAAAATTGGCGGAACCGATTATACCTTGTGAATGTGCATACAGCCTGGCAAATAATAGCTAAACGTTGCGGGAAAAGGTTTCTTTGAAAGCGACACCCTTTTTTTAAACAGGCTCCTTGCTGGACAATGAAAAATACACAACTCAAGACGATGAATGATAGCCATCGCCTCTATATTCCAGTTTTATCATATATTCAAAATAAACGGCATTTTGAGACAGTATTTCAGTCTATATCGGGCTGTAGTATAGCAGATAGGAAAGCAGGATGACTCGGTAACTTTTTAACACTGCTTTATGAGAAAAATGAAGGATGTTTTATCTAAATGTTTAAATCATGATCATTTAAAATAACGACACTGTACTGACCAAATGGCATAGAAAACATGATAAAGTCATGAATTAGTACAACTGAAGTAGTAATGGAATTAGAATATCGTCAAGAAAAGAAATTTTGGCGGAGAAGGTATTTATCTCGAAACGACAAGCTCGCTCAGCGTGCAAAATAACGTCGTATCAACGTCGAGGAAACACTTAGCAAAATCTGAAACATGGCCTTGCAAGGATTCCTTTTAATGGAATTGTAGGAATAGCAGGAATAGCAGTCGTGCTGTAGATGTCTGACGTCCACACTGATGTCAGAAAAAATTGTAACGGCTATAACCACTGAAATGATTTAGCTTCCAGTCAGAAGCCTCATTACTCATACAGTTTATTGTGTTGTTATGGAGTGTGACAATGTAATACATTCATCAACTACGTAATCGTCTGCACCTAGAATGATCGTTGTCGCGTGTCGTTATTTTTTATCACAGTCTTCTAGCGTAATCGATAATTTGATCACAATTCTTTCGCTGTTACCAGTGTAACTCAGTTAGCTAAGAAAAACAAGAAGACACAGAATGCAAATACAATGTGAGACGGGAGATATTAACAGATCACATGGTTTTAAAGCACGCGTATTGGTATTTCTTCCAGAAAACACAGTTTATAACAACAAATCTTGGGCTATTATGTAGATCTAAATATCCTATAAGTCAAACGCCTAAATTCTGTACCCACCGGCAAACATGGCAAAGGACTAAACTACTTTTTGAGTCTATGAATGGGCGGGGCTACTATCTTATTGATAAGATTAGTCCCAATCAGTTAGATGTCTAATCGGATGTCAAACATTCCACAGGTATATTCTACTTCGCCAGCCACAACCAATCAGATTAAAGTATTGAAATTTTATGTCCTATTGAAGACTTTTACCCTTAGGTGTCTAGAGAAATACTGAGAAAAGAGTGTGTGTATTTCAACTAACGTGTATAACTGCCAATGCCGGGGCGTCTTACTGACATAGAACATTGTAGGACAGGGGCCTACTATGCTTGCAGTAGGTACGGGTGGTGGTTTAGGACATTTCTTCTCTCGTCTGTCGTTACTCTTCTTTCTCCCTCTCTCTGGGAGATGGGTCGATGTAGACTGAAATACTGCCTCAAAGAGGCGTTAAATGCAAAACAATCAATACATCAATCTCGTAACGACGTTACCTCCTGCACTTCAGCGGACGTATCCATAGCCGCAATAACGTTCGCCCATCCATTACCATCTATCCATTACTGAGGACAGCCACCTAATTATGCCCAGGCATTTGAATAAAGCGTAAATATATAAAAAAAAAAACACTTGGCCACGTCTTTCTTTTATTTAGATATATGTAAGAAAGTATTGTACGGTCAATACTTATAACGATTTCAGTTTCGTTTCCGTATAACAACAACCATAAATTAAAAAAAACTCGTGGATACAAACAAAATATGTGTCAGTCATAGAACAATTTACTCATCCTCTTCCATAAGCTCCGAATGCATATATACCATTGGGGTCCATTTCCCGATCGGGAAACAGGAAGGAAGTGCTTCGGAGATGCATGCCGGTATTATTTGAATTGCATGCTGGTCTAGTTTGTTTTCCGAATCGGAAACATTTTAGGCATTTTTATGTCTTTATGTCTGAAATTTATACCTCTGAAAACTACATTATTTTTTCTAAAATTTGTCCTAGTTGGAGTTTTCTCAGTTTTGTTTCCCGTTCGGGAAACACTCCCGGCTTTCTCGTTTCTCGTTTTGTAGTAAGATATGGATTGTGTCACAATAAAAGATACTGCACAGACCAGTCAAGACTCAGATCAGATGGTGTTTTTACGTTTTTCAGTATATGAGTTCAGGGTCTAAAGACTTTATTTTTGATAAGACTCATAAGTTTCCTTTTAATGTAATTCCGATCATGTATGTTTAGAAATATAGTTTTAATTATGCCACTCAGATGAATCTGAAACTATTTCACGATATCTCCTGTATCATTTACTCCCTGCATGCGGCCTCAACCTTAATCTCGCGGTAAGAAGCTATAGCAATAAAACTTCTCCAACATGATATCAACACTTGAATTGACAGATTTCAGTTTGAACAAATTAGATCTATGTGAATGATTCCCCTAAGTAATCGTACGGGCGATTCGAGATTATAGCCATATATTTTGGGCCGCATCACTAAAACTGCTTTATGCAATATGCTGCCAATGCGAAAAGCATCGGAATATGAAGCGGAAATAGCCCAAAAGACCCAAGACTTGTCCGACTTGTCTGGAATAAACTTAACTGAACGTGCATGTAAGTATGCCATGAAATAAGAAAATATGTTGTGCGACATTAACAAACAGCGGAGACTCAGATTAGCTTTTGCATGTGCGAAGTTCTCCACATATGCATCAACAGACTGTCAACTAAACTCCGTTCATTAATTCTGAAACTGGGTTTTTTGCTGCTCATACTTTTATAATCTAATCAATCCACGTAAGACTATGCATAGTGATAAAGCTCGACTTCCGCCGATTTCTCATTAAGGTCTCATGTATCTTAGCTTGGCGCCTGATGCTGCAGTTACATGCACGAAACAGCAAATTTCAAAAACCTGTCCGCAAACTAAGACCATTTGATGAAAATTGACAGCCTAAAGTCATACATATTCAGATACATTCCACGTGGGTATCACGCTGGTCATTTGGGTAATAACTGTGGTGCCCAGTCCGCCAACATAGTCTCTGGACACACCCTACAACTCCCCCAGACCCCACTTCTTTTCAACAAACTATTCCCTCGATTATTCTACCATTCCGACCTCTACCCTGCGCCACGAACATATATATATGCAAGAAGACCTTTATAGAAGGAAGAAAAAATAAATAAATGCAGGGATGTTTATAGGCCTGAAATTCGCTTCTGAGTCGGATGATACAACTGTCCCGTTGTTTATATGTAGATCTATACTACTTTTGATAGTTTCCTGCGAAAACATGACACAAACAAATTCAAGTATTCAAAATAAGGTTAAGAAACTGGATCTAATATTTAATCCTAAAATCCTAAAACTGAAAAATGTAGCTCACGTAGTTACTTGCTATTTTTCCCCTTTTCTGGCTCCCGTCGAGCGATTTAAGATAAACAGAAACGGGATAGTGAACGGGACACCACTCTTGTACATTGTATTTTTACCAATTAATTCAAGTTTATGAAATCGAAAGTAGTTCATTTTGGTTGCCGACTAAAATGACCCAAATAATTTTTAAAACATTTTTATATGAAACTCGAAACATTTTAAAACATTTTTATATGAAACTCAAGGAAGTTTTACATAATTAAACCTGGAAAATAGCGGTCATTTACTATGACGAACCTGTAGTGATAAGCTTGCAGCGATACCTCTCCACAAACATTTTTCATACATTTTTTATCATTGATTTTCAAGAGCAATGGGGCCTTTGAAAATTAGCCGAACTTTTTTCTTATTCCCGTGATTTATTGGAGGGGGTAGATTGAATAAGGAGGTTCGGGAAGGGGTCATGCCGAGGGGTGGGAGTCTGGATGGTGGTAGCCTAATTGAGGGGAGGGGTTTAAAGTTGTGTGTGGGAGATTATTTCATTATTCTTCAGAGCGTGAGGAGGGGGGGAGGGGGGTTAGAAGGAGGAATAGACTGATTAAGGGGAGCTGAATAAGTTTGAGAGGTGCACGGTTTGGTCCATTTGTCCCTGTATTTCACTTTGCAGTTTTAACGCAACATTGGTAATAAATCTTTTGGAACTTAAGAACTTTATTACATACTGCGGAAAGCTGTAATATTTGCGTTAAAATGTAGCCAGTGAACATCGTTACGTCGCACTGACGCTGATATGACGTCGTTAAGACGTTGTTTGCCGGTGGCGATACTATGATGAAACGCTGAAAACATTGTCCAGTGTGAATTTATGCGGTGTTATCAATTTCAAATCGAGAACAAATTATCTGGATGACAAGCTTGTTGTCACGCTGACTGATTTCGCACGCGCAGAACATGTGTTAGAATACTAACTCCACCCGTACACGAAACTATTTATAGCGACCACTTTATATGGTATTAAAAGGCGTTTCCAACCTGTCCGATGGACTTAGTCGCGGGCTGAAAATCTGTCTTTTGCAGTTTTGTGCAGGTTAGCCCAGCATCCTACGAAGGACAGAGTCATAGGACACATTGATGAGAAATCGGCGGAAGTCGAGTTTTATCACTATGCACAGTCTTACCTGGATTGATTAGACTATAAAAGTATGAGCAGCGAAAACCCCAGTTTCAGAATTAATGAACGGAGTTTAATAAATCAAATTATTCTAGTGAAGAACATTACAGCTGACATATGCGGAGTCTGAGCTGAGACTTTTTACCATTTCTAACCATAATGATTAAAATGATAATAATAGACATTTAATATTCGTATTTGAAGAGTTTGTATATCCGGATGGGACGGCTCAAAAAAGCTGTCTTACGGTATCTACATTGTCTTCTAGCTTTGAGAATCATGTTACAGAATATTTTGTTTTGTTCTACCATCAGATGTATGGAGGCGTCTCCGTTCCAATTTTACAAGGGAGGCAACTTTTGTGACTTTCTGATTGCTTCCCCGGGCGGCGTGACACTCTGCTCTTTAGGGAGGGCATTTGCTCCTAGAGGAGCAAATTCTCTCCTTTAGAGTGGGTTCTGCGGAGATGGGGGCGGCGGAGTTGCTTGCCCTGGAGGTATGCCCATTCACCTTGATCTATATTGTTACTTATACCGAAATGGTTTACTGTTGACATATGGTTTGCCGTTTTGTAGAGAGCTGCACTGTGTTGTAAACATATTATTTAAACTTTATTTAGTCAGTATCACTGCCAGACAGCCTCATGCCTTTAAATGATAAAATATATCGTAGGGTGGCGGTTGGTCTATCGCTCTAACCATGTTGCGACCCTATGGATTGATCTGTGATACAGTGGTTTACCCTACGGCTTACGTAACCCAAAGGGGCGCAGGGCGTTTGATCAGTGTTGGGTCGACTAAGATTGAGCGGCCTCGGTTGTCAACATCTCCCTCGGGACCTGGCTAACGTTAATACATGAAAAAACATGTTTGATCCCTTGATTGGTTCGACGTCGTGTGCCCGGGGGACTTAACTGATTAGCCATGTGGCTGTCCGCTCTCATGAGAGCGGGAATTTTGGATTGAGCTGTGAGTACAAACCCTATTTGTGGGGCGGTTTTGCACTTGTGTGGTGCACCTCAAGAGTCGAAGTTTTCTGACACCTTCTGTGTGATGGTGAGGGGTAGATGGGCCATTTAAAATTATTTGTTTTCACAAGTTTCGGCCAATCTGATGATTGGACAAAATTTGTAGGTTAATGTGTACAGAGGGCACATGTACATGTGAGCTGTGATCAACCCGCAAGTGCACACTGTACGATTCTGCCCATAAAAGATAACCCCCAAGTCTGGGATGCAACCCACAACACCACCCTCATGCGCCCGTCCGTCCGGTTTTTACCTGTTAGGCAATTGACACATTCTAAATGTGCTGTGTTGTGTTTGAAGTCCCTGTAGAAAATTTGTTTTCTTAGTATCCATAAGTTAAGAAACTGAATCACTGACACCTTAGTTAGGTTACTGGCACGTGCCAAGTGGGATTAGATGTCTGGGGCATTGTATGGTGCACCGCTTTTACCCTTGTGCTAAATGTAAACACTTGCTATAAAATTGTATCAGCTTGACGTTAGGATATTTACAATGAGAATATTTATGGCATCACCAAAAAACATATTGTACCTTATATTTTGTTATAGGCCGGAGGCCCTTATTGAAGAATGAAATTATTGTATGGCAGTATAATCGTTTTATAATGTTTGTTTAGTTCTCAAACAACTCAACTGACATAACATCAAACACATAGGATATTGCTGAGAAATGTCGAGTATTTTACTTAAAATTTTCAGTGTCCAAATAAAAAAAAACATTGAGTAGCCAGTCATACGTCTGAGCAATTTCTAGTGAACAGAATAAAGATTGAGGCTCAACGATTTCTCAGACGATCCGAGGCTGCGAAAATTAGAACGCTCACAGTAGACCCTATTTAAAATGCAACTTTTCATGGTGCTGCATCGTCGT
This sequence comes from Ctena decussata, assembly GCA_963989385.1. Taxonomy (NCBI): domain Eukaryota; kingdom Metazoa; phylum Mollusca; class Bivalvia; order Lucinida; family Lucinidae; genus Ctena; species Ctena decussata. The sequence continues at coordinate 67,787,689 of OZ022512.1, forward strand.
ATTGTCCACTAGAATTTTTAATTAAGGTGAATGCACACACTTTCAGGGGCAGCAACTCTGCCATTTTCAATTTTGCCTGCCTTCTACAAAGATGCCAACACTATAAGGAAAAACCAAGTTCTGCCGTTGGAAGTTAGGTGCCCCCCCCCCCCCCCCCCCCCCCCCCCGAGAGCTCCGGTTTTCGCCTACCCTTGCTTAAAGACCCCATCGCTCTATCAGCATGAAAAATTTCATCATGAGCTATCGCTGCAAGCTTTTCACTATAGTTTCGCCACTGTCAATGACCGTGATTAGCCAGCTTTAGACATATAAACATCCTTTTAAGTTTCACATAAAAAGAGTTTGAAAACTTATTTGGGTCATTTTAGTTGCCAACTAAAATGACCTACTTTCTATTTCAATATGTTGAATAAAATGGTAAAAATACAATGTACATGCGTGGAGTCCCAATCACTATCCCGCCGATGTTTATATAGCATCGCTAGACGGGAAACCAGAACTGGAAATTGTATTTTGTGCAGCGATTTGTTATTTTTCAAAAACCTGTTTTCTCTACTTTATGCCAGTTATATGACTCAGTATATGCACATCAGCCAACATTTTATTACCAAACATGAAGACTGAACCGCTTTTTACAGTGACTTGAGTTTAGATCTTTTTAACACTAATAGGACTATGGAGACTTTAACAAATGATGTTGTTTCACAACAATAGTCGGCTCGACATAAGTGAAATCTTTTGAAAGGGCCATAAAAACAATCTTGCTTCTAGCAGAAAATCGTTTCTTGTAAGAATAGACCCCTTTCTTAATTGGTTTCCTTCTTCAGGGGGGGGGGGGGGGAACATGAAGACAGAAAAGTTGTTCCCTTTCGTAAAATTTGTAGAAAACAAGTTGTGTGTTCATGCACCCACCTTAAGGTAGTATTTTTTATCCTTTAAGATATGAAGCGAACTGGAGAACTGAGACCGCCAGTGATCAGGCGGCCAGGCCATCCAGACATGCCATACTGGAGAAAAGTCACAACGTGATTCAATGTTTTGACTTAACTGAGATTAGAATTGTCAGTTTTCTTTTCAGTAGAATTTGCAGTCCTTCGTCATTTGACAACTGTATGCTGAAAAAAACCTAGGAATTCAGTTTACCACTTTTCTTGTTAAACATTAGATGTACTTGAGCATGCTGGGGTGGTCGGGTGGTGTGATGGGGCTGGGTATAACTTCCAGTGCCGGGGCGTCCTTCTAATTTGAGTAATAGTAGGGCAAGGGCCTACTGTGTTTGCAGTAGGTGCGGATGGGGGTTGATTTTGACATTTTTCTCTCGTCTATCATTTCCCTCTTCTTTCTCCCTCTGTATGGGAGACGGCCCGATATAGACTGAAATATTGTCTCAAAGGGCCTTTAAACCCAAAACAACCAACCAACCAACTTGAACATGCGACATAAGTGTAACAGTAGGCACTGCACAAGACAATTTCGCATACACTTCCATTTTACCTCCCCTAATCCCCCCATCCCCTCATCCCTTCTCCTCTCCCCCCTCCCCCAACAAACACAAAATGATTAAAAAACTACATGACAGGAATGCTAAAAAAGTGGCACTAGATTTTATCTATTAACATCCCAGATCCCAGTCACACTTGTTCGGAGCTCCTAACGCGGAAAGATACTGCACAAAGAACAAGAGCAAACCGGAAATGTTTCCCGAGCGGGAAACAAAACTGAGTAAACTTTCAGTATAGAAACTGCTCTCAATTTTTTTAAAGGCCGTTATAAAAAATCCGACTCGGACAAATTTTAGAAAAATTAAAGTAGTTTTCAAAGGTATGAATTTCAAAGACATTGGTTCAAAAATGAGACGCACAAGCCATGTCCAAGAAAGGTACCCTCAAGACATAAAAATGTCAAAAATGTTTCCCGTTCGGGAAACAAACTAGACCGGCATGCAGTTGAAAATATACCGGCATGCATCTCCGAAGCACTTCCTTCCTGTTTCCCGATCGGGAAATCGACCCTACTGTATACCGGTAGCCTTCTCTATCTTCAGTTACCTTTAAGATATCTATAAAAGTCACTGCTACCGGGGGTCCTTTACTCCTCTCGGCAAACACTTTTAGATTACATAGATTAGATTAGGATTACATAACTTACGAATGACAAAAATCCAGGTCTTTAAGTCCCTGAGCCTAAAAAATTCCGCAATCTACAGCCTGTACACATGCGGAATATTAATATTTGGCAGTTCACTTAAAGGCCATAGTTTCGTTAACGTAAATGACCGTGACTAGCCAACTTTAAACAAAGAAATATTCTTGATTTTCATATGACACGGGGGTAATACCATTATCGCTACCTGTGCTTTCGACCGAGACGGTACTATACAAAGTGGCTGTCGACCGAGTATTACGGACTTCGACCAAGTAGTACTGCTGTCGACAGAGGTTTTTGAGCTAGCTAGGTAAGTTTCGGTCACGTTTTTGCTTTAGATATTCACGAAATTCGAACATTTCTCGTTCAGGATAATTGTCCATGAAGTACTCTATGCTGCACACGTAAGATAAGAGAGGTTGGCCACGTAATATTTTGCTCGGGATGTCGAGTTTGAGAGATAATGTCAACTACTACTACAAACGTGCAAATTATATGAGATACAGGGCTCTGAACCCAGCTTAATTTTATTTTAATAAATGAATAAACAGAGAAAAAACTTAATAGAAAATTACAGAATTGTATACAATTCAAATCCAGAGTCAGAGGGTTTATTAGGAACAGCTTGGTCTTGGTATTTATTGGTTCAGATACTACTGTCCCAATATTTAGACGAATTGAGGTGTCAATGGGTTTTACCAGGCAACTTCAGATAAATCAAGTCCCGGTCTCAGACCATTGCCTGTGCTGTCATAAATGGTTACGGTAAATGAGGAGCAAATGGTTTGTTGACTCTCAAGGTGACGCGTGACAAACTTCCCTGCTGATTTTGAAGTATCTGATAAAAAGGAATATTGAGTAATCCTTGTTTTACAAATTAACCTCAAGTTTGTAATAAATTCTGTTTGCAATAAATGGTTATCGGAAAATCTAATACGCCAATACCAATTCACTTTAATCATGTTAATCTGTTGTTAAGTTAAACTGAAAATACGATAAATAAAATGAACGGCGTTGGCAAAGATTTTCAAGTGGCTCGTAATCTCTTGTGTAAATAATAGCTAAAATGTCACAAAAGCACATTTACAAAATCCTCCCCCCACCCCCCGCGACTATTTCACTTTCATACTTTCAGAATCTGAGGTAAGCTATTTAGAAAACGGACTTGTATGAATCTTTCCAAGAAGTGTGAGGGCACCCTGCAGGCACCCACTGTTGAATCAGCATTGAATCCACGTTGAATCAACGTCATAAAGTTAATCAACGTGAATTCAGTGTTGATTTACCGTTTTTTCCCGATGGGAAGAATGTTTGAGAAAGATACATGTATACTTTTGTTCGTCCACTTGTATGGAAAGATATTCCACGGGCTTTAGAGAAGAATTGTCGGCTGGATGGATGGCTTGCGATTTTACGTTCCTTTTAACAATATTTCAGTCATATCAGTACGATGGGTGGGTGATAATGAAAAGCTGTGTGCAATGGAACCCCGTTTACGATTGAAAAGGTTTCCGCCACCTGTGGAGTCTCGAACCCAATACCACTAGATCAGTAGGCCAGAGCTTAACCAACTGCTTTCGGGGCACCTAATTATCGACTCTGTGTGTGTGTGTGTGTGTGTGTGTGTGTGAGAGAGAGAGAATTAATGAGATTTGATAAGGCTACTCAGTCGCGCTATTTAACCACCTGTAATTCGCAAAAAGTTTGAACTTGTTGACATCGGACACCAATGTAAATGTAGATCAGACTGCTGAAATCTTGATCTACACTATTTATGAAAGTCTTTCAAAATACTTGGGATCATTAACCCCCCACTAATCACACGACGTTGACTAAACACTGAATCAACGTTGATGCAACGTTATAGCGTTGAATCAACGTTGATTCAGTGTTGAGTCAATGTTGTGTGCCTTCGGTGTAATTTAACGAATACAGTCATTCAGACGAAATTGTAAGCATGATGACGGAGATCTCAAGACCGTTTTCTGATGCTATGTTTAGCGTTCTTGGCCGAAATATGTCAGTATATCCGCCTATTGCAGCTATGCACGGCCCGTACAGTCTGTTTTCAGTCTGGTTGTTGTTGTTGTTGTTGTTATGCCCCCGCCATGAAATGGCGGAAGGGCATACAGATTTTACCCTGTATGTATGTATGTATGTATGTATGTTACCGAAATCGTGTCCGATCCATAACTTTGGATTGCATGGTGGGATTCAAAAATTATTTGGCAAAAATGATTATTATGACAAGACGGTGTGTCGCGTGCAAGAACCATGTCGCTATCTCAGAGGTCAAGGTCACAGTCAGCACTTAAACTTTGTACATAAGCTATTTTGAAATATGTTCGTGTCCAACCCATAACTTTAGACTGCATGGTGGGATTCAAAAATTATTTGGCCCGAATGATCATCATGACAGGACAATGTGTCGCGTGCAAGAACAATGTGGCCATCTTAGAGGTCAAGGTCACAGTCCACTGTTAAACTTTATACATAGGCTATAATGAAATATGTTCGTGTCCGACCCATAACTTTGGACTGCATGGTGGGGTTTAACAATTATATGGCACAAATGATCATCATGACAAGACGATGTGTCGCGTGCAAGAACCATGCCACTACTTTAAAGGTCAAGGTCACAGTCGGCACTTTAACTTTGTGCATAAGCTATAATACATTTGTTTATGTCTGGTCCATAACTGTCCTGCATGGTGGGGTAACAAAATTATTTAGCATAAATAATTGTCATGATAAGACAGTGTGTCGTGTGCAAAAACCTCGCTGCTAGTTTGAAGGTCAAGGTCACAGTCAGCACTTGAGCTTTGTGCATAGGCTGTGGTGAAATTTTGCCCTGCATGATGGGATTTCAAAATTATCTGGCATAAATAATTAGCATAACAAGTTAATGTGTCACATGCAACAATCGTATCGTTAGCTCAAAGGTCAAGGTCATTGTCTGCACTTAAACTTTATGCATAGGCTTCAGTGAAACATGTTTATGTCCTGTCCATAACTTTATCCTGCATGGTGGGATTCAAATTATAAATTCCCATAAATGATCATCATGACAAACGCCTAGCTTGAAGGCCAAGGTCACACTTCGCATGTAAACTTTATGTATAGGCTATAGTGAAAGCATTTTTGTGTCCGGCCTATAACTTAGTCCTGCATAGGTTGTTTTGATATTTCGTGTCTCTTGATTTGCCATTTATATTGTACAAGTCTGCCTCTATGAACCTAGTTATCCTACAAGTGCCAGTAGCTTAATCGAGGTGCCATCTCACTCATGGCATTAGGCGGGGGCATCCGTGTCTTATGGACATATTTCTAGTTGTTTTATTGCTTTACGTCCACAGTAAACATATGTGGCCATGTCGGGACGGTCAGTTATCCTAACCACACTATTCCTGGGCAGGCTTAGACCGCCTAAGTGGTTAACCAGTACTAAGTAAACATACTTTCGCCGGTAACTGACAACTGCCCTTCTCAGCGGAAGAAGAAACGAATTCAAAGCATGTGGCCGGACCAGGTATCAAACCTGGGACCTCTGACTGTTGAGTCAGACGCGCTACCGATTGCGCTACGCGGTCCAACAAATCGGGTTAATATGTCAGAGTAGAAACACTTTCATTATTTATCCATATGTTGTGTTTTTGTAATGAATCAAAATTATTTGGCTCAAGTTGAGAAAAAGTGGATAGGGTTGAAATTATTTGACTAGTAAAATGCGAAATGTACCTTAAAAAGTGACTTTAAGATTATCGGCGTGGGCGTGGGTATTACTGAAAGAAACTTTGGACCTATATCTATATGAACCAAATCCATCATATGGTTGAGAAAATATGAGCTCTTAAAAAAACTTTAACGTAAATGTGGACTCCAACTCAGAAGACTTCCTGGACATCGTCGAGGGGAGCTAAAAAAGCTAGAATTGCTTCCTCTGAAACTGTACCCATCTGTCATAAAAGAAAGTTCCGCGTATGAATACATACCTCCAAAGCAGATCACTCTGATAGACAAATATTATCTCCTTTCTTCTCCAGCTAATTCTAAAGTGGATTATTAGAGTGGGTCTAAGGATGATTCTGATATAATATTTCTTATTTCTCAATGAAAACATTCGTTGTGACCCCTCGTTAAATGAAAACATATATTGTGACCCCTCATTAGAACCATCTCTATGTGATAGTTCTAACGAGGGGTCAAATCGTATTTTTATGAAGACTTACGGGAAATTATCCCTTTCACCCCTTCTTATCTGTAACACTTGTTATAACATATATATTCCATGCAATATGAAGAGAAATTGTCATCAAAACTCATTCTTATCTGGACCTTTGAGACATACAAAGAGTCTATGACCATGTTTATCCAAAGCCTGGACAATAATTGCAAAAATAACCCTTCTATGGGTTTCGCCTAATGATAAAATTGTGTAAACAACCGAAATCTATTTTGAGGCTAACGAGCAACAGACAAAATGCAGTCGCCGCTGAAGACGGGCCAAGATATTCAACAACTCTGATTTCTTTCACAGCCGCATATTTCGATCGAATTCGTCACCCTGCACTTTGTCATTGGTCTTACTTGATGACTGTAATATAATGGTAAAATATTTGCTTCATTTGTGAGAAAAATGGGTGATAACGTATAAGTGATACGATATTGTCGACGATCCGATACTAACGAGTCCACTGTAAGACCGTGCCACTTAGACTTTAATCCGTTGCTTAAGGGGTAACAAAACTTAAATAGCAGCGGTGCTCCCGAAAATGTACCCATTCATCCTCAAACATTTTTTTCAGCCACGCCGATCTTGCGGCCAATGTGGGACTTTTATTTATCGCCTCCAAATATCAGCAACTGCTGTTTGGATATTAAAGTACATTATTTCGATCAAACTGCTTGGTTTTTGTTTCGGATTTAACAGTTCTTTACCAATTTCAGCATACATCGAGCCGTCACCATAAAGAGGGAGAAAGAAAAGGAAAAGAAAAAATAGTACGAGGATATAGTGGAGCAAATATGATTGCGTAAGTGGCCTAGAAAAGGGAGGTAGTGGTCTACGGAGTGTAACATTTGTTTTCATATATCAAAATGATCGCCTTGGTCTGTAGTTATAGAATTCAGCGTTTGCCACCTTGGAAAACCTTGCATAACTCTGTTGTGACCAGTTATTTACGTTACCCCATTAAATTTTGAATATCAAAAATATTCCTTGAAGTCAATAGGAAGTATGCTATCACATTTTAAATGTATCAAATGTCAATATTTTTTGTAGGAATGATTAATTTGCTATAATTTAAGCTATTTTGGAAACAATTCAGAACTTTTGTAATGTTATTTTCGTGACAAAATATAATGTACCCCTTTAAAATTTAAAATACAAACTTAAATCGTTGTATTTTACGCAAACTTTATGACATAATAGCCCAAACTTTTAAATTTTTCTATTGTCTAGCTAGCAACTTTCAATATGGTTGTAGCAAAATAAATTTGAGACCTCTAGCTTTTATACTTTGTTAACCATATAGTGTTGAACTTGGTTACACCTATTACGTGTTGGAGGCTAGAAAGTCTGTTTTCACACAATTATTTGTACAAAAGATGGCTAATAAGCTATCTGAATAGACAAATTGGGTCTGTTGCAATTAGATCATGATAAACATGATATAAAGTAAATGTTTACAAATATTTTTGACCTTACAACACATATTTAAACTTGTGTAACGTACTTAACAGATTGTTAATGCTTGCACAAAGCGTCTATCATTCCGGCCAGGAAAACACTCTTTTGAAATTCTGACTATTAAACAATTCAATTGTGATAACTATGTGTTTTATTTATCGTTAAAGGATTTTTTCTGCGTGGAAAAGTTGGCTACTCGGGCAGCAAACAGTGTTATTTACATGACATACAAAGGTGAGATTGTCCTACAATTAGAAATCAGCTTTCGTGAATTAACCTGTACATGGAACACTACATGTATTATTTTTTCCCATTAATAACAGAATCACATTTAAAACATCCAACACAACAAAATAACTAATCATAACATACAGTTTTATACTCAGAAAGGTAACGTTTGTAACCATTATTTGAAAACAATCCCTGAGTTTAACTGTTGGTACAGCCAAAATGTGCCTCAGCCTTATTAGTTTGAGTTAAAAATATTTTCAAAACGGCACGTTCGCCTGATTTAAACCGAACCTGTATGATTTATCCGTGACATTTCTACAGCGGTGCATCCGGTTTGGTGAATAGATGTTATAATTAGTGTTTCCTACTTACCTGAAGCCTTCGAAAAATGATTTGTTTTGTCTGTTTATCGGCCGTCATTCTGATGTATATAGATACAAAAGAAAATCGGTGAACATGGACAATATGTGTTCCTGGGTATGTCTTTTTAAGGATAGCTTTGTGGTCCTCTGCATGGAATGGGCTGGATGTTTATTTGGGCACCCGTAAGTATCGTTTGAGTACTTGTCTTGTTACTTTATGTTACTATTTACAGTTTGGTGTTGTGGGAGCTAGAATTGAGGGCCTAGTTAAAACAATTCCTGGCCGGAGCTCTTTTACACTGTCTATCTGTTTTGACCGTTTTCTATAAAAGCTATATATAAAAATGTAATTAAAATATTCTGCCCTACAGCATATATTTAAACCAATGTAACGTATATAACAGGTTAAAAAGTAAGAGTTATTTTACTGCACTGCACGTAGTGTAAATTGTCATGTGCCTACTTTAAAACTTTTTCTTTTACTTCATTTAAATGCAAATCATGTATTTTCTGGTCATTTGGGATCATCTGGACTCATTACGAGTCGGCTGGAAAAAGGAATTTAGCTGAAGCTGGTGCTAGGTGGCACTGGCAATGTTGCAACATTACATTCCTGAATATAAACTTAGTTAAATTGAGGTTGTTGTTTTGTTTTATTTAGTTTTATTGTTTTATTTATTTATTTATTCATTTTTGTGATCCTTTTTCTTGTTTCTAGGAAATCTTCCTTCAGAATTTAAATAATCATTCCAAGAATTTAAGGTGACTGGATACACTATTAATTGAAATAATTCTGCAATTTCACTTTGGTCTTTCTTCTCAATGGGAGTAAACTCTAAAAGGAAAGAACTGACTACTGTAAGAGAAAAGTGTTTTCTTTAAGAGTAGACAGTTTCTGGAAGGGTTAAATCATCCACAGAAATAGGAATCATCTACGGAAGCATTACAGATTATAGTAAAAACCATGAGGGGGTCCATTCACGATGATACAGTATTATTTCCAAAATATACTAGAAGATCATATGACAGCGAGCAACACACACTTGAAAGAACATAGCAGACTCTGTTTGATTCCTTTCAAGATCAGGTACAGATAATATGATTATGACATACTGTTATTATTTTAAAACCATTATCAAAATAGAGGATATTTGACTTTTTCAGTGTAAGATCGATTTTTATTTCACCGAATGAACACCATAATTAGTATTTTCAAGAGTGGCGAAGCCACGAGTGAAAATACCACTTTTGGTGTTCATGAGTGAAATAAAAATTCATCTTACACTGAAAAAGTCAAATTTTTAATTTCTTTTATGCTTGGAAATCGCAATAATTCTGTTTATTCAAGAGCGTCAGCCATCACGACAGAAACACGACTTTTTTCTAGCCGTTTTGCTTCAAATTTGATGCTTCCAGCGTGTTTATTGGTATGATATTGGTTGTAAACAGAGTTTGCAACTGAAAAATAGCTTCAAATATCATTTTGCTAAACAGATCTCAAAATATTTGCCAAGAAAGAATGCCTATAGGAGACTTACACCGCCTGACGTCGCGTGCTGTAACATTGTTATGTTGGTGCTTTAAGTGACGTCATTAACGTCGCAATGACGTGCAAACATGCGTGACGTAATTTTTGTCAAGCTAGATAAGATTTAGCCAATTAATCAACAAAAACCTTGAGGCTATTGCACAAAAATCCTATTTCTGAAACAGTGAAATCGAAAGTGATAATTTCACTGTTTGAAACAGTGAGATTATCAGGTTTGATTTCACCGAGAAATCTCTATAATTCATTGAAAAGTATAAAAGAAATGGCATTTTACTTGAGTCATTGATAATTCACTTACTTTGACTCCTTAGTTTGGTATTTAAAAAGGTAACGTATACAACATTCAAATGTAAACGATTTATCAGATTAGAATTACGATTTTTTATGATATCATCTGTTTGGTATGATGCAGCAAGATGAATTATTAAAAGTTCCTCAGTTCTTGGAACCCTTTTACTATGAACAAGTTCTGGTTACCGGGTGCAGAAAATAACCGCCTTTAAGTAAAACATCTAAAACAGGCATAATACTAATACAAAAATGCATTATATAGAAAAATATATGGGTAATTATGTTGCTGTCTTAGCCCTTTCTTTGGGACTATAATTATTTAAAACAATTGAATAGATGAATCAAAAATTTAAATCCCTTCAGAGATGTATGACAAGATTTTGTTGGGTTAACCTTCGGAACCTCAGTGCTTGCTTTCAACATTTTGCATTATACATGAGGGCGGTTACTTTCTGCACCTTGTTACTCTAGCATTAATATGAAAATTTCTTAACAGTAAAGGGTAATCTGACAACTCGTTTACTGTTGAATGTTGTATACGTTACCTTTTTTGACTACCAAACTAAGTAGTTGAAGATAGCAAATTATCACTGACTCGAATTAAATGTCATTTTGATGATGATTTCAAAGTAATAAGGTTACCCCCATTAGACAGGGAGGCCATGGCAGTCATAGCTATTTCATTTCACACAATATCCATTCACCTGACAAAATTTTGAAGGAAGATTCTCTGGAAGCAAGGAATGCACCAGAGAAAACAAAACTAGCACCCTGTGTTAAGCTGCGTGTGTGCCCCAGCAATATAATATTGCAACAATAACAATGCCCTCTAGCACCAGGTTCAGCTGAATTCCTTTTTTTCAAACTGACTCAGAACAAGCCTAGATTAACCCAAACATAATTTGCAAAACAGATGAGGGACGACGGAACTTTTCATGGTAAGCACACGGAACTTTACACTTGCGACAGTAGAATAAGGTAACTCATACTTCTCAACCTGTTGTATACGTTACTTTGAAGAAAAGGTACGCTTTTAGGCGAAAAAAATAAACATTGGTTTTATATATTGCTTTTTATAGGAAAAGGTCACAGCAGAGAAAGAAGTGTAAAGGGGCAGCAATCAGGTATTGATTCCTTCTGTGAAACAATCCACTCGCAATACCAAATTGCAAATAGCAGCAGGATTTTAGAAGACAAGTAGTCAGATGGTACTAGCCAAATAAACATGCAACCCATTCCATGCAAATGATAACAAAGCTAGCCTTAGCTAAACATAATAAGTCACACAAACGCATGTTTTCACCCAGTTCTGTCTTTTTTGTATATGGCTATATATGGCAGAATGATAGCAAATATGTCAATGAAGATTACCGATATTTGGAAGATTACAAATAAGTGGACGACACAAACTATAACATCGATACACCACAACTGATGCTCTGCCTTGGAGCTTTGAATAATCAGTTACTTTGGGTAGCCGTAAACCGGTCAAATGTGCCTTTTAAAATGTTTTCATTTCTGCTAAAAATAATAAAGCTTACACATATTTGGCAGTAGTGATATTTAATCTCAGTGACTGTTTTGAAATAAAGGTTATTAACGTTACCTTTCTGAGTACAAAATTGTAAGTTATGATTAGCTAGTTTGATACCTTAGGTTTTGTTTAAAAGCCATTTGGCTATTAAAGAAAAAATAATAATGTTTCATGTACATATTTATTAACAAAGGCTTCATTTAAACAACAGAACAATCTCAGCTTTGCAAGTCATGTAAATAACGCTGTTTTCTGTCTAAGTAGGCGCTTAAACTATGCAAAACTTTCAAGTTACAAAAGATAACAACTATTGTCATCACATTTTATTTGTTTAAAAGTCAGAATTTCAAAAGAAGTATATTCGTGATGGGAATAACCTATGCTTTACTCAAACATTTAAATCTGTTGAGTACGTTACTTTGGTTTAAATATGTGTTGAAAGGTCAAAACATTTTGTGAACTGTTGTTTTATATCATGTTTAGCATTATCTTATTGCAACAGGGTCAATTCGTCAGTTTAAAATAACTTATTAGACGTCTTTTGTACGAACAATTGTGAGAAAATGAGTTTGCAGCCACCAACTGGGAATAGGTGTAGTCATGATCAACCGTACATATTTGACAAAATATAGAAGCTAGAGCTCTCAAATTTGTTTTGTTAGAATGATATTTAACGAGACAATTAGAAAATTGAAGAAGTTTGGGCTATTTTATCATAAGTTGTTTGTAAATGCAACAACCTAAGTTACATTTTAAATTTTCGAGGGTTACATATTATATTGTAACGAAAACAACAGCACAGAAGTTCTGAACTTTTTCCTAAGCAGCTTATTTATAGCATGTTAATCATTCTTGCAGAAAATATTAATATTTGATACATTTATATTGTTTAAACATATTTCTTATTGACTTCAATAAATATGGTTGATATTTAAAATATAACGAGGTAACGTAAATAACTGGCCACTGCAGAGTTATGCAAGGTTTGCCAAAGTGGCAAACGCTGAATTTGATAACTATAGACCCAGGCGGTCATTTTGATATACAAAAACAAATGTTACACTCCGTAGACCACCCCCTTGAAAGATAGCCCAGCATATTTGCTCCACTAATAGAGGAGACCATGAAAAAACAAAAAAGACAAACAGCCCCCATTCTGCACCTGCTGCAAGCAGAGCCAGTCCTTGCCCTTGTTATTCCGGTTCTAGCATAAAGTGATGCCTATAAAAATGCACATATGGAATGGCATTTGTATAGATCCTGATCAGACTAGTTCCTAAGGAGCAGTCTGATCTCGGTTTCCACTGTTTGTACATACATGCCTGCCCGAAAATTTAGGATCTTTACGGTAGATTTTGTGCGTGTATGTTATATACCTGTACAACTCCACTGTTGATCGATTTCATTATGAACAATAACTCTGCTTTGGTTTTTACAAATAAAAAGAAAACAGAGTTATTCACAATCCTTCTGCCTTAATTTTAGATTGGCACTGGATTTTACTGGACGTTTCCATATGCATTACGAATTTGTAATTGAAGGAGCATTCCTAAAATTTAAACAATTTCAAACTTGTAGATTTACGGACATAAATCATCATATTTTTCAATATAGTGATCAAACATGATTTTTCATGCATTAACGTTTGCCAGGTTCCGAGGAAAATGTGGACAACCGTGGCCGAAGGCCGGGGTTTTCAAACCCTCCCGAGGGACCTAGCAAACGTTAATGCAATGCAAAAATGTTTGATCACTGTTTTGCATAAATTCAACGAAATATTCGTTAAAATTTGCAAAACAATATGGCACTATATTTTGTCACCGTTTGACTGCCAACGCGCTAGTGCATATTTTTATTAATATCCGCCTTCCTGGCCCGTGAGCATCAAGCTATTAAAATGGTTGCCATCATCCTGTTCAATCTCAGTATTTCTGAAAAGTGTCCGAGATGGTCGCTCGTTGCAAATTCATCAATAAAAAGCAGATACTTTGGTCAAAGCAATAATTGATGTAAACGATTGATGTGGCTCTGCTCACGATTGATGTGGATCTGCTCACCGAGGGCTCCCCTAAGGACACCAATTTGTGAGAGCTCTTTCTCGTATTCTACTTATTTCTCTTTTGCTAATATTCTTCTTATTTTATTCTATTTTCAGCTTTCTTTTCCAGCTTAGCCAGGTCCTATATACCTTATTTCATATGCATTATATAGGTATTACTTACTGAAATTTATATTTGCATATCATCCTTCAAATTGGTAATATGTTAATATTGGTAGAGCCGGTTACTATATGATAGTGACCTTGATCATAAGTCGTTTATTCTCCACAATGACTGTTAAGAGGAGACGCATTCATATAAGCTTTTTTGCTTTTTTCGAATCCGATTTGTATACATGTATTGATACATTAACTACTGTGTATTTTTCTTGTATTGTTAGACATATTATACAAATAAACCAGTTTAAACCAAAGCAATAATTTCCATGCAGAACAAGCCTGGTCAATTCATGTACCATCCTGCAGTTCTTGATTCCCACTGAAAGCTTGGGACACATCTTTTTTTAACACTTAGTTACTCTCCATTTGGCATCGTAAGAATGAAAACAACATGGCTTTGAAACCTGTGTCAGTACTTGATGACGTAATAAGAGTACAAAGCTTGATGACGTCATAAGAATACATAGGTAGCACAACACCATTGTTTGTAAATTAACCGAAAGGGGAGAGACAATGGTATTTTAATGGCCCAGGTACGAGCCTATTGAAAGTTGCGTACCCGTGCCTCAACAGCGCGTGATACATGACTTTTCGCCGGTTGATGCACGGCTGTTAATACCATACGGTACTGCTTTTTACGCAATAACATCTGATTACAAATGAAATAATCAGAATATTCTAGCAACTTTAGAATGGTCATAATTAATATACGTTTTGTATACATATTGTGTTAATTTAATTAAGATGAGATGCCTTTTTATCGGTATGTACACTGAAAACGTTGGACCATTCCTGCAATTTTAAAGTGGCAAAAGTAATCATTGATGTAGTTTGAACTTGGATTGATAAAACTTTTCAACTATTCCGAGTTTGAAATTGCTGGAATATTCCTAGGTTTTAAGCACCTTCTAAATATTAGGTTAAGATCATATTTATCTATCATACAGTCTGATAATAAACTGAATTTGTTGGAATATTCATGCATTTTATTCAACTGGCAAAAAGTATCATTGTTTTTGTTTTGAACTTGGACTGATTAAACTTTTCACTAGTTCCGAGTTTGAAATTGCTGGAATATTCCTAGGATTTAAGCACCTTCTAAATATTAGGTTAAGATCATATATCTCTATCATAGTCGGACAATAAACTGAAATTTTTGGAATATTCCTGCAATTTTAAAGTGGCACAAATTCTATTTGATATTTATTGAACTTGGACTGATTAATCTTTTCAACAGTTCCGATTTTGAAATTGCTGGATTATTCCTAGGATTTAAGCACCTTTTAAATATTAGGTTAAGATCATATATCTCTATCATAGTCTAATAATAAACTGAAATTGTTGGAATATTCCTGCAATCTTATTGTGGCACAAATTCTATTTGATTTTATTTGAACTTGGACTGATTAAACTTTTCAACAATTTCGAGTTTGAAATTGCTGGAATATTCCTAGGATTTAAGCACCTTTTAAATATTAGGTTAAGATCATATATCTCTATCATAGTCGGATAATAAACTGAAATTGTTGGAATATTCCTGCAATTTTAAAGTGGCACAAATTCTATTTGGTATTGTTTGAAATGGGACTGATTAAACTTTTCAACAGTTCCGAGTTTGAAATTGCTGGAATATTCGTAGGATTTAAGCATCTACTAAATATTAGGTTAAGATCATATATCTCTATCATATTCTGATAATGAAATGAAATTGTTGGAATATTTCTGCAATTTTAAAGTGGCACATATTCTATCTGATTTTATTTGAACTTGGACTGATTAAACTTTTCAACAATTTCGAGTTTGAAATTGCTGGAATATTCCTAGGGTGTAAGCACCTTCTAAATATTAGGTTAAGATCATAAATCTCTATCATAGTCGGACAATAAAGTGAAATTGTTGGACTATTCCTGCAATTTTAAAGTGGCACAGATTCTATTTGATTTTATTTGAACTTGGACTGATTAAACTTTTCAACAATTTCGAGTTTGAAATTGCTGGAATATTCCTAGGATTTAAGCACCTTCTAAATATTAGGTTAAGATCATATATCTCTGTCATACTCGGACAATAAAGTGAAATTGTTGGAATATTCCTGCAATTTTAAAGTGGCACAGATTCTATTTGATTTTATTTGAACTTGGACTGATTAAACTTTTCAACAATTTCGAGTTTAAAATTGCTGGAATATTCCTAGGATTTAAACACCTTCTAAATACATGTATTAGGTTAAGATCATATATCTCTGTCATACTCGGACAATAAAGTGAAATTGTTGGACTATTCCTGCAATTTTAAAGTGGCACAGATTCTATTTGATTTTATTTGAACTTGGACTGATTAAACTTTTCAACAATTTCGAGTTTGAAATTGCTGGAATATTCGTAGGATTTAAGCACCTTTTAAATATTAGGTTAAGATCATATATCTCTATCATACAGTTCAATAACAATAATGAAATTGTTGGAATATTCCTGCAATTTTAAAGTGGCACAAATTATATTTGATTATGTTTAAACATTGATTGACTAAACTCTTCAAAATCCGAGTATGAAATCACTGGAATATTCCTAGGATTTAAGCACCTTATGCTCAGTAGATTTGGATCATATATTTCCGCTGTTTCATAAGTCAGATCATAAACTGAAATCATTGGAATATTCCTGCAATTTTAACATTTAGAAAAAAGGTACCATTGGCGTGCTGCAGTCTTTAAATGTGCTCATTGAAGTTAGATGGCTCATCTTACTTTACCTGAAGTTTCAAATAATGGCAACTCATGTGAAATTGAAGGAATATTCCAAGGATTTATTACCGCTTAATTGTTAGATTTAAGTACAGAAATCAGTGATTATGTCTGATGATTTGAGAGATGATTGAAATCATTGGAATATTCCAGCAATTTTAGAGAATGATAGAAATTACTAATAATTATGCCCCTTAAATATATATTCATAAAATTAGTTTCCCTTTGTTTAACTAGAACGTTCTGTTTTTCACAAAAGTTTAAAATTGCAGGAATATTCCTATGATTAAGCCCCACTCATGTGCTGAAAAAATTTCAGAATTTAAAGTTTTTACTCAACTAATTTTACTCTTAAACATTCAAGTGAAAATATTTAAAATCATGGGAATATTCCTGCAATTTAAGATGCTATATTTCCTAAGACACGCATTGTATATACCGGGTAAGTTTCTATTAGTCAAACAGTTTATAAATGTTGAATGAATAAATTGTATTGACAGGTTGTTTTTGTATTATTATTTCATTCAGCTTGAATTCGATGGGAAAATCAATGGAATATTCCAGCATTCAACAGGACAATCTGTTCAGAATATTGCGAATATACCAACGATCTGGCTTAGATTCACTTATTTGCCCAACTTTCTCGCTGCTTTCAAGGTTTCAAATTGTAGGAATATTCCAGCAATTTGTTAGTAATCTTGTTTTATACCACCGATTTTGTTATGTTTTTATCAAACATGAAAGAGATAATGAGAAAAATACCTTCGTTCAAAGCTTATTTTATGGTACCGAAAATGCCGATTTTCCCTACAAAAAAGGGATTATTGTGTATAATCCTTTTTTATTTTGTACTTCCTTATTTCCTATTATTGTTTCCATTTCGGCTTCCGTCATCACAAATTACTGCTATCTTATAGTAAATTTTCTTGGACCAGAGAATTTACTTTGAGACATAATGTGTTTAAGTAGAACTTCGTATCTGAGATATTGAAAGTTACTGTTACAATTCAAGACTTAGAATTAAGTTAAGCGATTTATCTAAAACATCTGAAAAT